>JAFIRS010000407.1:282500-754208 GCA_018342105.1 Gonioctena quinquepunctata
TATGTGTGGTTCTGTTTTGTTTCAAATGACATTGTAGATGTACAATACTCAGAAGTGAAAAAAAACTAATAGTCACTTTACAATTCTGCCTTTTTTCAATATACGATTTTGAATGTGCAGAAATTATTAACGAAAATAAGGGTTTTCTGATAACATTTTTAAATCATGAAATATTTATGGGCCAATTTATTTTTTTGTGAGTACATTTGATGCCAATAGAAACATTTTCCCAGCAATATTATTTCCATTCATTTTAAATCAACCCTTTGGAAATATTCAATATTGAAAAAAAATCTTTACAGGAAACAATACCTTGCTAACAATGGATTGTATTGTTTACTAAAACGATATACTCATCGCTATTATAAATATATTTTGTAGAGTTTATAATATAATATGGTTGATAGGTTTTACAGTACAGTTTGATAAGTTTCACTATATATATGTATTAAATTTCAAAATAAGTGTTTGGTTGTTTTTACAATTTGTGAGGGTAAATTTCGAATACAGTTCATATTCGTTACCACACGATTATATTTAACTTGATAATTTATGTATAATAGATGTTACCATGATATATTTCTATAATAACATTGAAGGAATGCTTCAATTTACCAACCAATTATCTTTATATTTATAAACAAGGTATATTTATTTATGAAATCATGTGCTAATCAACCAATTACCTGAGTATTCTAAAATTCATTATATAATATATTGTTAGGCCTACCATACAAATATTTCAATGGTAATGAGAATACTTTTATAGTAGTCATTACCATAAATGGATAAATAATTTTTTGTCAAACGTTACCATATTGTATTGCTGTCACATATAGTACAAGAAATTTTCGTAAAATATACAGTATTTCTGGTAGTACCATATATTTTTCTTAGTGTAGATTCGTCAACGGTTCCAAAATTCTAGAATATTATTCAAATCGCGTTTGTCAGTGATTATAAAAGCTGTAGATCTTCTGAAGCTTTCATTATCTTCGACACAAGCAAATGGGGGTGTTCTTCCTCTCTATGACAAGGCGGTGCTATGGAGATTTGTAAGGCGTTGAGACTGTCGTAGATACCATTAATTATTCAGGACAGATATGTTCCTGGATTGAAATGATATCAAGATAGATTACTAAGTCGATTGATTCATTGTTTGTCAACCATATAATTATCATAATACATTTGTTCCTTGAATCCGAAAGCATATATACCCAGTACAATTACGTACACATGTGAATACAATGCGGATATATTATTGTTTTCCTAGATTGCAATTACATATTCAGTAGTAATACCACTAGTGACTGAATTTTCGCGATAAGTCTGTCGATTTATTTCTAAACGAAACTGAGTTGCTTGAAAACACCACGAGACCGCAGGACGAGTGGTGTTTTCTGTAAGCAACTCAGTTGAGTTTAGAAATAAAAGACAGACTTATAAGATAAATTCAATCACGAGTGGTATTTTATTAGACTATTTCACGAACAAAATGAAAGGTCAAAAAATTTAAATTCGGCAGAATGAGAGGAAGAAATTTAATAATAATAAATACTTCAAATTTAATTATAAGCATGAAATATTTATTTAAACTATAAACGATTTGTTTCAATTATAATTTGTTACCTATAACAATAAATAATTTTTTATGAACACGAACATAATATATTATTCTCGACTATAATTATTATAAATGGTGCAATTGAAAAAATTTGAATAGTATGACCGTTATTAGGTGGCTACAATGTATTGTTGGTATTATTACTTGATGTACTTGAAGTACTCCTAAAAGTATTCACTATATTCTGATGATTTTCAGCACTAAGATGTAAATACGGTTTCATCGAGTTCGAACTTCCATGTCCAGTAATTTCCATAGCTTGTTGTTCACTAACGCCAGATTGTAGTAACTGACTAACTGCAGTGGCACGATTAGAGTGATTTGTTATTTTTAGTTTTCTAGTATCTAATCCTATCTTTTCTGCAGATAGTTTTGATATTGTATTAATACCAATAGGGCAATTCTTGTACCAATTATTATTATTATATTTATTCCACTTGCCATTCACTGTCAGAAAAAGTCTGTCATTGGTAATAATTCCCCTTTTCGATATAAGTTTCCGGTATAATCTCACAGGACACATTTCAGGATTTTTCAAATTTTGAGTGAGCCATTTAGTATCTGCAAAGTTTTTATCACCACCGTGGCGGGTTTTGGAGAATATCGGATTATATGCAATTCTGTTTGTTAAACAGCCTTTGCTGTCAGTGTCTCCCTTAAAAAAATGTAACTTGGAAAACGTTGCTACGTTACCTCTCCAAGCTAGTTCTACGCAGCTATGTGAAAAAACTTCTTTTGGAGTCCTTCTGGCGTGTCTTCGTCCCATTGTAAGCACATATTTCTATATTCATCTGTAGTCATAGCGACAGAAATCATTTTATTTTTTTCGAGTACAGCTTGCAACAATTTTCTGTTGCTATCTCGAGCCGCCCTCGCCTCCTTGAACATTATATTTTTGAAGGGATCAATATGTATCTGATACTCACAAAAATATTTTTCTTGTACTAATTTTGCATTAGTGTTCCATATGGTTTAGATAACACTCTCCTTGTAATCACTACCATCAATTTTTCGCATATTGAATGCCCAGTCTTTTAGAATGAATGCTAATCTTTCGTTGCTATTTTCTGCATTTAATTTGTAGTTGCGTTCCGCGCAGAACGTCATAAATTGTCTCCATATATAAGATTTTGATTTTTTTGTGTTACTGGGTATATTTACTTCAAAATTTTGGTTTATTACTTCATTTGAAGTAGCACCGATGCGACTGATTTTGACGTTTGCAGCTACAATTATTTTTGGTCAAACTGTCAAACTTTGCATTGCGATCAGTATCCATGGTTACGTCGTTGAAAACACCATGCTGATAGACCAATCAGAATTGAAAGACAGCTGCTGTTTTCGCGATAATACAAGCTGTCTCTGGTTTTTGATTGGTCAGATTTTGTGAAAATAATTCCAAGGTGCGTGGAATAGTCAGTGGAATTCGTAAGAAACAGAGTTTTATTGAGGAATGATTATTATTCACATATTTTCAGATTTATTTCTGGAGTTTGGAATCATCTAATGGTGGAACTAGTTCTATAAATGGGATGAGCTCATCGATATTCTGAATGGCAATGACTTGATAGATAATGTGACTGTTCAACTCATGAGAAGTGTGAATGGTTCTTTCAGCGATTTTTTTCAAATACATTGTTCAGATGAGTAACTTAATTCTTGCAGCTTCTCTGCAGTTTTCTGGATGCTAACATAGCATTGCGATCATTACAAATAGAAACTATTGGCACCCAAGATCCCACCTACAAAGCAAGTGCAAAGTGAATCCTGTGGATTTTCCCTCAAACTATTTCCGCAAAAGTGTTTTTTATTTGAAAAAATTATAATTCTGCTTTTTAATCCAACTGTCTTTACCTCAATTGAATCAATATTTTTATTTTAATTGTATAAATTGAGTATAGGATATGAAAAAAAAACAATACCAAACCAAAAGAAAACAATGTAATAAAGATAGAGAATGATGAATTCTCTAAATGTACCTAGAATATATATACAGTATGTCTCACTAAGTTGGAACCATATGGAAAACTTCTTTATTATTCATTTTAGGAAAAAAAGTTATTCTTCATAAAAAGTTCTTCATGTTTTAAAATCCAAAATACAATCATCAGATATCAAATTTTTTCAGTCGTATACATGGTTTGTTAAGAAATATGAAAAGTACCCAAGAGTGAAGTACCTTTATATTCGACAATATCGAAAATTCTTTCCGAAAAAAGTTGTTCAGAACTAAAAACTACGTCCAAATATGCAATTATATTCATAGACATTGAAAAATTAGGTTATGTTACTTTTTACTGTTTTTTCTATTTTGAATGAGCATTCATCTCTTTTGATTATGAAACACATGATCACCTTTTCGTTTCTCAACGTTTCCTAACAATTTTGCAATTTAAACACATAATGAATGCATATGCATATATTGTGCAAATAAGAAAAAACATACAAATACTAAGTTGTGTAACTAACATAATATTAATTCTGGAAATAATAGAAATTCAATGTTCCCTCATTCCACTGATGCCTCGACATATCCACCTTCCCGTCCAATGCATATAATCGTTCTTTTGGCAAATTCACGTAATACATTCCTTTCCTGGCAGGCTTCTAAAATTATCCTCTCCAAATGGTCAACATCTTGAAACGGCCCTTTCTGATAAACTTTTTGTTTCAAGCAACCCCATAAGAAGTGATCAAGGGGGGTTGAGTCAGGGGATCTAGCAGGCCAAAAAAGATTAGATTATCTGTGAATAACTTTTCCATGGAATGTATGTTCAAGATATTCCCTAATATTTAATGCACAGTGGCCTGCGGCATCATCTTGTCGGAACCAAATACATTGACGTTCTTGTAAGGGTAGTTCGTCCTTGATGTGAGTTTGTAAAAACTGTAGATAACGTTCGGCATTTATGGATTGGAGGAAAAAAAAAGGTACTATTAATCTGTTCTTATAAATGCTACACCACACGTTCGTCTTGAATGAATATTGGTCATGAGACTTTATTATAAAATTGGGATTTTCATCAGACCACCAGCGACAATGTTGTGACGAGACAGTTCCATTTGATGGAAATGTTGACTCATCAGAAAAAATTATACGCCTCGTAAAATAAGGATCCTCTTCTAATTTCCCTTGGATGAGATGGCAAAAATCCAAGCGCCTATCATAATCCCTTTCTTTCAATGTGTGAACGATTTTTGGTTTGAATGGTCTGTATTTATTCAGTTTTGAAATTCTTGCCACTGTATCTTCACTCACATTTTGATGCATCGACGACTTCCTTTTGGGCAATGACATTTTTGGATTTTCTACAACTGACAGCATTACTTCAAACTGCGTATTCTCATCGGCAATCAGTTTTCGGCGTTTTCCATTAAAATGATTGTTAATACTACCAGTATTCTTGAATTCATTTACTATTTTCGTAACAGTTGAATGATTGATATTTTTATTGGGATGTTTGTTATTAAAAATAGTTGCTGCTTCTCTATGCGTTTTATAGTTTTCTCCCATTGTTATTGTAGACAAAATGAGAAAAAATTATTTTTCCATGTAAATGGATGTATTTGCATATTTGAACGTAGTTTTCAGTTCTGAGCAACTTTTTTCATTAACAATTTTCGATATTTTCAAATATAAAGGTACTTTACTCTTGAGTAAAATTCATATATTTTGACATACCGCGTATACGACTGACATTTTTTTATATCTGATGATTGTATTTTAGATTTCAGAATATACAGAATTTTTTATGAGGAATAAATTTTTCTCCAAAATTAATAATAAAAAAGTTTTCCATATGGTTCCAACTTAGTGAGACATACTGTATATATATATATATATATATATATATATATATATATATATATATATATATATATAATATATAATATAATATATAAGAAGGAATTTAATGGACATAGCCCTCAGAGAGAAGTGTTAACCGTAGACACGTGTTTCGGGCTCTCGGCCCTCATCAGTACGGTGATATATATATATGTATACATATATATATATATATATATATATATATATATATATATGTATACATATTAGGGTGTGCCAAAAAATGACGAAATTTTTTTTTTTGCTCTCAGTCCAAAATATCTTAGAAGATGTCCCAACAAAGCTCCTGTTAAAAGCGGAGCTCAAAATTCCAATTCTAAGAGGTCCTCCATCGAACTCAAAGTTTTTCCGTTTAAATAACATGGGAAACATGATTTTTTATAAGTTTTGTGTCCTGCAAACTGTGATGAAATTATTTTGAAAAAAAACGAATGAATGGACCTTGTTTATTGTTGAATTCGGTACAAAAATTTTTATTGAGTCGAATTTCTATCTTCAATATTTGATTTGTTACATAGCTTTGAAATTTAAATTTCTGTTTTTTTGCATTTTTCAGCTAAACTGTAAGAGTTAGACGAAAATGTTAATTTTGATATTCTATAAAAAAGTTCCTGTCAATTTTTCTATATCATCAATAACAACAAAGTTACAGGCTCATGTATATTTATTTTTTCAAATTTTTGCTTTTACGAACTGAACAAAAAATTTGGTGCAAATTTGTTAACACATCAAACTTGCAACAAAATTAGGTGAGTAAGATGTTTCGTAGTATCAAACCATAAAATTTACAGACTGAGTCAATTTTTATGATTTTTCAACTACATTATAAAATATATTGATGAAGGATATTGAATTGGATTGAAATATAAAAACCTTGGTCAATTTACGGCAAAATTTACCTTTGTAAATTTTTTATTTGAAAATGCAAAAAACCGGAAATTTTAATTTTAAAGCTATATAACAAATCAAATATTGAAGATAGATTCGACTCAATAGAATTTTTTGTACCAAATTCAATAATTAACAAGGTCCATTCATTCGTTTTTTTTTAAACAATTTTATCATAGTTTGCAGGACAAAAAACTTATAAAAAATCATGTTTCCCATGTTATTTAAACGGAAAAACTTTAAGTTCGATGGAGGACCTCTTAGAATTGGAATTTTGAGCTCCGCTTTTAACAGGAGCTTTGTTGGGACATCTTCTAAGATATTTTGGACTGAGAGCAAAAAAAAAAAAAATATC
Organism: Gonioctena quinquepunctata; assembly: GCA_018342105.1. Taxonomy (NCBI): domain Eukaryota; kingdom Metazoa; phylum Arthropoda; class Insecta; order Coleoptera; family Chrysomelidae; genus Gonioctena; species Gonioctena quinquepunctata. Next base: position 289,215 of record JAFIRS010000407.1, read on the forward strand.
GTCGTTTTTTGGCACACCCTAATAACACATATATATATATATATATATATATATATATATATATATATATATATATATATATATATATATATATATATATATATATATATATATATATATATATATATATATATACCCAACTATCCGCTTCATTTCACGGAGAAAAGTATTTGAAAGTAGGGAAAAATTAAATCGATTTATATTAATGATTTTTATATAAATCTAGACCAATATAATAAAGATGATGTAACTCGATTCTATATTTTTCTTTCGTCGAAAACCTGATTCATTACGGTACATCAGGATATATAAAAATAATATGCAATGTACCGGGTCATTCACGAATTACCCACCCCTTATCATCATTTTGATGAAATGCTATAAAAAATGCATTAGCGTGCGGATTTCAGGAGATATTTTTCAATGGGATACCCTGTGAATTATTGAATTTTCGGAATGATATTTTTCCTGATTTCAAAAATATATCATACATAACCCCTATCTTGCCGTTTTTGAGTTGAAAGTAAGCTATGAAAATGATAATGTTTGGTACATTTTTTCAATGGATTATTGAAGTAATTTTTTATTCACTAATACTGAACATGGACATATAATCTTTTTGAGTGGAATCAACTTTGTATCAGCTTGGACATAAAAAATCATGATTGTGGTTTTTTACTACTCTTTATTCAAAAATGACTTAGTATCGCTTCAGTATCGATCATTTGTTTGTTGAAACCCTTTGCGGGTTGAGGAACCACATTTTAATTAATTTTCCCTACTGGCGAGTAATAGTAAGTGGATATATATATATATATATATATATATATATATATATATATATATATATATATATATATATATATATATATATATATATATATATAATAAATATATATATATAAATATATATATATACATATATATATATGCTGCAGTCACTTTTATGAGAAATTATCCTGTTTGATAATGGTATTTGCGTTTGACCAGTATATTGTTTATTACAACCATGACAATGAATATCATGAATTACAGTTTATATTGAAAGTAATGGAGTTTTATCTCCAACTTTAGAATGAATTGATCTGATTGTTGGAAATGTTTTATTTGATATTTGAGTTCTGTTTATGAAATATAGGATCTCAGATTTTCAGTGCTCCTAATTTCATTTCATAGGCTATTTTTGATATGAGTGGTAATTCAGGTATCTGCCTGAACTGCATGGTTTCCTATTCCAATTTATCAGTAGCTTGTTTTCTGTTGTCCGTATATGCTTTGTATCAAGAGATGGTACGGAATTACCGCTGTTCTCGGTTCCAATTGTGCAATGGATTTGAGGATCGTAGCCATTGAAGGTATTGAGAATCTCATCCACACCATCATTTAGTTGTTTACTATTTGTCGGATATCCACATTGCGTTGCTAGTGATATATATATATATATATATATATATACAACAAGAAATATTCCGTCCGTTTCCTGATCTGTAAAAATGTCATAATAGCGGTTCCCGCGACTTTGTCCGCGTAGAAATTGCATTTTCTGATACTTTTTTTTTGTGTTGCTCCATTTCGCTCATGCCTGTGGTTTTTTCCGCTTTCCGTCATCCCATTTTCTGTTATTCCGTGTCCCAGTGTCAAGTTATCCCATTTCCCATTTTCCCATTATTCCGTTATCAGCGAATAATGAACAACACAAGGCTGTAAAGATAAAACATATGAATAATAAAAATTGAAAATGTCCCTAACCAGGAACGAAATGTCCTACACAATCGCAAAGAACTTCATATAAGAATTCAGAACTCAAATTCATAAGCCCACCCTTCCAGTCAGACCTATAGTAGCTTCTATAGGAGCTCCTTTTGAAAAGATAGCCCATTTTTAACAGAAATTTTTACTAACGCATACAACTCCGACAATTGATATAATATAAAGACTCTTTTAAAGTCACTAATAAATTTAATAATTCAACACTTCCAGAGAATTATGTTCTGACAAGTTTAGATGTCGTCTACTATTTGCATGCTTGTATTAGAGCAATACAAAAAAATTGGAATAGAATCAGTAATTATTGTTGCATTAACGAAGATACATTTTTGGAATTGTTGACTTTCCTTTTTGATAAACATATCTTTCTTTCAATGATAAAATTCATAATCAGACCTTTGGTACCCCAATGGGGGCCTCCATTTGTTAGAGAATGTTATTCCAGTTCTATCTTTCAATCTTAACTTCATAAAAAAATATGTTGATGATATTATATCAGCATTACTAAATGATGGTGTGGATGAGATTCTCAATACCTCCAATAGCTACGATCCTCATATCCATTGCACAATTGGAACTGAGAACAGCGGTAATTCCGTACCATCTCTTGATACAAAGCATATACGGACAACAGAAAACAAGCTACTGATAAATTGGAATACGAAACCATGCAGTTCAGGCAGATACCTGAATTACCACTCATATCAAAAATAGCCTATGAAAGCGAACTTGGTAAACCAAATGAAATTAGGAGCACTGAAAATCTCAGATCCTATATTCCATAAACAGAACTCAAATATCAAATAAAACATTTCCAACAATCAGATCAATTTATTCTAAAGTTGGAGATAAAACTCCATTACTTTCAATATAAACTGTAATTCATGGTATTCATTGTCATGGTTTTGATGAACAATATACTGGTCAAACGCAAATACCATTATCAAACAGGATAATTTCTCATAAAAGTGACTGCAGATTGCATCCTGAAAGATGTGCAGAACATGTGTATGAAAATGCTAGCGACAGAGTCAAAAACATCGAAGAGACCATTCTTGGAAATGGCTTTCATTTCCCAAGAAAATAATTGTATGAATAAAAAAAGAGATATCAACTATTTGAGTGAGATCTACACTCATTTATTGTCTTTAGATATTAAAATTGACAATAATGCAATATCAAAATAAGAGTTCTATTTAACATTACCGCCACATGGTAAAATCAGTTGGTACTAATCTAACAGTTGGCACTACTGTAATAATTTCCAAGTGACACCCGGCAGGTGTCGTTGGCTTAAATATAATTGCGGGAATTATCTCTAACCTGTCAGTTTCACTTGTCACATAAAATTTACATTTATATTTTTATATTTATATGATTTTAAACAATGTTGATGTGTTTGTATCTACTTTGAACTTCGTTTTATTCCTTGATCTACTTTTTTTTGTATCACTAAGTTATATGAATATGTTCAAAATCGTTGAAGATAGAAAGACTTTATAGCTAATTAGTAGTAATAGCTGTGAAATAACTGATTTGAAAAATTTTTGCCGCCAGGAAATTTCAAAAAATACAATGACAAACAAATTTTTCATTAAATTTTTCAACTTTGATTTCATAAATTAGTTAATATTGAAAAAAATTTATTATAAGTTTTAAGTGGCTTTAACAGCTGAACCATGAGATCTACGGAAAAATATCTCGGAGCAAAAGTGTAGGGCATGAACCCCCCCTTTATTTGAATATTCAATAGTTCAGCAAAAAAACGCGATTTACTGCTATTTTTATGAAAATTCAGCTTAAATGACATTTTTCGTCGAACCCGTTGGAGTTACAAACTCGATGCAGGGGGCTTTTTTGTAGGAAATTGTACCTATAGCAAGAATCCATGGTTCAAAATTCCCAAAAATTGTTTTTCTGGGTGAGCGGAAGGAAAAACGTATAAAAAAGCATTTTTCAATATTATTTCGTGAATAAAATTCAAAATTCTCTAGCAATGGGTTGAAATTCGAATATGCTCAAAAATTTTGTTTTTCTACAACGTACAAGATTTTCAGGCGGGACTTGAAGAAAAAAAATGTTGCCCAAAAATGAAGCACCCTAATATATATATATATATATATATATATATATATATATATATATATATATATATATATATATAAATATATATATATATATATATATATATATATAAATATATATATATATATATATATAAGGAGGAATATCAGAGAACTTGTTAAAAACAAAATGGAAGAATTATATATATATATATATATATATATATATATATATATATATATATATATATATATATATATATATATATATATTTCTGTGATCTGTTTTTTTATTACATTATGTAAATCGGGTAACAATCTTGTGTTTTTGATTCTATATCAATTTTCGTTCGTTTTTTGTCCATATATTCTTGTTATTTGTCTGTGTACCTGTTCCCATCATCAGAGTCATTATTATTACTATTACCATGACATCAATGGATGGAAATCAAGAAGAAATGTGATTTCAAGTAACTTGAATCGAAGTATCTTGAAATATTTCAAAAACTGATCATTGATGTAATAGACCCGTGAACCTTTTCATGGAAATATTCTAATATTATAGACTCGTGTGCATACTTTATATTCCAGACATGAATTCCATTCATATATCACGACGGATGTCCAATATCTTCGTACAGAAACTCAGTATATCCGTTTAGGAGTTATAAGTTGTTCCAACATGTCAATATGAAATGAGAATTTATGTTTTTCGGTCTGGTGAACACGAATATGGACTGAGCTTGGAGAATCTCACAATAACAAAGAACATATAAAAAACACCTGGCGTAGATGAGAAATGATTCACGGATAATCTTGATTTTTTAGAATAGACTGATGGAGAAAAATTCACTTTGTTATTATAAAGGAAACCTTCGCATTGTTCATGAATTGTTGGTGGACATTCTTAGACATTAACGATTCCAGATAACCATTGGTATGCTTCTTAGTAGGGGTGGACCCGGGTAAATTAGGGCCATGAATCACAAAGTATGTCGACCATAGTGAAATGTTCATTGCATAATTTGGTCAAAATGAATTATCTCGAGAATCATGTAGGTACCGAGTTTCACTATAAATTCCCACCCCTCATCATCGTCATTATTGCCTATAGAAAAAAAAGGTCAATGTAAAAGTTTTGTGGTTATGAATGAATTTTGATACAGTGCTATCAAAAATACAGTAGGGTGCAAATTTCAGGGGATAACTTTTTTTTTATTTCATATTCCAAGTGGGATACCCTGTATAATGATACTTTTTGGAATGACTTTTATTTCCTGATTTCAAAAATAGACCATAAGTTACCCCCATCTTATACCGAATAACTAGTTGTTACTGTAAATACATATCCTATGAAAGTTAACATTTCTAAAGTAAGCTATGAAAAAAAACAACTATATTATGTTTGTTCAGTGACATTTCTTCAATGGAATAAACAACATGGTTTACAGTAAGGAAGAAAAAGTTCAAATATTTATACAAAAATAGATGACAATGACTTATTTAGGAAATTTAAATAACATGCTAACTCATGAAAAATATTCAATGTGTCGACCCTCTAAATTTGTAGAAAGCGGTTCATTTGAATTCACTTACATCTCCTAGGTTGAACCGTATGAGAGGAAGTATGGATTATATGAATGCGAGCAAAAGTCCCGTTGGAAACTTTCCTGTTGAAGACCATGATGAAACACCGAATCATTTTTCTGTTGAACAGAATACACTGCGTGATCTGAGTCAGAGGGACACTTGCACAAATTTTTGTTTCAATAGGCCATTGAGAGACTTAAGTAATATTTTGAATTTTGGCGATAGACTCGCCAGGGTAACTCATACCCCAACGAGTTGTGGAAGCCTTTCGAAATTTAGAACGTAATACGTTGAAGTCAGGGGCCTCCAGCCCACTCAATTTTTTAAAACAATTTTCAAGAAATTCAGAAATGAATGAAATGAGAATGTTTGAGTCAAACCGCCCCCGCACTTCAGTCCATAACTCAATTATATCAGAGCTCAACCTCTCCATAGCTAGCGAAGCTGTTCATCAAACGGCCCGCCCGAATAGTGAAATCCCTGCTATTCGGCAGGTGGTATCGCAGGAGGAACAGGAAGAATGGAATTTATTCTTAAGGTTTGAGAGATTCCGCGAAATGAAACGGAAGACACATTAATGCCGGCGAGGCAATCTCACCGCCCTCTTCCCCTGTGGATAATCGACCTCTTTCGAGACAGTCTAAAGTTGATTTTTTTCAAAGATCGTTGGATTTTGGAAAAACCTCCACCTTATTGATCGGCTACATTTTATACGCTACACTCAGAATTTTCCAAAAAATAATATAATGTTTCTAAAAAGTCTATTGGCGAATCAATATGGATGGGCTCACCTTCGAAATGAAGGCTGGCTGTTCCGGTTTCCTTGAATTACACGCTTTCTTCTACTGAAACTGAAGGTATGATTCACCTTTTGGTAAATATTTTTGATATATTTTCTGACGGTGTTGAACGATTGAACACCATATATGCACTTTTGGCTGCACGTTTATTTTTGTTGTTTTGTATATAACAATTATATATTTGAACTTTTTTTGGCTCACTGAAAACCATTTTGATTATTCCATCAAAAAAATGTCATAGAACAAACATAATATAGTTGTCATTTTCATAGCTTTCTCTAAAAATGTTAACTTTCCTAGGATAGGTATTTACCGTAACAACTAATCTAAGTTAGTCGACGTTCAATAACTTGAAAACGTTATGAGATAGGGAAAACTTATGGTATATTTTTGAAATGAGGAAAAAAATATTTCTCCAAGAATTCAATAATATACAGGGTATCCCATTCGAGAATATATCCCCTGAAATATATACTCTACTGTATTTTTGATAGAATTTTACTGAATTCCAGTCATAATCTCACAACTTTCACATTCAACTATTTTTTCTATGGGCAATAATAACGATTATAAGGAGTGGGTAATTTATAGAGCATCACCCGGTACATATGCCAAATTACAAGGGATACGTATTTTATTGAAAATTTTGATAATGGAATTATAAAAATGAGAAAAACTAAATTATCGGCTAAGTGAAAAGCGAACTGAAAAGTTGACAAGCAAAACTCTACTAAGAAAAAAAATTGGTAGTCGCAGTTCTATACCACTAGTCAGAAATGTTCAATGGCATTCAACTCCATTGGTTGGTATGAATTCAGTTTTTTTCAAACCGAAACATCACACTAGAGTTTGTTTTTAACTCCCAACTTTGCTTTCTATCCAATCAGGATTGTGATTCACCCAGTTTTCAGAACGAATATATTTTTCATTACTCGAAGAAGACATATTTATTTTCATTTCATTTTCATGCTTTCTATAATTTGTAGGAAAACGAAACATCATATGCGGCTACCCAAGTATTCTTGCCTGATTCTGAATAGTAGTAGCAACGTTATTGGTTCTGCTTCGCTGTGTGATAAGGTTTTCCATCATTCATCATGAAATATACAGTGAGTACCAAAAGTCAGTCGCAACCCCGTAACTTCTTATTTTACATATTAAAAAATGTTAAGTACAGGAGTTGTAGGGTTCATTTCAAACTCTTGTAGGCTTGAGTTTCATTCACACAGGGAGTCCCAAAAAAGCGCAGCGACTAAGTAGTTTATTTTTTTCAACGACACACCCTGTATGTAATTGGATTTTGGGATTCTACGTAAAATTCCAAGTAGTTTCAATGTGGCATAACTCATTCCTAAGTTCAATTGATTCCAAGACTGAAATTCAATCAAAACTGATCTGATTTCCGATCCCTTACGTTAACAAAGTAGGCTATGCACGCTAGGCGAGTCTATGTATACAGGGCAACGAGACAACAACTCTTATGTGTTTTCGACAAATTTTGAAAAATTATAAATATTTTGTGGGTTCCTTATTTCATAATTCCTCTCGTCGGTTGATATGGCTCGTTCATCAGAAGATAAAGTTGAAACCGTTATAATATTTGGGGAAGCTAATGGAAATTACCACGCTGCTAATCGCATTTTGAATGAGCGGTTTCCGGAACGTCCGATGTTTCGAAAATATCTGCAGAACCGGAACGGTAAAAGATGCTCCAAGATCTGGAAGGCCGGAAATAATTACGGAAGATCTTAAAATTCGAGAACTAGCTGAAATGGTAAATAACCTGCAACAATCAACTAAGTTAGTAGCTGACACATGTAATGTTTCTGAAACATCAGTAAAGAGAATTGAAAGAAATCCATCCTCACAAAATGAAAGTTTTTCAGTTGAGGTTGATGCGGAACGGCGGCCACTCGAATTTTTATCCTGAATAGGAAAAGTAGTAGAAATAAAACCCCACAACTGACTAACCATCATCATGCCCTTTCCTTCAATTTTTCTTGTTCAAGATGTTTTTAGCAAGTTTATGAAGGGCTATACCGGGTGTAAATGATTATTAAGAATTCACTGGTGATTTTCATCGAGAGGTAGATAAGAGTCGTCCTCCCAATATATAGATATTATAGATTTTTGGAGAGTTGGAATCGTTAGAATTGTGTACCTCGCCAATCTAGTTGAGGATACTATGCGAATGATAATAATGATAATAATAAATTTATTATCCACATATTATACAATAATGTTACAGAGTCATTACAATCTTTGACATATGGATAAATGGCTACAACTAGTTCAGTTCCGCATCCACGCATCCACCCCTGTTCTTCTACCAGTGCCAGTATCTCCCACCAGTGCCAGTATAATCGAAGTATAATAATCGAAGCACTCATGAAAACAAACTATATCAATTGAAACAAGTACTTCGTTACAATAAATGAACACACTGTATGATATGACATTCTAATCCATACAAACTCAGTTCTTCCATAGTGTTTGTGAGTATGAGTTTTGTTTTCAAATGGACTGTAATTTTTGTTGCTGGAAAAACTGCTACCGCTCTTGTTGTTTGTAATAAAACCAGGATGGTGACTTCTAGTAGTTTTATTACTTCTAGCTAACAAATTCTGGAGGCGAATAAATAGTTTTTATAGATGTTGTTGACAATATTGTTTTTCTAGTCGTTCTGAACGACGATACCTGACATCTGTCAATAATTGTTTAAGGGTTGGTGCAGAGAAATGTAAAAATGCGTATAAAACGCAAAATATAGTACTAAATACCTGTTCCAAATAATGTAATACAACCTAGCTACTAATTGTTCTACAACTGACAGTAAATGTTATCAATTTTCTGAAGTCCTTCCATAGAAGAATTGAGATTCAAAAAATCTATCAATTTTCAAAAATGACTTTATGATAAACAACAATTTTTCATATAAATAATCAGCCGAATCCGTTAGAATGAATTCAGCTTTTTACAATCATACTGTATATAATATCTTATTATTATCTTAATAATTTAACAATCTAAGAAAAATAATAAACTAGGGGAAATCATTTTTTTTATAGTTAATGAGTCGAAGGCTTGATCGTATTCTCGTACAAAATGTATGAGACTTTATTGAATTATTTGTATTCCACCTCCCGTGGACGCCTGAACGAAAGTAATCAAGCAACCTTCAAGCAAACATATTCAGATATGTCGTCATTCAACATTTAAATGATGCAAACAGATATATAACCAGATATCATTGAATAATATCATCATTGTGTCTTTCAAAAACCATTGAAACCTTCAAAGGAAATCTCCACCGTGGTAGTTACATCATTGTTCCGCCTTATCAGAAGTTTGGATCGAACAGAAATTACCTGCTTCGACGCGCGATTCTGGCATTACATAAAGTTATTGTATGAAACTAATCGAATCCCCATTCCCACAAATGCACGAAGCCCGATAATAATTCACGAATTAACAAACGTTCATTCGACACGAGTTGAATGTATATAATCCCTTGAAATCCATGAAATCATCTTCGCTGTGCACATTTGGTGTTCGCACGTAAATGCAGGAGCGGGGTAACTGTAATTTCCTAGTTTTCTTCAGATAAATATTAACTTATTCATTTTCTGTGTCATAATCAATTTCGCAGATATTTGCATTGTTTCTCGAAATTGATTTACAAATATTGAATGAATGTGATTTTTTGTGGAGGAACAACGTTTCTTGACAAGGTTTTTTGGTAACCTTCCAAAGTCTGCAACTGAAAACTATTTAGTTCACCATGATAAGTTACTGCGTTCACCAAATTATATTTCTCAAAGAAAAATGATTCAATTAGTCAGTTACTTGCCTTGTTCTGAATATGCTATCAGAAAATATGTAAAAATTCAAAAGATACTTCTCTATATACTGTTTGATTAACGTTTCGGGAACTTTATCTGCCCCCGTTCCCAAAATCTTCTGAATCTCCTTCAATAGTTTGAATAATTTGGTTTTTTCTCTCGCAGAGTCTTTGTAGCTTTTTCAACTAACGGATGGCAATTGATATCTGCCAAAAAAAATTAAAGTGATGTATTGCTCATTTGAAATATGGGGTGTTGATCAGATCAGTTTATTGGGATTAGGCCATTTCTCCTTTCTTGTCTAAGTAGAGGTAACCATGTATGGTCCATTCCAACAGAATTTCTTGAAAAGCAGTTGTTATTGGAAATAATCAATTTTCCCCTCTCTTGATGTGGTCCTATTCCATCCAATCGTATGATCGCCACTGAATGTGAGGAAATGTTCTGCAATTTTTTATATGGTTATTTGTCGATTTCTCATGTAGTTTTGATGTTCACTTTGGCGCACTTCTAATGGTCTTGACGTTTCACCTATATAACTATCACCACACGAACAAGGTATGTTGTAAACACAGTTTTTTGGTTTCGTTTGTGTTAGAATAGATCTCAGTGTGTTTGTTATTCCAAACGATGATAATCCGGGGACATAAGGTATTATGTTGGTTGTGAAATGTGTAGGTGGTGGGAGTACTACTGTTGGTTGTGTTAATTGGTTGTTTGGTGGATTGTTGTTTTCAATGTCAGTGATTGTTTTTTCCACAAACTTATCCGAATATGCCTTTTCCCTGAGAACATATTTTATGGGGTTTATTTCTTCCTGTATATTCTGGTTGGTACTGCAAACTGTTTGAGGTCGATTATAGAGACATTTGGTTATTTTTTTTCACACCAGCAGGTTTTTTTAGTTGTAGTGTAGATATCGATTGGTATGTATCTTCTTTCTGTGTACAGATGTTTCAATTCGGGATGATGATTTTTGGATCATGACATCTAAAAAAAGGAGTTGGTTATTTTGTTCTGATTCTAACGTGAATCTGATCGTTGGTCCTTGTTCGTTTATAAACAACGGGGCTTGTGGCTCAGTGGAATGAGCGTCGATCTTGTGTCAACTGTTTCCACCTGGCGCGGGTTCGATTCCCGCAGCTGGTGAAAAATTTTTTCAAGGTCCCAAGAGTGGTTTCGGATCCCACTATGAAAGGTAAGGTCCCCGTGATCTTAACTCGTACAAGTTTTCATTAACTTCTAAGGGTTGGTCAAACAACTAAGAAAGCGGTTAAAAACAATTTTACAATTTTATACTCCAAGAAGATTTCCAATTCTTCTTTACTTCGATTCCAGATAGCGAAAATATTATTCACATATCTCCACCATACTTATGGACTATTGTGGAAAGTTTCAACGAAGGATTCTTCAAATTATTTCATGAATTTGTTACTTGAAATGGGTGACAAAGGAGAACCCATCACCATACCAAACTCTTTTGATAAGGTGTTAGTCTAGCCAAGCAGTGAGTTTTCTGCGGAAAATAGTTCCGAATCTTCAAAAAATATAAGCAATAGCTTATTCGATTTGGGATGCATACTGAAAAAAATATTGGTTTTTTTTTTTTGCTGAAGGTAATTGCAATTCTTATCAACAAAAAAAAATGGGTAACGTTTTATGGAAATAACTCAAAAACTATGAGCGATAACGAAAATCTGAAATGAAATTTTTAAAGAGGAGGAAAGTTTTGACTTATGCTAGGTACTCTATCTCCATTATTTATAATTCTAATTTGACGCTGGAAATAGGGCTCTGTACACTACATAGTTTTTTTTTTATAGTATGACATATTAATTTACAAATTTTAATGAATTATGGTATGTTTTTAATATTCGAAAGAACAAGGTCCCGTTGAAAAAGAAATTTAGTTCATGTAGGCATTTCATTTGTTAATTAGTCCTTATTTTTCGGACCACGGTTTTTATAAAAAAAAGCATAAATGTTTGAATAATAGCTCTAGAAAAAATTCCGCTTTCTGGAGCTCCAAAGTGGCTCACCCCTATGACTTTTTCATTTTTAAAGATAGAAGAACGAAATTGAAGTTGTGTATTATAGTTCAATTTACATTTTATGACTTATTTTTTTGCTCCGCCGGTTTGACCTTAAATAACCCAAACTTTCGATTCTCAAATTATATATTTTCACTTATTCCGATCAAGAATTACATTCTTAATCCAACAACACCCCAATTGTCAATATTTGACATATAAAGTGATATTTATTCCAATTTTTATTTTTCGATCTAGAATGCCATGGATGGTGTGAATCGCTTCATTCTTGATCAAGTAACATAGGAAAAATACGACATTGAGGCTCATGACTTCACAGTCGTTTCAAGAATTATTTAGAAGTCGCAAATTAGTCCATTAAGGTTCTGAATTATCAAAATGACCTTCTCCTTGATCACGCAGAGTTCAACTTTCCCAATTGTTTTGCGCACCACATTGATTAACTGTTCCACAGTGTTGTTCTGGAATGCCACCCTCACTTTATACTCCAGTTCTTCACGAGTAGCTGGTGCTGTGTTATACACCTGATTTCGATTGTTCCCCAGATAAAAAATCTAGCAGGGTAAGATCTGGTGATCTAGAATATGAAAAAAAAAAATACATTATGGGAACATATGACAACTTAAGAATGTACCTCGCAGGCCACTGAATAGGTCCATGAGCGCCAATCCACTTTTCTGGGAGGGTGTCATTCAGATATTCTTGAGAATTGTGAGGTTCCGCTCCATCTTGTTGGGAATATTAATCAACTTGGTTAGCCAGTGGCAAATCTTCAATGAAATCATTAATTTGATTTCTAAGGAACTGTAGATATCTTTCCGCAGTAAGTTGTCCGTCGAAAATTATTGGCCCCAAAATTTTCCTCCGATAATACCCATCCAGCAATTGACACCAAATGGCTCTTGATAATTTCAATCTTGCATCAGATGTTGATTTGTTTGAGACCAGTTCCTTTCATTATTCCGATTGAACAGACCCAAGTTGGTGAATTGAGTTTCATCTGAATAAATAATTTTAAATGGAAAACATACATCTTCTCTGTATTTAGTCAAAAACCAGTTGCAATGAGGTAATCTTTGGTTGTGGTCGTTATTAAAGATGTTGGTATAGTTGGTACTTGAATTATCGATAATTATATTTGTGAAGAATTCTCCGAACGGACGAATAACTTACATCACACTCAGAAACAATGTGGTGAATTGACGCCGTACAATTCACTTCAACATAGGCAAACACGTCTACTTTTTTTTCTCCACCGACGATGAAGTTATTGGCATTTTCTCCTGGTTCGTTTCGCATTTTCCTTTCCAGTTTTGGAAAATAATGCCGAGTGGGGTAGCGACGATTAGGGAATCTCTGAGCTTAAGTCCTAGCTGCATCCGTTGCATTCTTTGTTGGTTCTTCGTAAATTAGCAACATGTCAGTTTTCTCGTTCCTAGTATAATTTTCCATATCAAATTATAAACTACGCAACAAATACATTTTTGAAAGAGACAGAATGTTCACTAGCCTATTTGTTTAGGTAGTCCTGGCAACAGCTTCAATTGTTTGTCACGGATAACTCGAATAACAGGACTTAGTGCATAAGTGCTTCTTGCAATTGTTTTCAGATAAATAGTGAAAATAAAGTGGAAGTGTCGAATTATTCGTAAAAAAATTATCTTTCATCTCGTTTGTGAAATCTGTTGGTCTTACTTGTCGCTTTACGCTGTCTGCCGGATTGTTGTAAGCGGAGAAAATGTATGCCGTGCTGAATATAAGTTTCTCATACTATTGAAAATAACATACTCAAATTTAAAACTCAGTGAAATACTTTTTTTTGGTTATTTTCAAAGGGTCTGCCGTGACGTCATAACCACCGTAATCGTCTGCCATTTTCATTTTTGGATGAAAATAATAGTATATTTTCAAATATCCAAATGGCAGCTTTGGTAAAATACTTTTGAAGTAAGTATAATGTTCATACCTGTCACACCTGAGTCCTGAGTAACTGAACAAAATTCAGGCTTTGGTAACATATGTGTTGTCTGCCGGCCTCTGACTCCTAGACTATTGATTTTGGAGTAACTTGAGAAATATATTGTTTTCCGGTTGATTATTGCTGGGTGGTATAGTTATATATACTAGAATAGAGAAATGGTCCGTCATTTCCGTTTGTATAATTATTGGGTCTATTTGAATTTTTTCATTCATATATTTATCTCTCCTTATGAAGATATGGTCGATGGCCGTTGCAGTTCTGTTTGTAATCCTCGAAGGTTCATTGAATTATGATATGAAGTCTTCTCCGTTTATTATACCGGGTGACCCGGAACTAATTTACCCCCCTGTATCTTCGTTGTCATTTTATATGGATGTTTCGAATTCGATACTTCGATTTGATGTTATGAATGTACAATTCAGCGAGTATCAAACCAAATATGACACTTCCGGTTTGACCGGAAGCACATCCAATTTTTATATTTGAAATGGAAAGTTTATATTTTTTTGAAAACTACGATTCGCTATAGAATTAATTATCACAATCATAATTCCAATTCTCAATCTGCTGATATAATTGAGATTTTATAAAAAAACCACTTTTTGTATTCCCCTCGTAACGGAACATGTTCATGAAAGTACGCTATGGAAGATTGAACAATATCATGTGAGTTACAATCATTTATGGCCAAACTTTTTACACAATAAGTTTTATGCAGCCTAAGTATTTTTGCAATTAGAGGTTTTCTTCATTTTTCAACATCACTACACTCATTTCTTTTAAATGCTCACATAGGAATTTTTGAAGTTGGTTAGAAACTCCAATACATATTGAAATACAAAACATGAAAAAACCTCCATGTTTTTGTTTCATATTTATTTTTTATGAAGATAATTTCCATGCTATACCTACATTTGTATTGAACCTTTCAACTTCATCTCAATTGGCTATGATATTGAATTTCTTCTATAGGTCTGGAATTATTTTTGAACCTGCAAAATTGGACACAATGAAATATTTATTTCGATAATTTTCCTACAAAATAGTAGACATTTGGAACATGTACAGTTTTCTAACTCAATTGAAGAAAAATTCAACACCTATGATAGACTCAATTATTCTAATTGTTCAAAATGTCGCCCGTTAACGTCAATGCATTTTTGTATTTTTTCGGAGCATGCCCGCATAACATTCACTAGTTGAGCCGGAGTAATTTCGTTGATGGCTCTCCTTACCCTGTCTTCAAGTTCCTCGCGATTTTGATGTCTATTATAAGCATAAACTTTATTGTTCAAGTGAGCCTAAACAAAAAAAACCATTGGCGTTAGGTCTGGTGACCTTATGGCCAACGAACTGGACCATGAGTACCAATCCCATTGTCTTTGAAAGTTCTAGTAAGATGTCCTCGGACTACGTTCCGAATATGTGGAGGTGCTCAATCTTGTTAGAAATACATAAAGCGACGTGTCGCTAAGGGAATGTCTTCGATAGAATTTAGGATTTCATCATTTAAAATTTGTAGGTACCGGTCAGCTGTTGAAGCTCCATAAAAAATAATTGGTACCACAATTCTGGTTCCAAAAATTCCTAGCCAAACATTGAATCCGAATCTTTCCTGGTGCCTTCCTTCTCTGAACACATGCGGATTCTCTTGTGCACAATAACGTGAATTATTTCTATTGAAATGACAATTGTTTGTAAAGCGTGATTCATTACTGTAAAGAATATTGTAATGGAAATGTGGATTTTCTGTTTTTGGTATAACCCAGTTACAACACACAATCTTCATCTGAGCATCATTTCCATATGAATATTGATGAATTTTATATTTGAATGAATGATACCGGTGTTTTTTCAAGAATTTTCTTGCTGTTTCTCTAGGTACCCCGACCTCAGATTCGATCTGCCTCAATCATGTATTTGGATAAATATCAACCGCTGCTAGAATAGTGATCTCCGTATCTTCGCTTACAATAACATGGTCCCCATCATGATTATTCCGTTCTTTTCTGAACTGTGACTCCAATATTGCAAAATAGTTTCTACTAGGTTGCGGACGGTTAGGATATCTCTCCTGGTACAGACGCAAGGCTGAACAGAAAATTTTCAAATGATTATGTTAGAAAATTCAGAACATTCGAAATATCAACAACTTGGAGTAAACACAACGACATGACAATTCAACAAATTCAATTGCATAGCCAACAATACAAATGTAGGTATAGCATGGAAATTATCTTCATAGAAAATAAATATGGAACAAAAATATGGAGGTTTTTTCATGTTTTGTATTTCAATATGTATTGAAGTTTCTAACCAACTTTGAAACTTTCTATGTTAGCATTTAAAAGAAAAACTAAAATTGTAAAAATAGTTAGTCTGCATAAAACTTATTGTGTCAAAAGTTTGGCCATGAATTATTGTTATTTACATGATATTGTTCACTCTTCCATAACATACTTTCATGAAAATGTTCCGTTACGAGGGGAATACAAAAAGTAATTTTTTATAGAATCTCAATTATATCAGCAGATTGTGAATTGGAAGTATGATTCTGATATTTTGTTGAGAAGGTGATTCTATACCGAATGGTTATTTTCGAGAAAAATATATACTTTCTATTTGAAATATAAAAATTGGATGTGCTCCCAGTCAAACCGAAAGTGCCATATTTGGTTTTATACTTGCTAAATTGTACATTCATAACATCAAATCGAAGTACCGAATTTGAAACATCCATATAAAATAACAACGAAGATACAGGGAGGAAAATTGGTTCCGGGACACCCGGTATTAAGGTATTGGTTTACATCGATCGGGTTATTATTTAGGATATTCATATTTATATGACCTATGAATATCTCCAGGTTGTTTTGTTCAGTTTTGAGTAATATGAGTATTTGTCATTTGCGTATGTCTGAAAGTTGATAGGAGGAAGTCTGTATGAGGCAGTGATGCCAAACGTATTGTTTTCAAAATCATTTGTGTGAAACGTTATTCTTGTTAGTTTAGTTTCTGTTAGTGGAAAGATCTCGAGATTAGCTGTACACCAATAACCAGTATACTCAGGTATATTGAAGTAACTCACCGATTCAACATCCAAGTTTCGGATGGAACAATGATGGTGAGTCTATCCATCTCACTCGCAATATATACAAGAAACTCATCAAATGTTTTCCTTAGACTATGTATATTGAATTGAATCATACCAATGTGTTCCTCTCCTCTCGTCCTTTTTTTTTGAAATATCCCCTCAATTCCCTGTGAGTTGCAGTTTTTTTTCTTCATGATTATCTAATAGTTTGTTTGAAGGTTGTAGACGATGTGGTTACTTGATTACTATCGTTTCGGACGTCCATCGTCTCAATGTATTCGAAAGGTTTTCACGACGTTTCGAATGCTTGTATCTGCAATCGTTTTCAGGTGAATACTGGTGAATACAGTATTCACCTGGAGACGATTGCAGATACAAGCATTCGAAACGTCGTGAAAACCTTTTAAATACATTAGGACGATGGACGTCCAAAACGATAGTAATCAACATTATCTAATAGGTTGAAAAAATCTAACATGTTTGGAATTAGGAATGATATACAGAAAGAAGAAGAACCTAGCCAGTAATTTTCTTTTCGTTGTCCGCGTTATACCTCTTTTGTGAAAAAAATAAAAAAACATGATATAGAGGAAAAACAAAATATTATTATAATAAGTAAGAGAGTGAAAAAAGGGTTTCATGCCATATATTCTATAAAAAGTTCAAAATCTTTACATTGAAGAGGGAAACATTCTCAATTAGATATCGATAAAAAGATTTTTCTGTGAATTGAAAAATCCACAATAAAAATGAAGTTATTTTTTGTGAATGTCTGACAGAAAACAACTACTTCCTTGGCTAAAGCCACGCTGGACATTGAACTACATCTGATAGATACTCTGAAAGGACCCTAACTCAAAAGAAAAAATCTTAAATTGAAAATTAGCATTTTATTCAGATAGTTATTTGATTTTCTATTCCAGTCACAATTAAGAACTCATGAAGATGAATGAGGCAAAGAAGAATGTTTTCTGAAAAAGACTACCTACTCACCAGAAAGCATTCGATCTGTTTGTCGACAGTACTGCATCGAACGTAGTAATTTATTACGTAAGTATTGGTTTCAAGTAACCAATATTGATAAAAAATGTTTGAGGTATTTAATTACATAATTCCACAGGCGACTTATTTCCAAAATCATGGTATTTTCCTTAAATTAAGAGAATTCAGATAACGCGTGCACACAATCGAGCTGAAACACCCATATTCCACAGTAAACTTTCAATCGTTCTAGATAACTACTTACGTGTTTATATATTCTTGAACTTATAGTTGATCGAGTGTCAGAAATGAATAAGGCAAAATGAAAGAATGAGGAATATTTATTATAAAAATATGTTGCAGGTTAGAGATCGAGCTACATATCAATTACACAAGCGCAGTCAGTTCAAGCGCGTATTAAAGGGGGGAGGAGGGGGGAGGAGGGGTGAGGAGGGGGGGGAGGAGGGGGGAGGAGGATTGGGGATATGGGGGTGGTTACCTCCTTGAAGAAACTGCAAAATGTTTAGATTCATGGAATGGCCACCACATCTCTACTCAAATCTGAAACGTCGTGGCCTCTATTGTCATGTTCTAGGCTAGGCATGTTCTTCATAGTCTAGTCGAAAAGTGAGTTTCCTGCAGAAAATCCTTCCAAAGTCTACTCAATTATGTCATTCTGAGAAAGATATTTTTTTCCATTTTTTCCGCCGACGAGAATTTGCAATTTTTTTCAAACAAAAAAAAATAAGGTCGTTTTTTGTAATAGCTCAAAAACAACTGATGTTAGAAAGGAAAAAACAGGTTCTTGAAGAGGAGAAAATTTTTCATGAAGAAGTTCCTACTCTCGGAGTTCTATCGCAATTATTTATAATTTTAATTCAACGTTGAAAATAGTGCTCCGCGTGGGCGTTAATGCAGGAGTACATCACCTCTCGAGAGGGCAATGCACATAAAATATTTTCTCATACTATCATAATTAAAAAAAAACACTTGAAATAATGTAATTTTGTTAGAACTTTTTTTTATTGGATTTTGATAATATCGGGCTATTGTTAATTAAGAAGTTTTTTTGGAACCGTCGATTCAATTGAAAACCGAATTGTTCAGAAAACGACTCCTTAATTTTTTTGCTTGCTGGAGCACATTTTACATACTCGATAATATCACGCTATAAAATTGTTTGGAAGTTGATTATTATGTTAATTATAAATTTCTTAAGTTAACGAAATATGAGAAAACGAGTAAATATTGTCATTTTTTTTTATATATCATTATTATCAGTTAAATAACTGATAGAGGCATTGAACGTATACAAAAATGGGCTTTATGTTTATGAAATATTTATAAACAAATGGATAAGTTGATAATTTTTCAAAATTTGGTTCTTTTGCATTAGGTTGTTGAGAGTTTATTATGAAACAAAAATTATAATTAATAAATTTTTTTTATTTATAGAGAATAACCAATTATTAATTTCAAATAAAAAAAATTCTTAATATATTATTCAAATATAAAAAATTCAATTGAAGAAAAAAATTTTTTTTTCAATCTTAATACATTATTAGCAACCTTATGCAAAAAAACTGCATATTTTTTCAAGTAAAATGCCTTTATCAGTCATAAAACGGATAATAATGTGAAATATCAATAAAAAAATGGTGACAATATATACTCAATTTCTCATATTTTGTTTACTTTAGAAATTTATAATTACCAAAATAATCAATTTTGAAACAATTTCATCTCGTGATATTATTGTGTACACATGTAAAATGTGCTCCGGGAAGCAAAAAAATTATGGAGTCATTCTGTGAACAACTATTCGGGTTCAAATAAAATGGGCGGTTCCAAAAAAATTACTTGATTAACAATAGTCTCATATTATCAGAATTCAATGAAAACTTTACTTTCCAACGAAATCACATTATTTCAAGTGTTCAGCTGATTCTATCATTTTTTTAATTTTTAAATTATTTTTCTTTTCAAATTTTGTGACGCTTACATATTGATAAAAAAGTGTCTTCATATTTTGAATAAATTGCATCCGCTTAACGAAGTTTTTCTTCGTTGAAGCGATTGAAAACTTGGCTGCGATCAACGATGCAATAGGACCGGTTGGTTGGATTAGGTCTGCTTCATTTTCATAGAGATGTGCAAATAGATGTTTCAAATGTTATTGAAATGTTTGCAAATAAGAAACACAGGATACTAAATTTCATTTTGTGATTTTTATTTTTATCTTAACGAAAGTCATCTTTGTTTTTGTACCTACTTATAAGTATATGTCTATATTTTCTTTTATTTCATTACATTTTGTATTTTTGTTTGAATTTGAATGTAAAAATAACTTTACTACATATTCCCCCCCCCCACTGAGTCAGTCGTTTAACGTGTTCAGTGTCGGCCACTACATATCCTGGTTTTTTCTGGGTTACCACAACGTGACCGGAACGTACGAAAAAAGTATTGCCCATTTTGGTAGCCGCCGCGTGATAGAACCATGTATATCACGTAGCAGAGGTTGTGGTCAAACACCTCTGATTTTTACAGATCGTACTGGCTACGTTCCGTCCACTATTCGAGTTGTTGGCCTAACTATAATCTCATCCAGTTAATAACTTCGTAAACGTTTTCGATATTCCAACAACTCACAAATATGCATCATCCAAAAATTTTCCAGAACTGTTTGTGATATTTTGAATTGGTTCGTATGTATATCAGTCAGTATATTCACCAATTTACCACACATTTGGCACCACCCATTTCCTAGAAAAACCGCAGAATTTTTCAATTCACTACAGAGTAACAAGATGCGAAAGTAGAAATATATTCCATCTGCAATCAGAAATATTCAAAAGTAGGTGTCTTTAAATTCTCAAAATTTCCATAATAGTCTAGAAAAATGTAGCCAACGGATAATGATATGTGTCTGAACATCTAGTTATGCGGTTCAATATGTACCTGCAGTACATTATCGAAAGCAAACTCTTTAGGATTTCGTTGTAACTTTCTGTCGTGGTTAGTCTCATACATGTGTCTTAGAAAAATAACTATCAAAAGTGAAGAGCATAGGTCTTATTTCTATTCTATGGACCTAGGAGTTCCTAAGGGTTCCATCCTAGGTCCACTGATTTTCTTCTTATTTATAAACTATCTACGTCTTCATTCAAGCACACAATGTATAGTTCTCTAGTCTGATGATTCAACTTTGGCTGCTGATGTTGACAGTCCCGAGGAACTCCGAAGTATATTGTCTAAGGAATTGACAACCTGTTGTGAAAAAAAATATTTAATTGTAAACTTGGACAAAACGGTGTGTATACAGTTCTATCAGAAATAAAAAATTGTAACAAATTTTCAAGTAAGAGTGATGGATGATGTAATTACTCTCTCTGAAAATACTAAATTTCTCGGAACTTTCGTAGATAGTGATATGAGATGGGAAGCAAATATAAATGCTGTTTGTGGAAAGTTCAGTGGTGGTTATTATGCCATTCTACACCTAAAAATTATTTTTGGTATAACTCAACTGATCAATATTTATTATGCCATAATATACTCACATCTCCTGTGATATCAACATCTGGGCAGCTCCAGCAACTCCAACAGAATATTTATCCTACAGAAAAGAGTCATCAGACTCATTTTCAATCTGAAGATGAGTGATTTCTGTGGATAATATTTTGATAGATTCAATATCTTAACATATCCCTATATATATTTTTAAATGTATGATGTTATTTCTGAAACACAAACACATGTACGACAGTGTTTCCCAACATCATAACTATTCCACTAAAAACGGAGATCTCATCAGGATCACACATCATTTTTCAAGAACAGTCCGTCATATACAGGAATTACATTTTTTAACCATCTTCTAACTGATCTAGGGAAAATTCAGAACAAAAATATGTTCAAATCAAAATTAAAGACATATCTGCAAGAAAACTGTTTCTACAGCATTTCTGAATTTTCGAACTGTTAGTTCTGTCTGTGTATATATGACATTTATATTTTAAATTTGATTATATTTGGAATCGAGATAAAATGATAGTTCTATCTGTGTTTATGTGACATTTATATTTTGTATTTTGGTATCTTGATTATTTGTTCACTTTTTTTTGTTCTTGACGTATCCTATATCATGTATCTGATCTTAAAGGACTCAATTATTCATTATTATCATTATGACTTGGCTTAAAAAAATATTGGACAATCATAAATTGAAATTTTCCTAAGGTGAAATACAGAGATAATTATTTAAGACGTGGAAAAAGTTAGAGGGGTAGGCCGAAGAGTCACCTTCAAATTTTTATAGTGAATGTGACGATGAATGAATGAATCCTCCTCTATTTTCCACACGATAAAAACAAAGTGAGGAAATAGTAATTGTTATTGAACAGGAAATGAGGAGATCTCATGAGTTTTCGTTTCATGGTCAGAGCCAACTCCGAATTATGTTTAAAAAAAAATATGAAATTCCTGAAAATCGTTCATGTTCATTTACTAACGATACAAAGACTAACAAGGGTTTTCACAGCATTTCATGTTACTCTTCATTTGTTTATATACCCACATTGCTCAATTTTTAGATGAGCGGATGAATATACAAATGCAAATTGAGAAGGGAGTTCCGCGTTAAATGCCCTAACAACTGTAGCGTAGTAGCATATTCGCAGCTGCAGGCGTCTTATCAATGAACACGAGATGAAACGATAGATATGCCGTCCTTCGGAGGGGACGTTAAGATGGCAGTTCCGAAGTCATAGATGTTGAGCTCGTTAAAGAACCATACCTCTGAAACAACAGAGGTTTCGTCAAAATTTCCGGTTGGGAGGAGTGTGCTCACCGGCGTCGGTGTTTAGCCTTGGTAGCAGCAATAGGCCGAATAAAGCAAGAAAAAAATAAAATAAAAGACTATGATTAGGAAGGGCAAAATTTTAATTGTGCATAATTGTAATGTCACATATGTCACTCTCTCATTTAGAACCATTATTGGAACAATCTCCCGTCAATGAATATATTTTTTTTTTAATTGCTTTATTTAACTTCGGCCTATTTTTGTGACCAGGGCTCAACAAAGACGCTGGTGAGTACAGTCTCCCCAACCTGAAATTTTGCCGAACCCACTGTTGTTTCAGAGGTAGGGTTCTTCACCGAGCCCAACATCTATGAATCCGTGACCGCCATTTCGACGTCCCCTCCGAAGGACGGCAAACCCATCGTCTTATCTCGTGCTCATTGTTAAGACGCCTGTATCTGCAAAAATGCTGATGTGCTACAGTTGTTAGGGCATTTCAACGTGCACCTTCCTTGTCTGGTGGTCACCCATCCAAATACTGAGCGCGCCCGATGGAGCTTGGCTCAGATATCGATAAGACTCTCGTCCACCTGACCAGCCACCGGCCAAATGGATATGAAATGTTTTATTTTGCTCTACCTGAAAAAGTATATGATTCAATTAAAATGTATTATATTGACCATATCTCCAAAAGTTCAGAAGCGACAGTCAGAAATATTCTGACGATAGCTGCTTTCAAAGTACAGATGAAACTATTTCCAATTTCGAAGGTCATTGCCATCAAAACAGTATATATTTTCGAAACCATTGGAATGGAGGCAAACCATTATGGCAGGTATGAGATGAAAAAATCTGATATCTGAATTATATTAACACCAATACATATGAAATGAAAAATATACCAGAGAAGGCGGAGGTTGCATCTGCAATATTAACAATGATGTAACCCTTTGTTTTGATGGATTTTTCAGCAGTGTTGGTCCAATGCAACTTATGAAGTATCCAACCCTTGGAATCTGTATTTCCAAAGGAAAGAGAACATTTCTGAGATAAAAGATATACTGAAACGTAAATGGGTATTCTGATACCCAGCAGATAGGCTTATGTTTCTGAAATTTCAGGACATAATGGGGGTATTGATATTGATTGTTGGGTCGAATACCTTGTCCTCAGATGATTTCGTTTTATCGTGTGGAGTCATCATGGCTAAACTTCACATTCTGAATGGCGAATCGACAAAGTAGTGGACATTATTTTATGGATGGATGTTGAGGGCTGCTGTGGATGAATTGATTATGTACAAAGAAATGAATGAGAGCAAAACGCGTTTTCGGTATTTTCTTGTTCATCTGCCCCGAGAAATTATTAGGGATGGTGGTAAGACAGCTGCAATCAGAAGATATAAAGAAAACAAGAACATTCACAGAAAATTAATGAATTCAGAAAACGTTGAACTCCACCTCCACCACTCCAACAGTCTCTCAGAAGTGTGGCATAAAATTGCGTTTGCTTCTTATCATTCATAAATCATTGCTGAAAGTATTGATGTCGATTCGGTATGTACTTTATTATATCACGAATTACTACTCCTACTCGACATGGTTTCGTACAACAAAGATCTTGTATAACAAACCTTGCATGCTGAAAATAATATATCTGTACTGACGTGGACGGAAAAAAAACAAGTTGATGTTGTCTTTCTTCTTTCAAAACGCCTTCGATCAAATAGACCATTAAGTTCTCCCCATCACATCAACAAAATTGGGACTCTCCAGGCGAATGCTTACTCTAATTGAATCATATCTAGTTGGCAGAAAACAATTTGTTCAATACGAATCACTCAAATCTGTTTCATACGTAGTCACGTCCGGAGTGCCACAAGGCTCTAATCGAAGTCCTCTTGTGTTTTTTATTTTTATTAATGACCTGGCAACCTATTTGAATATACCTAACCTACTATGTGCAGATGACCTAAAATTATACAATAAAATCGATGTTATTACTGATTGTCAACGAGAACAATCTGAACCAGACGCAATCTAACTTAGGTGCGATGATAATCATCTACGACTGAATTTATCCAAATGCAACATGATATCGTTTACAAAAAAAGAGAACTTCAGTGCATGACTACATACTCGACAATAATTAAATCAACCGGGTACATGAGATAGAAGACCTTGGTATAACATATGACAGCAACCTTACATTAATAACCCATTTCAGAAATACGGTCGCCAATGCAAGTAGGATGCTTGGTTTCATTTAGAGAGATCGTCAGAGATTTCAAAAATGTTGTCACCATAGAATTACTATATTTTGCGAATGCTAGATCTATGTTGGAGTTTGGTTCTTTGATATGAAATCCAGCTTACAGAGAAAACTCTCAAATATAACAGTCGATGGAAAATATACTCTGAGAGACATCAACCACAATATTTTGTTGTCACGATTTGAAATGACATCGTTGGGAATTATTCTTGGTATAAAATTCCTACATAAACAAATCAACAACAATATTAATTGTACTGCTCTTTTGAACGATATCATTGTCTCAGTACCTAGAATCGGTCTACGATCACCGTTGAATTTCCTGTGTAGTAGCTTCAATAAAATTTGTGAACTCAGTGACATTTATTTTGATTCGGCGAACAATGTTATAACATATATTGTTAACCACGTATAATAACTGGGTACCCCAGTTGGAAATGAATTCTTTTGTTTATATAACAGAAATAAGTACTTCTATAAGTTCATTCCCGAAGTAACAATATAAAGATATATATTATGTTTCACGAAGACTCTGTGTATGAACAGATACAAACATACTGGAGAAAATTATAGTACCTATAAATATGTACCACTACCTCCTTCAACCCCCAAGAATGATGGATAACATTTTTGTCCTACTGTCAGTTGATATAGTCTGAAGAAATAATGATAGTTGCAAAGACTGGAAATTGTTTTGAAAGAGTACTTCTTGTTGACCGTACTTGTTGGAATGTGATGTGGGTTGTTGAACTGAAACGTTTATTCTTACTCTCTAAATGTGCGAATCTCTCAAGAACTAGACGAAAGCATTCACTGCAACACTGTTAGGTCAACACTAACGCCAGGATAGAAATCAACATCGTCGAAATAAAGTAATCGAGTCCGAAGTACTATCCTATTAAAACCAGATTTCGTTTCTGTTTCACTGATTCTTTATTGCTCATTATACTTGGAACCTGAAGTGATTTGGCACCCTCTCTAGAGCATTTCGAACACAAAATCATATGGAAATTTCGAAGAAAGGGTTCCTAATGAATGTAATATGTGGTACATCACATGCCACTGGAAACCATCCCTCTATGGGGTTACACAGTTAGAAAATAGTTGTTAATTTCAACGATATCTAGTTTTGTTGACAAAATATTGCTAAAATCAACCACAATTAATAAGGAATTCACTACTCAAATTACTCCGGCTGTAGTTAAATTCATCCATTGTCAATTTTCACTAATTTTTTGTCAGTATGTCTACCTCATTGTTGTCGAAATCTTCAAATAGAAAGTTGCTGCTGTAACAACTTTATCCTGCAAATATTTTCGTGGCTTAAAACAAAATAGCAAACGCTCTTGCAAATCCAGAATATTGATGTGCATTGTTCATTCTATTTTATTTGATTTCATTCCAAATGAGAAAGACTATGAGTTTGAGAGAGATAGACCGTTGTATTTTTCACGAACGTTTTTTAAAACTTTTCTGTTGATTTGAGTAATATAAGTCATAACACAAAATAAGCGAAAGGTTCCTTCTGAGGTGGCTGAATCATCACCAATTTTTATGATATTGTTTGTTATCCATTGTTTTTTGTTGCCAAATGTGTTTTACTTCAAAAAATGGCTCAACTTGTTTATATGATTGAGAATTGAATAACTGAATCAGCTCTCGAAATTAATTAAAATATAAACATTTAGATGCACAGCAAATCTGAAAGAAGAGAAGACCACGAAAAATGTTGATAATGAAAAATTGACAAACAGCTTGTCATTCAGAATTCCAATTTGGCGGTGTCATCTTAATTTGAATTCCCAATATTGAGGTTTTCTGAATCCAAATGAACAACATTTTTCAATGATTTGTTTTGATTTGTGATTCAATGTTTGATTTCTTATATAAGTATTTGTTAATCACATCAAAGTTACTCATGAGTTTCAGAGGGGTTAACAACCCTTCCAGTAGGTGTACCTCTCAACAGTTTTTCAGTACAATCAGTTATCAAAACTCTTCATCACTTGATTCAGTACCTCAGTCTCACGGAAACATTTTCAGTTAAAAAATCTAGTACTTCACTCAGTCTTCCAATACTTTATCAGTACCTGATATTCAATCAAGGTGTACAAAATTCTACCCATTTTTCAACCCCGTTTGTGTTTCGAAACATATTAGGATCTATATTTATTGGGTGAATCTTTGTTAACATTGATCAAACGAATTGAAAAAAAATGGTCTCCCGAACAAAAAATACCAATGAAATTTTTGACGATCATCACTATTTCCGAAGATACAGGCCATTTTGTTCTGGAGCTTTCATTTACTGGTTTTTAGCACTTTTTGGGAAAAAAAAATGTATCTCCTATTTCCGAAAAAAAATCACCCTTCTTCAAAATTCGAGCTGTCAGAGACTGAAAAACATTTGTTTGAAATTCGTGTGCCCCGTGTTAACAAAAATTTACCATTTATTGTAATAAAAACTGAAAAAGGAAATACATAGGTCGCATTATACATTTTTTGTTCTTATTCCAGTTGGGACTGAATTCCCTGATGTTCAAGAAGAATTCCATATCCCCGATGTAGCGGGGGCCAGAATCAATCCCGATTTCTTACCGACATTTTTGGGATTTTCAGAAAGAGGAATTTTATTTTATCGACATTCAACTGTTATTTATTCTAATAGAGTATTTATTTTTTCATAATAGAAGCATTAAAATATTCTAATGTTATATATTCTCTATTTATCAAATCATCCCTCCTGAAAAACTATATAACCAACAAATATTAGATATTTCCACAAAAAAAAATAGTGATAGTGAATTCTAATTGTCGTCATTTGAAAAAAATATTATTTATATTTTGACAAGAAATAAAAGACAATAAAACTTTTTTTCTGTGTAGTATGAAAAATTAAAAGAAAAGAATCGACAACATTTTAATTCAACAACCCTATAAAGAGAATGAGATTCCAACAGCATGAGGTTTACAAATTACTTCTTGTGAGTTTATAAATGATGAAAACTAGTAAAGGAATCGACAATATTAAAATGTTAATTTCACTAAAATATTCGTTAATTCATTGAAAAAAGTAAATGAATCACTTCACTGTAAAAACATTTTAAGGTCAGCTTAACAAAAAAAAAGGTGGAAAAATAGCAACTGAATGTTGTTGATGCGCTACTGATTTTGTAAAATCGTTCACAGTCTAATTGTGACATTTACCTTGCTGAATTTGTTAAATAGCAGTAATTTATGTGAACGCCACAAATGTGTAAATGTGAACATCGCCAAAATCGAAATTTGCCAATTTCACCAATAATACTAGTGGACCTCCTGGGTTTTCTATTTTTTGTTATTTCAACAACTCTTTTTCAACAGGGTACCTTCTTGACTAGTCGCTTGACATTTTTCATATTTCTACATCCCGCATTCCGTCCTTGGGAATAAACGAACTCATTTTCAATTCAGATCAGCAACAAGGGATAACCCTCCATCATACCGATAGCTTTCCACCTGGAATTATTCCGTGACAATTGACTGTTAGGTGAACTTTCTCTGATCTGGGGCTCAAAATAGCGGAATAGCTACGGGGCATCATGCAATCTCAGGTATTCACACAAACTCGTGTGTTCCCAATAACGTGACTCGAAGACCCTTCATTGAAATATGTTTGTCTTGATTTCGAGGGAATCCATCAATCAGAATTATATTTGAATAAAATTTTTGTTTCTAGGATACAAGAAATGGCGATTCTGACTTTTTTCTCTTTGAAAGTATTGATGGTGGTTTGGTTTATACAGTGCTTCTCAAAAGTCCCCTTCCCCCTCTTATTTGTGGAACGATTATACATAAAAAAGTGAAATTTGGAAACTGAATATAAAAGGTTGTAAACTTCCCTACTAGTGATGATAGATGACGAAATCGTCGAAGATGACGTCACAAGGCCATTGTGACCAATAATTTTAAATGGAACCCTACGGCAAGCGACACCTCTTTTAAAAAGTATCGAAAAAACCTATTCAATGATACTAATTTTGTTTGTGTTTATGGCAGTTTTAATGGCTCGTTAGTAAACATTAAAATTTAAATTCCATTCAGTATGATATTAATTACAGATTTAAGAATCAGTATTTACTCAAAGAAATTGCTCGAAGTGACCGCCATTTACTTCCTGACAGTGAAATATCCTATTTTTGAACTATTCTCGTACGTTTGCAAATGTGTCTGCGGAAACGGCCTCACATTCTGCAACAATACGTTGTTTTAAAACGTCAATATCGTCGATTCAAGGTACCCCCTCAGAAAAAAATCCAAAGGTGTGAGGTCCGGTGATCGAGCTGCCAATTTCGTTGAACCTCGTCGTCCAATCCATCTACCACGATACTCCTCATCCAAATACTGTCTAAATGCACCGTAATAGTGTGGAGGAGCACCATCCTGTTGGGATATTATTTCCAAATTGCCGAATTCATCTGGATTATCTTCCAAAATTTCAAGGATTAACGGTTCTATTGCGTTTTGCAACAGCTCCAGATAAACCTCACCAGTTAAATTAGTATTTAGAGAAAGAGGCCCAACGATGTGGTTTCCCAGGATACCTGCGCGAACATTCACCTTCTGGGGAAATTGGGTATGTATTTCACGAAACAGGTGAGGATTTGCGTCACTCCAATACCTCACATTCTGTGTATTTACATTTCCATATAGATAGAAAGTACTTTCGTCACTGAAACAAATTGTTTTGACATAGTCTGGCTGTTGGTTAATTTTAGTTTTCAAATTTTCACAAAATTCTAGTCTTCGGTCTGGGTCGTCGTCTGAGAGTTGATGAACCATTTTTTATTTGTATGGATGGAATTTGTTTTTTTTCAACACCCTGTGTACTGTACTTAGACTGACTTTCCAGGTAGATGCAACGTGAGTTGTTGAAGAAGTAGGATTAACTATTACTTCTGCCAGTATATCAATTTTTTTCTCATCAGAAATTTGTGGTCTGCCAGATTGTTTCGCATCATTAATACTACCCGTTGTTTCAAACTTACGAAAAAGCTCCCTTGAATGAGTCCTCGAAACGGGGCGATCAGGAAACCTCTCATCGAAAATGCGTTCTGCTGCATGAATATTTTGTCCAGTTTCACTAAGAATTAGGATCGCTGCTACTTTATCACCTGAAGCACGTACCATTTCGCTTCTTGAAGCACTTGAACGGTCGGCTCACAACAGTTCAACAAATTATTAAAATGTAAAAAAATATTGAAAGTACCAAAAGGTGCTGAAACAATTGAACGTTCGATCAACAATACACAAATTATTAAATGTACAAAAACTTGGACAATTACAAAAACGTCGAATAGGGGAGACTAACAAAAACGCCAGCTTATTCGACAACTATCCAGAGGCGGAGCTTGAATTGGGAATTCTAGTATTAACTGATTTAGTTCATCACAGCTTTGCGTTTTTTAAAAGCAAGTTGCCAAAACTGCCATAAACACAAAAAAAATTAGTATCATGGAAAAGATTTTTTCGATACCTTCTTAAAGAGGTTTCGCTTGCCGTAGGGTTCCATTTATAATTATTGGTCACGAAGGCCTTGTGACGTCATCCTTGGCGATTTCGTCATTTTTCATCACTAGTAGGGAAGATTGTTTTCGAATCTCACGGTATTTTTACGATTCTATTTTGCTTTTTAATTAAACGAAAGTGAAAAAAATGCATTCTAATTATATAAATGATCCCTGTCTTTGTTTATTAATAATTTAAAGTCGTCAAAACATTATATACGAGGGCGGGAAATGATTGAAAATATAAACTTAACTTTCGTCACTGGAAACGAAAGTTAACGTTATGAGAATTCCTCTCACTTTCGACGGAAATCACGTTTTCACTGAAGGTATTCCATTACAAAATGACGTCTCTACGTAAAGGGTTGTAGGAATACAACAATTTTTTGTCAATATTCCCTATATTTAAATATTAAATTATTTTGTTTTTATCTTCTACTATCGATCCTATACGTGTTGGTTTCCTAGCGCAATCCTGTTTTCCCAGTGTAGGTATAAGGGTTCTACTGACTATTCTCAATATCCATATATTGATAGGGTATCCCAAAATCAAGCCGACAATTGAATCAACATCCCGTTCCATTAATTCAATTGAACAATATCGAAAGCCATTGTCATTCGCAGGAACACGCAACACGATGTCAAATTTCAGCAGCATTTTGCGATTATTACCTTTGTACCAACACGTACTATGTGGCGGTATGGCAATAACGTTCACATGATGTGTAAGTGGATTGCGCTTTGGATGTTCAGTTGTTTTAAAGAGCCTTCCCTCTCATGTCATACTAAAGAACAATGCGATGACAGGGCTGTTTAGGACATTTGATCGCTTCGTACGAAACGATTATTGCATCGTTTATCCTAAGTGGATCACGTTAATATGTTGATATTGAATCGATATCGATTCGCATTGTTCATGTTGAAAGGGCGATTTTGAACCAAGAGTTGATGTGCATAGGTGCTAATGAACTTAAGACATAATTTAATCAATTTATCAATGAAAAAACGAAGTAAAATCTACAAAACGTAATAAACACAATATTTGAATTACAAAAAAGTCGAATAAAAAATTTATATAATATTATCAATAAAAATAAACAGATATCTTTAGAATCAAAAATAATCGAAAATTAACTCAAAACTCGCGCCTTGGATCACAAATTTATTGTTGACATAAACAGGGTGGGGCACGGTCCCTGTAAACCAAACCATTAATGTTTTCGGGAATATCTCCATTTCATTATATGTATATTGATTAAGGCTGCAAAAGAAAATTATTTTGGAGTCTACAGGGTCGCTCAAAAAAGTGTGACATATCAAAGTTTTGTTTCTTTAAATGGAACACCCTGTATTTCGTTACACTTTTGAATAGGTCAGGAAAAAATAATATGACTTCATGAGGTACTATGTACCTAACTATAACCGTTCTCGAGTTATTGGTTTTTATATGAAAATGCTAGGTACAATTGGAAACTAAATAACATGGAAATGTATAGAAATCATCCCTTCGAACTCTGAACAAGCATAAAAGAGATTTTGAACTATTGATTTCGATAATACCTGGTTTTCAATATTATACAGAATGTTCAAAAATCATTGTAACTTTTTTATAATTTCGGTCAAAGATAACTTTGTTATTTCAAATGGAACAACCTGTATTTTTTTGGTCTGAACAATATGAAACTCAATTATTTCTCATTCCATATTGGAGTTCTCTATACCTTACCTAATCTTATTCAAAACATTCACTGAATTATTAGCGTCGAAAATGAAAACTTATCCCATTCAAGAGCGGATAGATATGATTTTAGCGATTGGTGAGTGTTCAGAGAATTGCCGTTTGGCGTCGAGGGTGTATCCCCAAAAATATCCAGACCGGAATCATCCAAACAAGTTGGTTTTCAAACGAGTGCTACATTAATTTCGTAGGACTGGAAGTGTAGCTTATGAAGAGGCAAATAGACCATAACCTATCTTTGGGAATGAGGAAAATGAATTTCTTATTATGGAATCAATCATAGAAAACCCTCATACGAGTCAACGTGGGATCTAGAAAGATACAGGGATAAGCAGACGAAGCATTTCTAGGGTAATGAAAAAATACAAATTTCACCCGTACCGTATTCAGATGCATCAGGAATGAAATAGACTTCCATCGACGAATCGAGTTTTGTCTATGGGTTCTGGACAAGTGTAGTGGGGATGAACATTTTTTGTATTCCATTTTATTTTCTGATGAATCTACTTTTCATATAAATGGCTTAGTGGACAGACACAACTTTCATTATTATAGTGATGTGAATCCTAATTTTTTCCGCACTCTGGATCACCAGAATAGATGGTGTGTTAACGTGTGGGGAGAAATTATAGGTACACAAGTTATAGGACCATACTTTTTTTATGGAAACTTGAATGGTCAATTTTTTTCACAATTTTTACGAGATGATCTGCCTGAGATTCTGGATAATGTGCCGCTAAATATCAGACAACGGATGTGGTTACAATCGGATGGAGCCCCAGCACATTTCAATTTCAGTGTCAGGCAGTTTTTGAATATGTGCTTTCCGAATAAATGAATTGGTAGGGGAGGACCACAAAATTGGCCAGCGAGATCACCAGAATTGACTTGCCTCGATTTTTTCCCATGAGTAAACTTGAAGAATGAGGTTAGCGACACTCCTCCAACCACACTGGAAAATATGAAGGAGAGAATAAGGGTTGCTTTTCGAAGAGTGACGCCTCAAATGTTATTAAATGTTGAGAAGTCTTTCATAGAGAGAGTGGCTCTTTGTATTCAACAAGATGGTCGTCATTTCGAGCACCTACTTTGAATGAAATACATTTGTGTTTCATATTTTGTTGTTGTTTCAGTTGAATAATAAAAAAAAATTGTATAGTCCAATGAACTATTGTCAGAATATGAATGTAAATGATAACTTCATTTTAGTGAACAGTAAATATTCTCGATGGAGTGAAGTATAACAACCGTCAATGAGAATTCTGTGAGCAAATCAGATGAATGTCGTTTCAAAGCTATCTTGATTCAAAGAATGCATTGAAATAAGAACTACTATTTGAAAAAGCCAATATCTGAAAAATCATTTAGGTAAGGTATAGGGTACCTCAAAATGTAATGGAATTTATTCGGATTTTATATTGTTCAGACCAAAAAAATACAGGGTGTTCTATTTTAAATAACAAAGTTATCTTTGTCCGAAATTATAAAAGAGTGACAATGATTTTTGAACATTCTGTATGATGGAAGGGAGGAATATGTTAAACAAAATGGAATGGAATGGAATTCAATGGACATAGCCCTCAAAGAGAAGTGTTAACCGCAGACACTTGTTTCGGGCTGCCGGCTCTCATCAGTACGGTGAAGAAGTGCAAGGATGAACAACACTTGGTAGAAAACGACAAATCAACGGAGTCAAAAAACAGAAGCCAGCCGCACATTTGTGGTTTCGGTCAGCAGACCCTGAATTCCAGGGCAACAACCAACGTCACCACGGAGGCAGCTATAGCTACCTGCGTGACATCCGAGTCCAGGATTATAGAGATGGAAGGGAGGAATATCGAGGGGACCGTTGAACAAAATGGAAGAATTTAATGGACATAGCCCTCAAAGAGAAGTGTTACTTGCAGACACGTGTTTTGGGCTCCCGGCCCCCATCAGTACGGTGAAGAAGTGCAGGATGATCACGTAGAAAACGAATCACGGAGTCAAAAGAACAGGCATTTGTGGTTTCGGTAGCAGACCCTGAATTCGGGCTAACCGAAACACGTGTCTGCGGTTAACACTTCTCTTTGAGGGGCGGCTGGCTTCTGTTTTTTGACTCCGTTGATTTGTCGTTTTCTACCAAGTGTTGTTCATCCTTGCACTTCTTCACCGTACTGATGAGGGCTGGGAGCCCGAAACACGTGTCTGCGGTTAACACTTCTCTTTGAGGGCTATGTCCATTGAATTCTTCCATTCTGTATGATATTGAGAAACGAGTTTTATCGAAATCAATAGCCAAAAACCTCTTTCATGCCTGGTCAGAATTCGAAGGGATGATTTCTATACATTTCGATGTTATTTAGTTTCCAATTGTATCTAGCATTTTCATAAAAAAATCAATAACTCGAGAACGGTTGTAGTTAGGTACATAGTACCTTTTATGAAATCATATAATTTTTTTCTGACCTATTCAAGAGTGTAACGAAATACAGGGTGTTCTATTTGAAAAGACGCAACTTTGATATGTCACACTTTTTAGAGCCACACCGTAGACTCCAAAATAATTTCCTTTTTCAGCCTTAATGAAATGGAGAAATTCCCGAGAAAATTGATGGTTTGGTTTACAGGGATGGTGTCGTATGAGGTGCCCCACCCTGTATAAACGAAAACACCGAAATATTTTTTAATTTAAGAAAAAAGCAAATAATCTTCTACATACAAAAAATTATTCATAATTTTTTTTTAAGGCAAGCTTTCATTCAAATGCACTAAAAAGTAAAAAAATAATTGTTTTGGATGTGTGAAGTAAGTTATTACGTGAGTTATAGATATAAAAGCTTGCCGCCCAAAGTTTTCAGTTTGAATGCAAAAGCAACATGCTTTTGAATCTATAACTCACGGAATAACCTACGTCACACATCCAAAGCAATTATTTTTTACTTTTTAGGGCATTTGAATGCAAGTTTGGAAAGTTTTTCTAATAATTATTTCATTTTGGGCTTTTTGTCATAATCTATGCATTTTTGTCAAAGCATCCTTATTTTTTATACCAATTTTGAATCAAATCGGACCATAATTGAAATATCGTCCGCCATTTTGGAGCCGCCATTTTGTTTTTTCTCTAACACTTTTTTTAATGCATTGTCACCGGAATAATGAACACCTGCCAAATTTCAGCTCAATCGGATGTCGGCAAGTTCTCCAAAATTGGATTAAAAATTTTGAACCGGAAAGAATGACAGAACGAACGAATGACCTTCGAACAAAGCGAGTTAAATAAAAGCTATGAAATAGGTGAACAGGTATACTCAAAATTTAAGTCATACAATATATAATAACCAATTCGAATTGAAATAAAGCTAATCTAGGTTGGTGTCCTCTTGCTCAAAGAAAAGGACGAATGCTTCTCCACTTATAATGGATTTTGGTGATATCAGTGATATTTTGGAGTCATTGTACTCGTGCCATGTGCCTGCATAAGGGTGCTTACAGTGAGCCGTGTAGTGTCCGCTATAAGTTGTTCCACTATGGTTGCATACAGCATACTAGTTGTATTGACATGAAATTGCACTATCTGCAGCATAATTATTCATATCCAATCCTTTGAGAAGACAGTCAATGTTGACATTTAATTTTCCCATGAATCTTCCCATAGGCGGAAATCGATTCAAGTGAATAACTAATATTTTGGGGAATTTATATATAATAATCTCATCAAGAAAGTGGGGTGTGATTATCATAAACAATAAATAGAACACAATTCCAATAATACCAAATTGTTGTGGAAAAAGGTGAGAGAATTGAGTAATTGGAAAAACAAAAGAAAGAAAATTAAATGAGGAGCAAACATGCAATAACCGATAAATCCACTTTTCGAATTTTTTGAGTTGAGGATTGATTGTTACTGATTTTGGTGCGCATCGTTGAACTAGCACATCAGATACAAGCAAAAGACGACAAATCCTCTTGAAAATGGTATCTGAAAGTGAGCAGTTCGAGCAACTACCGATAAATCCAAATAACAAGCAAAACCCGATAAGAAATTGAATAATATGGTACCATCTATTATGCAAGTACGCGCGCACTGTAATGTTACAGAGTTCTGAATTTTATGGGCATATGTGTTATTCTTCAGTAATTAGTGAATATTAAGGATGACTCTGGCTCTCAAGTTGCCGATTCATCTGATTGGGATTCCCCTGTCTTAGAAATTGCTTATTCTTCTTGGGTTCTACTGACAGTGTGGAGTGAAATAAGTTTGCAGATTATTTTGTATTTCTGTGTGGAGTGAAATAAGTTTGCAGATTATTTTGTATTTCTATTTGGTTTGCATCTTTTGAAGTTCTTATAATGGAAGAAGGAGAAACTAGTGTATCAGAAATCAATACAGGGAGTAGGAAGAGAAAGACAAATGAGACGAATCGACAAAAGGCACAAAAGCAAAGGTAAAACATCAAGATAATGTTTTTGGGATCAATTTTTGTACAGTATCTGTTTGTTTTTAGATACCATTGTAGCAATGCTGATTTGGATAACTTTAAGAAAGTTTGCAATCACAATGGTCCTACATATTGTTGCGACAGAATTGCAGTTAGTGATGTACGAGCCATTCGAAGTGAAGTTTTTGAAAACAATGCTAAAATAGAACAGGACACAAAATTGTGCCACTACATGTCCATAGTGCCAATTGAAAGAAAAAGACCAACAGAGAGGAGACAGCCCAGGAGCCGCAATTTTTCTGTTCACTATTTTCTGCCTAAAAGAGTTACGAAGAGAAAAATACAAGTATGTCAGGCGTTTCTCTTGAATTGTGTGAACATAAAAAAAGATCGAATAAATTCTATTGCAAGGATTATCTGTAGGGAACATTTCGGAAGAAAAACGAAGTGGCAATTATGTATCTATCAAATCTTTTGACAAATAAAATCAAGTAAGAGAGTTTATTGGCAAACTACAAGGTAGAGAAAGTCACTATAATAGGAAAAAATCTTAAAGAATTTATCTAGCCGCCGACTTGAACATAAAAAAATTACATCAGATGCATCTAACTCAATGCGATGCCGAAAATAGGGTGAACTTTTCCATGTTCAGGAGAATATTCGTTAATGATTTCAATATTGGGTTCTCTAGTCCAGCATCAGACGTCTGCGCACAATGTACTAGACTCAAATTCAAGATCAAGAGAACAGTAGATGTGAAAATTAAAACAGAGTTGCGCACCGAGTTTACAGTCCACAAAAGGAGGGCAGATGCTTTCTATGGTCTCTTAAAACAGACTCCCGAAAACTCGATTACGTTTTGCTATGACTCACACCAGGTTCAGCCTTCGCTGAAAACGCCTATTGATAATGCGTTTTATGCTCATCGAGTTAGCATGTATGTTTTTTGTTGCGTTGACAGTCAGTCCAAACATCCAACCTTTTATACATGGACTGAAGATCAAGCAGGTAGAGGATCAATAGAGATAGCATCTGCACTTTTGAATAATCTGGATTCCTTGGATCATGGAAATAATACGACAGTTCGGCTTTTCTGCGACGGATGAGGCGGGCAAAACAAAAATTCTCAAGTTATACACTTTCTATATTTCTGGCTCAGATTCAAAGCTCCAATCCAAATCACAAAAATAATACTTGTATTCCCAGTGAGGGGTCATTCGTATTCACCAGTAGACCGTGTATTCGGAAAAGTAGAAGAGCTCCTGATGAAAGAGGCTACGCTACTGTTTAGAGAGGATTATGAGAAAATTTACGAGAAAGTGGGAGTGGTGAAAAAAATTGGATTCAATTGGAGACCTTTCAATTACAAACAACTTAAAGTTGGATTGAAAAAGTTAAAGGAATATCAGAAAAAAAGAAAAGAGTCCTCCAAAAATTCAATTAGGGGAGATTGGTTAAAATATCCAATTTCGAAAACTTCCATTTCACTAATGGTTCAGAGAAATTTGAAAAACTTTTGAAACCAAAATTTTCTGATACAGATTTGACTATAATAGAAAGAGATTCAATACGGGGCATTCCGCAATCAGCAGTTTGATAAGGATTGGCAGGAGCTACAGGAACTGCACTGGTATCGAGCATTACTACTCGGTCCTACTTCGAATGAGGAGGATCCTGCAGTTGATGAGGAGGATGGAACATGTGACTGCCCTGAAGAAGAACCAGCTATCCATATTTAGTTTTCCTGAGAAACATTTTCTCACTTTTTGTCGAGAATACAAATACTTATTTTCAGTTGTGTTGTTTTGTTTATTTTCAAAATCACATTATCCTAAAAATTGACCCTTTTTCAGAATCTGAAATTCATGCAAAAACAGATAAAAAACAGCTTCCATACAAAAACCGATAAATTAAAAAAAAGTTGATAATAAAAAAAGGATAAAAAATGTTATGTTAGCAAAACTTGAGATTAATATTATATGAACCACGGATAGTTGAGTCCAGTTATAAAAATTTTCGAATTTTTCTGGGATCGCGCTGTATAAGTTTTTCGTCATTATCTCAAAATGGATAAATATGGATTTATTGTTTTTTTCGTGTTTGCTCCACAAATATCGGCAGTTCAAAACGAGAATAGAGAACTTCTCCACGAAAGCAAAGATAGATATTGCGAATGAATATAATGTGAAACTTTTATGGGAATGGAGAAAACACTGAAGGAATACCTATACCGGGTGACAATGCGACTAGGGCCATGCCTATATCTCCTTCACTTATCAACCGATTTGAATGAAATTCTGTACACAGATATGAGACACAATTTCGGATTGACAGACATACAGAATCAAAACCGCCGACCTCCGGTTTCACCAAAATAGCCACCAACTTCGATTTTTCATGAGGAATACCCTGTATGTTTGATGTTCCTCGGATTCTACGGCTCAAATAACATACAACAGTGTTGCCAAATTGTTATTTTACGATCGAAAAAAAAAATCTCATTTTTTTTAGTCAGGAGGCCTGGATCAGGTCAAAATCTGTACTAATTCACATCAGTAACTCAAAGTTATAGTCATTTAATCGATAAGATCAGTAATAAATCCTATAGTGGAAATTAATTTTTTTTTACGCATTTTTAACGAAAAAATTGGTTTTTTCAAATGGTACCTACCGAGGGCCATCTTGACATTTGATAGAGAATTTAATTACCAATTGACCGATATACATTATGAACCACATTCTTTTTGTTCAAAACGTAGAGAGCCATCTAACAAAATGAAATAAATCTAAAAAACTTGGTATGTAACATTACATCTATTCATTCTTCCAAACTTTACTTCGGAATGGTAACAATGATTTACCAAAAATAATCGACTTGACAATATGTAATGATCATAAACCCATTACAGAAAGGATCACTTTAATATAATCAAACTATTTGACTGAATCTAACGACAGAAACATTCAACGTACAAATTATTAATCACAATGCCATTATCCTGTTTTCAATAGAAGAGTTTCATAACCATCGAGAAGTTATTGTATTTATTATTGACCAATGATATGTTCGTGTGGCCCGTTTTCCCTAATACATAGACTATTTCTATTTGTGAAAGATAAACGCAATGTGAAGTGGAATAAAAATAGAAAAAACGAAGTGCAGTCCTCTTCACAACAATAGTTCAATATACATTGAACCAGAAAATGGTAGATCACAGGGGAAAAACAACTACTTTCCTGGCAAATACCACACAGAACGTTGAATGATATTCACCTGAAAATCCATGCATACCTCCATATAAATGGACATTCAATGCAAATGTTTTTTTCTGATGAGCTCGATTATGTTTAATTTATGTCGTGTTCGCCTAACAATCCGCATGCCGGTTTCAGGCTTTTTGGCCCTCATCAGTACGGAGTAGTCACCAGCCAGAGGTCCGAAGAGCTCTGACCGAAGCGAGACACAACATAAACAGAACCATCATCGAGTCTATAACACCTATAGGTACGCCGGAAAAAAAACTTTTAACTGGCGGTACCTAGTGACAGAAAGAAACACTCCGAAAATCTCCCACCTCGATAGGTTTCTAAATAAAAGATTCCTTCTTAGTAGGAGTGGCAAGCCCGACAAGCATATAGTGAAAGATAAACGCCATGTGGAGTGGAATAAAAATAGGAAATGTTTTTCCCCTGTGATCTACCATTTTCTGGTTCAATTTATATTGAACTTTTGTTGTGAAGAAGACTGCACTTCGTTTTTTCTATTTTTATTCCACTTCGCAGAGCCTCTTCGAATGTAAGTCCACCACTGAAAAATATATATGAATTTGAAAAAGCAGTAGTCATAAGGACTGGCGTTGCATTTACGCAACGCTCTAAATTACACAACGAAATCACATGACTATATTTATTTTGAAGTTTTTAAATGGTCACTTATTAATAACCATCAATTTACTTTTGAATCTAAATAAAAAATAGATAATTTTTATTATAAA
Organism: Gonioctena quinquepunctata; assembly: GCA_018342105.1. NCBI lineage: Eukaryota > Metazoa > Arthropoda > Insecta > Coleoptera > Chrysomelidae > Gonioctena > Gonioctena quinquepunctata. The sequence goes on from JAFIRS010000407.1 coordinate 330,159, forward strand.
CAATGGAAGATTACTACTTGGACTAACTTGAAGTCCATATCAGATGACAAAGTTATAAACACTAACACAAAACAATAAACTGTCTACGACAAGCGTTAGTTTCAGACTAAACATTTATACAAAACTACAAGTGGTGCACATACCACCTAGACTGTTGCCGTTTCTCAAAAAAATAATGATATATCAGGTTACAATATTCCTTTGGAATATTACAGTTATGCGTTACGTTTTCGCAACGCTAGTCGTTAATGTGTTAATATAGATTACAACTAGATCAAGGCCACCAGGACTAAAAAAAAATTGAGAAATATTTTTTTTTTCAATTGTAAAATGAAGAATATGACAACACTGACGTATGTAACTTGAACCGTTGAATCCGAAAAACATAAAAAATACAGGGTGTTCAATTTGACAAATCGCAGTGGCTATTCTGGCGAAACTGGAAGTTGGCCATTTTGCTTTCATATGTCTGTCAATCCAAAATTGTGTCTCATATCTATGCAAAAAATTTCATTCAAATCGGTTGATGAGTGAAGGATATATAGCCATGGCCCTAGTCCCATTGTTACCCGGAATATATATATATATATATATATATATATATATATATATATATATATATATATGTATATATATATATATGTATATATGTATATATCAACTTGAGTTTGTGTGGTTTGGGGTGTAGATGAAGAAGGGATTGTCGGTTGAGGACAAAAACTAAACTTCCCAATTATCAGCCAATGTTTCGTTTAATTAGCGCTTAAACTTCATCAGGGCCTACACGAGCGGAATATGTATAAAAACCACAACAGAGAACATTTTTGTGAGGGAGACTTCATTATGTGACATTTATTTGGATACGAAATTATCAATTGTATACTGTATAGCTGAACAATGGAAAAAAATTGATACGAGACATAACTGAACATCAAAAATAACATAACGATGTGGTAGAAGTTTTCGTTCGGGGCATTCGGTGGTCTTTTGATGGTGAAACCAAACTATGATACTGGCATCACGTCGTTCACCTAATTCAGTATCAGTCGATAAAAATTCAATGCATTCATTCCTCCCGACCTTTGTGTGTACAATCAATAATTTTCAACAAAATGTTACATAATATAGTGTCTCACTCCCAAAAATTTTCTCTGTTTTGTTTTTTATACATATTTCGCTCTTTTAGGCCCTGATGAAGTTCAAGCGCTAATGAAACGAAACGTTGGCTGATAGTTAGGAAGTTTCCTTCATCATTTTCCTTTTAACGTATTCTGAAAGGTGAGTTGTCATCATCGAAAAGTTATTATAACCACTTGGTACATACCTTGGCAGTATTGAATGCATTCATCATTGAACGAGTTTTCTATTTCTGTTTTTGTTTATCATTTTCAGGGTCATTTTGCTTATATACTTATGTATGTATGTACTGTATGTAGCAGAGTGGAGACAAATATTGTCGTGCTGGTCGTCAAGGAAGTGATGTAAAGAGTAGAGGACAAGAGAAATCATTTGCCCTATTCATGAATAAAACAGTAGAATTGTGTTGAAATCCTCGAAAGTTAACATTTAGCCTGTTATTCACGTTTCAATTATTGAATTCGAGATCTGGTTTAGTTCTCGTTCAGCCAATCACGATCCAGAATAGCACGTCATGTGACATACTGTGGAATGAGGAAATGCTTCGTGTATTGCCGTATCAATAAAAAAGTATTATTTTTAGGTAGAATTAAATATATTATGAGACTAGACTGTCATAATCAGCCAAAATATTGATTCCAAAATTCTTTTTATTGAAACATTCACAGTTTATAGATTTTTTTATGATAATCCCTGCAGTTGTAATGCATTTGATGTGTTACTACTTTGACAATCAGTATGTGTATTCGATTATTGATCATTATTGTCCATATTTATTTTGGAATATAAGTTAATATGAATATACAATACACGGGAAAATCCTTTCAATGGGTGATGATATCGAAATGGATAAACATGTATCTGCTAGTAATGTCAACAAGGTAAATATTTTGAGAAATTCGACATACGTACATGATGGGTCCACAATTACTAAGGACGATTGCTCATGATAAAAATCTCATGATGGAGCGGATAATGCTTTCATAAAGGGCTGGAAATTACAAACGATCCCTCAATTAAGCTTTCAAACCTACGAAAGAACGGGGAGATGCAATCTTCCGGTTTCTCAAAAATCTATATTCGAGTCTGAAAAAAGTAAGCGATGAAGTGTTTTGTGATATATCTAAGGCTTTCGACTGTCACGTAACCTTCATTTCTGCACCTTCAGAGGACGAAGCTTGAGAGGTGTTCACTATTTTGACAGACAACACGACTATCTTATCGCAAGAACTCAAATTACTTCCATAGTAAAATCACTCGTATAGGTATATATCAATTTGTATTTTTCCTGAACTACCTTTCCCCATCGTTATGAATTTTTTCACCTTGTGGTTGTAATTTATCGAGTAACTAGCAAGTCAAATATTTTTATCATTACTTTTATATTTATTTTTTCTACACGAATTTTCCCATGAAATGACAATCTTCTGACTATAAGTATATTCGATTTGGAGATGGATAATTCTAAATATTCTGGATATGTTTTTCTAAATAGCCATGGTGTTTCGGAATTCACAAGTTAAAATCAAGATATCTCCATAGAATGAAAAATCCACGATTACTTGTGAAACTCATGTGTTCATTCAAAAGTTATAATTATACTAATGAGAATAATAAGCCATATCGATCTTGGGAGTGGGTGTTATTGAATAATGAAACAGAAGCTGATTTATATTATTGTTTTCTCTCCCCACCTTGGTTAGTAGGGTTAACCTTTTCTGGATAAGACCTAGACAGCAGCCTAGACAGTCACAGATCAGGATTAATCGATTTTATGTTATCAACAATGAACTCTCTGATTTTGTTCACGTCAAAAGGTTGTTAGAGAGACGGAGATGGGCAGTGGATGGCTTGGTTAGTAGGGTTCACTTTTTCTGGATAAGACATTCTATGATAGCTGGCAGCAGCCTAGACAGTCACAGACCCGGATTCATCGATTTCTCAACTTTATCAACCGATTTTATGATATCAACAATGAACTCTCTGATTTTGTTCAGGTCAGAAGGTTGTTAGAGAGACGGAGATAGGCAGTGAATGGCTTGGTAATAGTTTGTTTTGGAAAGTTTAATGGACAATGTCATCGGGGACATTTTCCAATCCCCTCAATTTTAAAGTTAAATCATCGTCTAGAGACATCAGTCCACTCTCCTACCTTTTCTCTTTTCTTCGTGGAAAATTCCATGATCCCAAGAAGACCGTTCGAGACGTAATCATTTTGGAAAAATTTCCAGGTAGACTTCAAGAAAAATCGAGCAATCCTCTGGTTTTTGACAGACAGATGTAAACATTGTAGTAAATTTCAAAGATTTCATCTCATTATCGCGCCAACTGTTCTGTGCGGGATCTTGTTCGTAGAACTATATTGTCTGGTGATGCAGGTTATTGAAGAGGCGCATGCGTGAAATCAATCTGTTCGTATTTGGATCCTTCTTTGCATACCTCCGTGATAGGGGTGATGTGAGTTCATTGCCTGAGTTATGTAGTTTTGTTTGTTTGTTGGAACTTGTTGATTTTTTTTTTGGGTTATGGCAGTTTTGGATAATATTCGAGTCGCACATAATTGCACATCTGATTTCATAAACATTATTCTCATATTTTCAAACAAATCAATCTATCATACACCATAACAGATTATAATTGTCAAAAAACACGAATTTCAAAGTGTCTCTCCGAAAAAAATGTTTCAGACATTTATCCATCTTTGTAAAGTGAGATCGCTTCTAGAAAATGTGTTTTCTGATTTCTACCGTCTCCTCGATGATCGTGGAAGAGATAAATATATTGTATTCGACAACAATGTATTGGAAACTCAGTGACTGCGATGCCAGTCTTGCATCAATATGACAAATGATTTCTAGTGAGTTCTCCTTCTTGGAAAACATTTTCCTTTGTATCATCCATCTATATGAGTATTTCATTGAGACTGGAATGAAAAATCAAGTAACAAACTGAATTAAAATGCAAATTTTCACTTTCAGATTGCTTCTTATGAGTAACTCTCCTTTCACAATATCTATCAGGTGTTACAAAAAATATTCACATTGTTATCGTGGATTTTTCAGTTTCTAGGAAAATATCTTCTTTCAATATTCAACTCAGAATGTTTCCCTTTCCAACAATGATATCCTGTTTCTCAACATTATTTAGCAAAAGGCGCTCAATCTAGCCCTGTTTATTTCAATTTATGATCTCCCGAATAGTTTTGGATGCTGAACGCTGAATGTTCAGTTCATGTTGAGAAGGAAAACATTCTCAATTGAATATTGAATAGAAAGAATTCATGAGCATCCTGTTCATATTTTCAAACAAATCATTATGTTCATGTTCTGTTATTCATCACTTTTATATAAATTCAGATATCCCGTATTCAATAATTATTCAGGAAGACACTTCGACAACTAAAAAAAGAAAAAAAAAATTATTGAAACCATTGTTTTTTTGTAGAACAAGACGAATGAAAACGTCATTCTCACTTCAATCATTTTATTTCCAAAAGAGTAGAAAAACTCATCAAAAACCAGTAAGTGGCGTGAAAATCCCCACGACACCGAACACTGAATTCTTCCAGTATATTCATATCACAGGATCATTATTATAAGATGAAATAGCGACGATTTGTTAATTCATGAGGAATATCAAAGACATATGGTCATTATTTGTTTTGGAAAACCTTCCAGTTTATTCCAGCTATAAAAATAACGAGGGGCAATCAAAATCCCATATCGTTTGATGGAATTGTATAATCAGATTCATGAGTCGTTTCCGTAACGAACCCCTCGCAAAAAACAATTCAGTCATGCATAATGTCTACCATGAGCCAGTTATTCTGAAATATTTCGAAGCCGGAGCAGATTTCCAAAGTTGAGATAACCGCTTCGGTAATTCTTTTTCCATTGTATCCAATTGGGCAGGCTTATGGAAACATTTTTCAAGAAAAGTCCTTTCAGTTTAATGAAAATGAAACGATTCAATTCCCATTAGAGTTAAATGAATTGGAAGCGTACCGTAGATTTTTCAATCGCAAAGCAATATTCAATCTGTTTCTGATCACCGCCATTCTTTGTTCGATTCGAATTCATCACCCCATTTGGGAAGGGGAAAGATGCATTAGACGATGGAGTACGAATTAGCGGATTGTATTCAGTCAATTTGCAATTCAGATAAGTGATTTTGTGAACGACAAACTAACGTGAAAGATGTACTTTTACCAGGGTTCCAGAAAAAAATTCCAATAATTTAAAACGAAAAAATGTATTGGTGTTTTTCGGACTGAATGAATTGAATTAAGGTAATTCTATGGATATGTTCCATTCGAAGGCGTGGGAGGGCCAACAACAAAATATTTTTCAAAAACATTTGGAATTGCCACTTTGAAATGACAATTGTCACTTTGAAGAGACAATTGTTACTTTGAACTGACAATTGTCACTTTGAAGTGACAACTGTCACTTTGGAGAGACAATTGTCACTTATATGAACATTTAGAATTGCCCCTTTGAACTGACAATTGTGACTTGAAGTGACAATTGTCACTTTAAAGTATTCAAAAACACACAGTAGATCTCTGAGAATCTCAAATCAAGGGCTGAATAGTGGTTTGGTTAGGATGGCCGCTATCTGGCTTTCTCCTGCTTTATGTTTGACTTTGGAAATTCCTTCTTCTACCTTTTCTCTGATAAAGTGGTAATGCACATGTATATGTTTCGAGCGTTTGTGAAACTCTGGATTGAGGACTAGCGTCACAGCGCTGGCGTTATCAATCCATAATACTTATGTGGACGTTTTGCAAGTACAAACTTCTTGTATGATACGACATATCCAAGATATTTCTTTTGCAGCTTCACTTCAAGCTATGTACTCTGCCTCCATCGTCGATTATGGAACAAAGCGATGAATGAATCCAGGAGATGATTCACGTGTGGATAAATCACCTGCATAATTCAAATCACTGAAAGCTTGGAGGAAAATTCACCAGGTTCATGAACAATGCCATAATCGAATATACTTGAGTAGTCTCCTAACTATTTCATTGTGATATCTCGGTTTGAAAACAGCTTGTGTTACAAAATGTACTGCAAACGTGATATCAGGTCTCGTGCAACCGATAAATCGATTGAGTTTCCAAGAGCTGACGGGCAAGGAATATTTGGGAAGATTTCTTCTTCATCTTCGAAACCTTCATTTTTCTGACATTTTTCGATTGGAGTTCCAACAGGATTAGATCATACATGGTAAATTTTCTCAGAATTTTTTTTTCATAAAGCTCCTGGCCTATAAAAATTTTAGCATTCGAAGTTTTTTTGATTTCAATGCCAAGATACCTTCTTTACTTTCATTTGGAATTATTCCTTTAATTTTTCAGGAAATTCGTCATTGGTTTTGCCATCAACACCAATGATCAAACCGTCATCCACATAAAGCAATATGATGAGTTCACTGATATGGTTTCTGATGAATGGACATGCATCTGATGAGCTCTGCTGCAACCCACACTTCTTGAGAAATTCTGTGAACAGTCGATTCCAACAACGTGGGGCTTGTTTCTAACCATACAAACTTCGCTTCTGATTTCTGCTTTGCTTCTTCCATACAATATCTCTTCGGATGGTTTCTGAGTCAACATCGATAACATTTCAAGAGAAACCTTTTCTTTTTTTTATCATTTTAGTTAGAAGTTGATGGTTACGAAAGGTATTATTCGCGGAAATTCTTTGGAACTACAAACACTGTTTTCTTCCCGTTCTTGGAGCCAAATGTTTTTGTTTTTTTTGTTGTTGGCCCTTCTACGCCTTTGTAGTTCCATAGCTCAAAACTTGTATTTTTTTATTTCAGAGCATCATTCCATTATCATGACAAAGTATATGAATTAGAACGCAACCATTTGTAACTCCCAATCGCGATGTCAGGCGCCCAATCATCAAGTCGAATTCAAACAAAAACTCGTAACACAGGAAAAAAAAATAGTTGAATAAGATAAAATTCATTTGAATCAAACAAATAAAAGTGTTGTATATGCACGAAAAAATATAATTTCGAAATGAGTGAAATAATTTCTTGGTTTTGGATAAAATTTGAAGTTTCAATCACCTGAAACTAATTTGTATGAAGCAAATATCTTATTCGACCAATTCTTCTCATAACAAGTTTTGGTGGTAATGTTGTTTCAACCATAAAATTATTTTGCTGAATCAAATAATCAGATCTACAAAATTTGCTGATTGCTTAACCACATAATACTTAATTTTTCAGCTAGTATTGAGTGCTTCAACAAAAATATTCATTCAAACAAGTATTTATGTCAAATTGATGAATTCCGTAAAATGTCAATTCAACAAAATAAGCTGATCTCTTCACTTTAAATATTTGATCATTTTGATAGCCCACTGAATTGACAAATATGGCGAATGAGCATGAAAGCCCACACCAGACATCCAAGTCCAGACGTCGCAACGATGTTTGTTTTGTTTTGGGTCATTGGCTCAATTTCGAGTGGAGGCTTGGCCCTTTCACTCTTAAAACGTATTCAGACATCATCTCCTTAGATATTTTATGTTAGAATACTTCTTGGCTTTCAATCCTCTCCTGGCGAAGTGTTTTTTGATTTCCTAATCAGAAGAAGGCGATGTGTCTACCTCTGGGCTATTCTTCAGTTGGATCATTTCAACTAGAATGGGTCTTTTCCTCGGAAGATCTTTCAACCGTCGAGAGTTGGAAGTAATTCTCCAAGACGTGTATTCTCGGATATCCTCGGTTTGTTTTCTGCCCTTCTGGGTGGTCTGGCATGCCTGGGAGGGGGTGGCATTTCCTCTTTTTTCTTTGCCGGAAAACTAGGGCTGTAGTTTGATTAATGCAGGCCCTTCGCAATTACTATATTTATGAGGGCCAGCATCTTTATTGTTATGTTGAAGCGACTCGTGTTGACCTGCACAGTGCCTGCAAACTGGATCGGTTTTGCAATAATGAGCGCTGTGCTCAAATCGTTGGCAATTGTAGCATTGCATTCGTTTCTTCTTGCGTTGGTATTCGAAGCGGACTTTCATATCGCATAATTGGGTTCCGCTTTTGATCTCATCTTGAGATCCTGGCACAATAACAAGTTTATTTGGCATGTTCTGTCGATTTCTGTTCTCCAAACGTGCAACCACCTTTGGATATAGCCTTTCTCTTGGAGTTGTTCAGCAATATTCGTCGGATCCAGGTCTACTGCAACACCTTCAAAGATGACACTGATCTTTCGGCTTTGAGACTCATTAAACGTCTGGTATTGCACTTTCTACTGATCCAAAGTACTCTTGCATTTGTTGTACATATCCATTCTGATACTATATCTGGTATTGAAAATCTTTCCCGATCGTATTCCAAGATTTTTCAATGTTTGACTGATGTTCGGCAAATTCTTCTCCTCTCTGATCCCTATAGGGTGGTTGTTCTACTACTTGACTGATGTTGTTTGTCGTCTCATCTTGCGCATTTTCACTTTGCGCGATTTCCTGAACTTGCTCTGGTTCGATATTTTCCACGGATTCTTTTTCTATATTTTCCAATACCACATATTTACTACTGACTGCAACTTTGGAGGTGGGTGTACCTTCTTGTGCTCAAGTCGTGTCCTCTCATTAGGAGTTATAAACCTTTCTCCCTTATTTTCGCCGCTGCAACCTGGACTATATTTTCCCACCTAAGATTTATAAACTTCTGGTTTATATTCTTGATATTCTTAACGTACTCCAGCCTTCATGACATTGAAATTGTTTTGTTTCCACTTCTGATTAGTACTTTTTTTTTCTCTTATGTTTATATACTCATTACTTGTTCATTCTATTTTTTCTTCATACATATACTGATTGGTATTTAGAATTCATTTCGTGGATTATTTTACTTTGTTTATGATTATTCGTTCATGAGACAACCCTCAGCAATCCTTGCTCAATCAAAAGTACCTAACTCCCATCAAATTACTATTCCACGTCCTACCCTCGTATCTCGCTTCGATAGCAACGATATTGAAGAATGAATCGAGTGTCGCCCAAGCCGAGAACCTAGGGCACAAAAAGGAAAATAGAAATTCCGGCAATTGATGTTACCATACACACACGTGCTATTAATTAGCGAAATTATCTTTACGACGAAGTGCGATCGTGAGTGACCTTTCACACAAAACGAAGCTGCTCCTACTTTCCATTTCCTACTCTACAAGCTTGGGTGAGTCATTTTCATACCCCTTTCTTAAAAATTGATTACATTCATATGATTCTCGTATCGGAAATAATTGAGTGAAGATATTTACAGGATGGAGATTTGGACAGAGCATTCATAGAATCAGTGTCCCCTATAATTTTACAGTCCTACCCTTAAACAATATTTTGTTGTATGAATGGTAATATTACAGGAATATTCCGTTATCTCAATAATATTCCGATGCCTTCAACCGCATTTGCTACTGGTTGAATATATTTCAACACTATTTTCAGATATTAGATTATTTTTTTAAATTTTTAGGTTATGTCGCTCTCGGCGAACTGTCGCAACGATGATAAGTTGGTTTTGCTATTCAGTAACATTATCTCAGTCAGCGTCAGTTGTGCGAACACTTCGCCATCTACTGCATATAATTCAACCAATATAATATTCTTCAATTTGAAATAATCTATTCAATTTCAGTTGGGAATTGTTTGAACAGATGAACAATGAACATATATCCAAATCAAAGAAATGTTAGCATTGCTTTGAGAAATCCATTTTGTCTTCGCAATATAATGATTCCATCAATCGAATACACCTGTGTTTTGGGATTAATTTCATTTAGTCGTGTCAAGCCAATAAGTGTGACCAAATGAATTTGTTTACAATACAATACAATACAATACAATATTTTCATTTCCTGAGACTTTACAAGCATGGAAATCATGTAATAAAAAAAAAGATAAGTTAAATAAAATGGCAGTTAAAATTATGTCATAAAAATTAGATGTACATATAAAAATTCAATAGGAGTGGTAGAAAATAATCACATGAAACAGGTGAAAAATAGTATAAACAATAAAATAGTACACAAAAAAACATTCATGATGTCAAGCAGCCAGATCAGTTTGAGAATATTCATCTATAGATTAGAAGGCATTTTTGTAAAGAAGATTTTTAAATACTATTTTTGAAATAAATTAGATTCCAAATTTTCTTAATGAATATTGGAAGTTTATATGAAATTTCATAAACATGATATGGGGTCCGTTAGCTACAGAAGTTATTTGTGAATAGGAACTATTAAATTACAATTTTGTCTTATAGTATAACCAGCAGCAAGACGGTATATTTTTGCTGAAAGTAGTGGAAATGTTTCTAAATGTATGTAACACAATTCAAAATATACATGGATATCACAGTTAGAATCCGTAATTCGATAAATAACTGCTTACAAGAATCACCATATTTTTTAAAACACATGGTACTCAATATTTTTTTGAAAAATCAACAAATCATTCAATCTACTGCAGTTAACGTAGCAGACTGAGCAATAATCTAGATTTGAGTGAACATATGCATAGTAATAGCTTAGTAAAATATTGATGGAGACAAAGTTTCTATGATTCCAAAAAACGAAACAATGTTTGGATAAGTTTTTGGAAATAGAGTCGAAATGGTCATTCCAGGATAATTGTGAGTCAATATTCAGCTCTAGAAAGTTAACTGATATTTTCTGTACCATAGATTTGGTATTGGTTTTTACCAAGATACTGCAGTCCATTTCTCTAAGAGAGAAAACAATGGAATTCTTTTTGTTGCTTTTCAGTACAAGGCCATTCCTGGAACAGTAATTTTGCATATTTGCAACTGCAATACCAGCCTGATCAGACAGCCCTTCACATACAGCAGAACTGAATATGAACGACGTGTCATCAGCAAACTGAACAGTACAATTCGATTGATTGATATTGGATATGTCATTTACAAATGAGAGAAAGAGTAGGACTCAGTACACTACCTAAGGGGACACCTGTTGAGATATTACAATTCTCAGAAAAATATGTGCCCGACTTGAGCCTAACCTTGACAGATTGAGTTCTGCCAGTTGAATAAGTTTCAATCCATTTAAGACTTTGACCACGAACACCAAGGTCGTAAAGATTATCAACGAGAAGTTGATGACTGATGGTGTCAAATGCACGAGACAAATCAAAAAGAATACTGATAGTTTTTTCACCATTATCAAATTTGGATAAAACATTGTTGACCAGAAAAAGAGTAGCATCTTGAGTTGATAAACCAGCTTAGAATCCATATTGGCTCTCAGAGAGTAAGTTATATTTATATACAAGTCTGTTCAGAAAGGATATTTCAAAAAATTCAGAGAATGAAGACAGCAATGCAATACCCCTGTAGTTAGAGATTGAGTAATTATAATTTTTTTCGTGAACAGCAACAACAATGGCTTGTTTGAGACATGAGGGAAATTAACCCTCAAGGAATGATAAATTCATTAAGTGTGTAAGTGGTTCGATGATAAGTTCAGCAATAGTCAACAGAACTTCACCAGGCAATTCATCAATGCCGTTAGAGTTCTTAGACGATGTAGACTAATAATATCTAAAAGTTCAGTTTTGTCAACTGGACGAAGAAAAAGAGTTTGTTTTTATGTCGTGATGAACTTCTCCTTCGTTGAAGACTTGAGGAATAACAGGGCCACCATGAACCCGAATTCCATTATCAGTTCCAAAATAAGTCGGTGAACAATTGTATACATTGAAGGATGTCGAATTATGTTTCATTGTATTCCAGGCAACTTGAGAATTGTTCTCAGCTGAAAGAAATTTGTTGCTGAAATACTCTTTCTCGGAATGGTTAATTTTCATTCTATGATTCTTCAAGAGAAATTGAATACCAGATAATTTTTTTCCGTGAAGGTTGGGTTAAATGAACAAGAATTGGAATCATATTGGAAAAAAGTACCGTTAGCTATCTGCGCACAGGCAGCGAATACATACCAGAGAAGTCACACAAGTATGATGACGAAATCCAAAATGAAGTTGAGAAAATTATGACTAGAACTAACATCACCCCTGCAGAATAAATCAACGGCATGGGCAAAATGGATGGTTGAAAATCATTTATCATTGCCACGGTAACAACTCCGTATTTCCTAGGGCTAGTTCATGATGATGAAACCAACTACTGAGAATGAAAAACATACTTCATGTTAACAGGCTAAAAAATTTAAAATATCCTGGAAGAGATTCCGTGGAAAGTAAAACCATGAAAACCATTGCATGATACATTGCTTAAACTCCAACATATCGCCTGCTCAGACCAACATCCAACTCACTCCCTACCAATTTCTGTTAATAAACTCAAATTTTACAAGGAACATTCTCCATAACACACAATATAACTCCGAACCTGAACCTGAAAATAAACGAGTTTCATCAATTGTATGCCAGAGAAAAAAAACATTTTTCTCTTTTAAAATCATTACTTATGGTGTTATCACTGAATGTCAGTGACTATTGTAAACGGGTACCATAATAATTTCGATAACATACAGAGTGGGCCATTGAAAACGAAACAGCAGCTCTGTAGGTCGGCATAACCAAATTATATAAAAACGCTCGAACACGTCAACTACATTTTTGAGGCGGACATCGTTCGCGATGAAATTCACCCGAAATACATTTCATCCCTCGGAGCTGTGACCGCCACCCCTAGATTTTTAAATGGCAACATATGGCAAGTGATACCTCATTTAAAACGTATTTTCCTTCTTAATAACAAACAACAAAAATAAATTAATTCTATCGATTCGTTTTCGAGATATAGGAACTTGGAGTTGGAAAATCACTCTTTATTGACTCAATCAATAAAAATGACATCTAACAATGCAACTGTTCAAAGATAATTATCATTGTCGAAGAATTAAATGATCTAACTGTTTACCAACAAATAACATTCAATTCCGTTTCAAATTTTTATTTCATCCTCATTTACTTGATCGCAAAAATTTTAAGGTTCTTAAGAATCAATAAAAAAGACGTTTTCTCAAATTCTACTCAAATGCGAGCACAACAAAAACATGTATGAGATATTTTTTTTGCCAAATCGCAATCGTGGACGTCTATCAGTGTCAAACTGATCTTTGACTGAACGACATTAGAGTGAATTACTTGACTAAAGCTGCTGAATATTTTCCCGCAATAATGGTGTATACGATCGCGGAAAGAGTTGAAATAATAACAATTTTGTTAAAGAATGATGAGTGCATCCAGATAAACTTTTTACCAGGAAATACGTTCTAGAATAAGTGCAAAAATTTCGTCAAACTGGATCAGTGGCCAACAAGAAACGAGACCCAGAACGTGATTTTCCGTTGAGAAATGAAGCTGTTGAAGTTGCACATTCAGGACAAGTTCATGCAGACCCAACGTTGAGCACAAGGAAATTGGTTAGTGTTACCAATATCAGTAGAACCAGTATCCGCCAAATCCTGAAACATCATGAATTCCACCCCTACAAAATATATTTGGTACACCAATTGAATGAAGATGATTTTGATAGGCGACAGGATTTTCATGAAATTATGACTACGAGAATAGATGCTGATAAGAATTTCCTTTTCAACATCTGCTTTTCTGATGAGTCTACATTCTTTTTGAATTTGACTGTGAGTCGTCATTATTGTCGTTATTGGTCAGATGACAATCCACATGTTTTCCACGAAGCCCATACTCAAACTCCCCAAAAACTCAATGTCTGGGCCGGTATTTTTGGGGACCGTTTGATTATACCAGTATTTTCCGACGGTAACCTGACAGGAGAAATTTATTTGGAATTATTGAATGAATTTCTTAATCCAGAATTAGTAGACATAATTGAAAATGACGATTGATACCATGAAGACCACTTGATATTTCAACAAGATGGGGCACCTCCACATCATGCACAGCCTGTTTTTGGATAGAATGTTTCCTGGAAGTTGGATTGGAAGAAAAGGCTCTATAGAGTGGCCAGCCAAATCTCCAGATTCAACACCACTCGACATTTTCCTGTGGGGTCACTTGAGAAACAAAATTTTTTGCAACCAAACCAGGATCTCTGGAAGATTTACAGAATAAAATTAATGAAGGATGCCGTCGAATGACGCCGGAAATGCTACGAAATGTGAGGTCTCGTTTTGAACAGAACTTGTGCTATTGTATGAAAATGGGTGGTGGACAGTTTGAACATTTATTCCATTAACAATAATAATTATTGCGACAGTTGCTTCATCAGATATTGTTTTTATTGATTGAGTGAATAAAAAGTGATTTCCAACTTCAAGTTCCTATATCTCGAAAAACAATCGATAGAATTAATTTATTTTTGTTGTTTGATATCAAGAAAGAAGATACTTCTCAAATGAAGTATCACTTGCCATATGTTGCCATTCAAAAATTCGAGGGTGGCGATCACAGCTCCGAGGGATGGAATGTATTTGGGTGAATTTCATCGCGAACAATGTTCCCCTCGAGAATGTAGTTCACTTGTTCGAGCGTTTTTATATAATTCGGTTCTGCCGACCTACAGAGCCGCTGTTTCGTTTTCAATGGCACACTCTGTATATTGCTTCTCATGTTAGAATATTCTATTGAATGTATTTAACCTTACATGTTTCCATTGCTATAGGTCCGTTCACAAAGTCTCGGAAAAAATCTACCTTGGCATCCCAGTGAATAATAACTGGTTCAATCCAATAGTAGATTGTATATATTTACGGGACCTCCTTGCCTCTGGGGATTCTCCGATTCCCTTTCCCTTCTATAGGATACCTTATTTCGCCAGTCTCTTTTGATCACCAATAGCTTCTGGGGGTAGCTTTTCTAGTGGGTATCAAATCTTTCGGAAAGACTCGTGATGTTCAATTCCTGCGTTTTAATGATATCATATATACAAAAGATCTAGTTACAAAAAATATATAGTAACAAAAGAACGCACCTGGCAGAACTCTTAGCAAAGCTATTCTTCCTCTTTGAATTGAGATGGTACATGAATTTCATATATCACCACTCACGAGTCCTCCAGTGAAGCCAGGAACAGAAATGGACGAATTCCATTTCCCTTTTCCCCAACAAATATCAATAATTCACTTCTAATTTTTTTCTATAAGATTCAGTTGTGTTGAAAACGGATCCAGAGAACTCTTCCTGATCATAGAACAATACATATCTTTGCTGAAAGCGTTCATTTTTCTGTTTTGCTATTCTGTAACGTGGTTAGATTAGATTAGACAGAGCGAGCCTGCTCTGTTTTGTTACTTGACAGATGACATTTCTTAATCATAAAAAAACTTAAAGTTTGATTTGAATTCTTTCCATCAGACTTTTTCGAATGTGCCCAAATATGAGAATATATCCAGCCAATATCCTGAGAAGGATATTCAGAGAGTCTGTCGAACTGTGGAAATGAAAGCAATATTCATTACTGTACAAAGAGTACTGAAATGAACGTTATGAGAGTTCTTTTTTTTTGTTTTTTGAAATGAATGGTCCAGTAAGAGCAGCAGTCACCAAAGCCAGTCAACGGTGACCAAATAACAGATAGGTCGGTAATGCTCTGTCTGTGTATTACGTTCTATTGAGTGCCTTCAACATAGATCAAATGAGAGTTCGGACTCTGTTGTTCCACTTCTGGAAATTAGTTATTCATTTGTCCAAAATTATCATGAACATCTTGCTATACCGAATGAAATTTGAATTAAAAATAATTGAAAGCCCTGACAATATTTTTTTTAGCTTTAAGAGGATTTTTTGTGTAGGTAGATTTTTTTTTATTTTTGTTTGATGTTTTCAAACTTCATATATCACTGATACACACGCTGAGATCGACACTTTATCCCCACATTCATATACATACTTTCCGGGACGAAACACGAAATTGCTGAAATCTGCGAATTCTGATGTTAGTTGTAATTCCATATATATCATAACAGTTGCAAGATTTTGGCAATGTATTCTTTCATTTCGCACCCTTAGAAAGAACGATCGCGAATTCATTCAACTCCTGAACCAACTGAACTTTATAAGGATGATATTTCTCTTTATGTAAAGCTCTCAATATCGATAATTCACTTACATCATTGTCGGTGGCAAGTTGTCTATTTGTCCTATGCGGATTTTCCTCAATCGCTTACAGTACATATAACTTTTTTTCCTCATCCAATTTACCATTTCGACCTGGTTTTTAAATACTTTTTACATGTCTTGTTTCAAGAATTCTTTTTTCTATTTTGCTAAGTGTAGACTGTGAGACATGTTGACCAGGGTATTCATTATTGAACAATTCACAAACTTCCTTTTGAGTTCTTGTTTTATTACCGCATCCAATCATAATTAAAATGTCTATTCTTTGAGTTTCGGATAAATGAGCCATAGTTAAATCAAATACACACACAAATACTTTTTAATACACTGACGTGTGTAAGCAACTGATAAATATCAAATTAACAGTAGTCTACTAGATTAACATTACATTATTAATGTGGGTTTTGTGAATAATTTTTTGGGGTCTTGATCGAGTTTTTCCTGACGTTCAGCAGAACAAATGAGAAAATATCTGATTATTCCTTATGGGTTTATTTAAGTTCATCAATATATTTCGATAGACCAGACAATATTGCGGATTTGGAAGTGAGGATAACGAAAGAAATCAACAACATAACCCCTGAGGTCATACAATATATTGGACGAGAATCCCAAAATCAACTTGCTTATTGTCAAAAAGTGAATGGTGGTCATTCTGAACATTCAATTTAATTGTAAAATGAATTGAAAAATACTTCACACTCCTTTTCATTCAAAATTCACGAGGGGGTGCTCATTATTCAGAGGGGAAGCAAGGAGAGATTAATAGTTTCATAGTGTAAATTGTCAAATTGACAATAGAAAACTACCTGTTCCAGGTTTTTTTAACAAATACGTAATAACGCTAAAAATGAATTTATTTCAAACCTATGGACCGCACTGTATTGTCAATTAATTTCCAATTGCATTATTCTAGTGTATGATCCATTCCTATCAAATTGAACTTCCATTCTTCATATTCCTCAACTCTATTCAATGAGCAGTGCGAAAAAAATTGCGATGCATTCCGTCTCATTTTCTATACACCTACCGAACCCCAATATTTTTTTATATTTCTTCGGTAATCTTCGAGTAACATATAACATAATTCTAGTATCATGATTTCCAGCAATATTCAAAATATCACCTTCCGTTTCTCCATTGTAATTAATGTATCTGAATGACACCGCATGAGGAATCAGCTATAACCAGAGAGCTACTCGCTGCATATCCATATTTCATTTATAAAAAAATGAAAAATGAACTCAGGAAGCCGTAGCTCGGGAATAATATATTGTCTCCGAAATATTCCCCTTCTATAGGAACATTTAATCATGGAACTTTTCAAACTGTTCCATATAACATTATGAAAAATCCACAACCAGTGCCATATATTATTTCTAACTTGAACAAAATTAATTGAAATCCAGGCCGCGTGACATAAATAATGAATATCACGAAGAATATGGCCGACATTTTTATGGCGTTTTACAAGAATATTGCCCAGAAATTGAAGGTTTTCTTGGGATACACGTCTCATTTGAACTTCACTGACGTATATTAGGGACTCTATGGTGAACCGACTGCCTATAAAGAAGTGAAGTTATGGAATTGTCTGCAGGAATGGCTGTTCTATTATCAGAGCTCGTGGCAGTCTTTTGCATAGCTGATCATCCAGTGCTGGAGTGTAAGCGGTTTGAATGAAGTTGTTCGGAAATGATCAATAAAATTTTGATTGGGGAAATAACCTCAGGAAGTATGTGTCTTGATGCTTTTTTTATGTTAATTTCAGTCAGATTTGGGAACGATCTGCGGGAGTTGCTCCTGGAATATGAAAATGCTATTATTATCCTACTTCTATTCTCAAAATATCTTCAGAATAGGATGAGAAATGGAGTGAATGCCAATATCAGCATTTACTTGTAGTGAGGGAGGCGGCGACAGTCGGCTGTCATCATTTCTACAAGGCTGATTCTTCCTTTTTCATGTGTTGATATCACAAGTGAACAGAATAATAGTCTACCGCTTCGAAAGCGTTGCTATCACAGGTCTACCACCCACATAAGGTGTTGGAAATACAAACTTGTTTGACTCATTTCTACAAGGCTGCTTTTTTTTCGTTGGTTTATTCAATGAAATGACCAGATAATTCAGTCTCCTGGAAATCTGATGTTGTTGAAACTTTGGTAGACTCAACGATCCGGTACAGGACGCTCTGAATTATTGCACTTACGGGCATCAGTTGTCTACTTTTAGTACAAGGTGGCTGAAGCCGGCGTCTCACGGCGCGAGACTTGACGAACTTGACTTGGAGGAATGTGCATGGAGCACAGGAATGGGGTTTAGGTAATCTCGAACCTGATCGGTCTCATGGGGTGTATAGTTTAACCGACTCGTCGTCTACTAGTGGCTGGAGGTTGGTACCCGAGCCCAGGAAGGAATGCATTGTCCAGTTTATTAGTTATTCAGTTTATAACGGATAGCGAGCATAGAATGTGTAGCATCGTATTATTTGATTTTTTTTATTGTCCCATATGACATCCTCTTCCTCGTACAGAGCTAAGAATTTAATCCCTGCTTCTGAAATTTACTCCATATTAATACACAATACTTTGCCACCACCAAACTCTCTTTCTCTCTCTTTCTCTCCAAAGTCACCGGTCTCCCGTCGTAGCCAACACTCTCGACAGGCACCCTCGCGCCATGAGACCGCTCAACAAGGCATACAATACGAGCTTGCTAGTCAAGCCTCGCGCCTTTGGTGTTTGGAGAATCTACCGATATTATATGGGAACGGTCGAGCCACTTCGAGCTCACGCTTGACAAGACTCGATCCTACGCGAGTCGACCATTCTGGATTATCAAGAATTGATGGAAGCAATAACTGATTTATAAATATAAAAAGTATTATATGCAATTAATCTAATAATGATGATAATAATAAAGCTGATTCATTCATCATTTCAATATCGTAACATATAAAAACAGAGCACAATAAATTCGAAAGAGAAAAGACAAAAGGATGAGAATGCGAAGTCTCAGCTTCAGCTTTTTTCAACTTGACCATAAATATGGAATAATAATAATATGAAAAATATGCTCATCGATTGTATACCTTATGAAGAAGTGGCAATGCTTCAATCATGTGCCCGCGCTATGAATTTAGGTACGTCTACCAAAGCCTAAGCCACCCCGTACTGAAAGTAGACGACGCTTATTCAACAATTAGTTAAATGAACTGCTTGTTGAAAAAAATAGGCCATGTAGATTTTCAATTGATGCCGGTGAATGCAATAATTCACAGCAGCCTGTAACAGATCGGCGCGACGCAGCAGCTCTGGTCGGGAGTTCGTGCATTCCGTTGAGTCTACCAAGGCTTTAACAACTTCAGATTTTTGGTAGACTGAAGTTTTTGGTCGTTTTATCAAATAAACTGATGAAGAAACAAAATTCCAGCCTTGCAGAAACAAGTTTGTATTTTCAACACGTTTTGTGGGTGGAAGACCTTTGATGGCAAGGCTTTCGACGCGGTAGACTATCATTTTCCTGTACTGTTAGCTATCCTTTATCGCTGTAAAAAGTTTCAGTCTTGTAGGTATAAGACTTCTACATAATGGTTTTTTTCACATTTTACATGAATTGTTTCTGATGTTGGCAACGTTTGAAGCGTGGCAGACTCTTATTTTCATGAATCACATTGTATCAACAATTATTAAATTTTAAATTAGCTTTGAAGATATGGGAGCAGAATTTATGTCGTCGCCTCCCTCACTATAACTTAAAAGTGAATTTTGAGAGAATGGATCTCAGGCAGCTCTTTTTCCATTCAAAATTCCATCGATCGTGGATTCATATATGTTATAGAGAATAATGTTGCCCAATAAATACAGGTAATCACACCCAATTATAAAATAGGTACTGAAAATATTTCCTACCGAAATCTTTCGTTCTCATCTAATAATATCAATATACCTGTATTCCTTGTAACCCCAATCATTGGCGCCGCACTATTTCATCTTCCAATTGTATGTGTATATATGTGTATATATGTATATGATATATGTCTACCTGTTTGTATATACATATGCGTGTGAATACGTATCTGTGTGTGAAAACATGCATACATTTTATTCTAGATCCTTCACCTCAAATGCAATACCGAAATTATTATTCCACTCTATTTTGTCCATAATACTCAATAATCAATCCAAGAAGACCCACTCCCAGGCAATGGCTTTGTGGGTATTCATTCATTGAGCTCACTTTATATAATATAGGTATATATATTGAAAATATCACATTCATGTGAGTGTACGTCCTTGCATATCCATTACTTTTTTGAATTTCAGTTACTACATAACTATATCCGTCACATTCAAGCGATGTTTCCGTGACCAAACATGTTTATTTGACTATTTATCCATCTCGTGTACACATTTATATTTTTTTTTTAAACGTTATATTATTATAATTAGCGAAAAGCATGCTAGATCAACGTTATTCTAAACAATGAAAGGGTATAACATGATTTTGAGAACTGAAATGAATAGAACATTAGTAAATATTAGGTAAAAAATGTATTCTCCACGGAATACGATATTGTGTGGGGCTAGATGAAAATCGTGAATTAACTGGCTTATGCTCGCAGCTTCTCCAGCGTTAATTTCAAAATCATAATTTAATTCGTTTTTTTATGACTGCTTCAAAACTAGCAGAACCCTCAAACAAATTTTTACCCCCATTTCACCATTTAGGACTTCAATTTCCAAAAACATTGATACACGTATTTCTTCATCTGTATATATATTCCATATGCGAAGCAAATAACAAACATATATACAATAAAACATTGGGAGTAACGTGTACAACAAATAAAAAAAATAATAAAAAAAATATTAAATATGATTCATACGTAGTTCAGACAGATAAATGAATTGTGAAAAACTGAGGGCAGATATGAGTTAGACATTGATATCCAGATCATGTATCCAGTTAATCGCTGTTTGAGAAGCTGTGTGGGGTTTTTGAAGCCCTCCAGGAATAATTCACGTTGGAAATTCATTCAGGACGTGGTCCATAGTTTGTCTAGGAGCACCGCAGTCGCATTCCGGCGAGTCCACTTTGCCCCATTTGTGCATCATGTCCAGACACCGTCCATAACCAGTTCTGAATCGGTTGATGCGGTTCCAGGTTTGGTGTGGCAGGTCTGAACCTGGGACTGGGAGTGTTGGTTCATGGATGGTGTCTATGTTCTTCACATCAGGTCTACTTGAAACAAACTCGTTCCATTTGTGGGCCGTGCAGAAGTCATCTTTTATTTCATCGTCCATCCATATTTGTTGACGGAATCTGAGGCGGTTGGGACGGAGATGTCTGGGAGTTTTCTGAATTGGTAGGCTGTCAGGGGAATTTTTACTGACTTTCGTCCATTCCTTGTGTGTAGCAGCTGATCTTCGTAATTGCACTGGGGTAAGTTGGTCAGTATAGGGAGCTACATAGTGGAAGTAGACTTTGAAGTACCACTGATGATGATCATTGATTCATTGAGTTGTACAGCGACTTCATTCATATGGTGGCTCTTGTAACAGACGGGAGCACAGTCAGTGCTCGAGCAGTTTTTCTAAGAGTGTCCCTGTCTGCTCCCCATGTAGTCCTCGCAAGCTTATGGAGAATATTGGTTCTTGCTTCAATCTTCAATGCTGTCTTTCTAGATGTTGACAGTATGTTGGAGATCTGTCGAGCATGACTCCCAGATGTCTAGGGTTATTATTTGTAACGAAGACCTCAATAACCAAGTCTTATGACCCTAATAATAAAACTTATGGTACTCCTATACAAACTTTCAACATCAATTTCACCCCCTCATTTTTACCTCCTGTATTGAAAAAGTAGAGCTCGAATAACAATTTCCATGATTTGTTCGAAAATATGAACAGGACGTTAATAAAATCACATATGGAATCATCTGCGTCTCAAAGATAAACTTCAGTTACTATCTTCAATCGTTCAAGATAAACTCTTGGGGGTATGAATGTTGTATTTCCATAACTTCATCTTCGATATGAACTTCCACCCACCCCCACTTCACTTCGTTAGGTGATGATTTTCCAAAAACACTGAATCACTTATTACTTAAATTGTAACAAGGACCTCAAATTAAAATTTTCGTGACCCCAACTCCAAAACTAGCGGTACACCGATACAAAATTTCAATCTCTATTTACCCGTCGATTATTTTTGTGTAGTGATCCATTTTAGCGAGTTCAATGTGAATTTTCAGTATAGTGCGGTGAGCAGTACATTCAAGTAGGGTATTTCAATGTGTTGCAAAAAGAAGAGAATGGGCCGCAAGATGATTTCAGTAAACTTCTGGAGGAACAGAATGAAGAACGAAAACAACAAGAAGCTTTTCTCAAGCAGATTATCCAGAAAACCGGTGGGCAAATCGTAGGCCTGAAGGAAGATGATGATGAAAATCAACGTCTGGAAAACGATGAAAGAAATGGACAGTGAGATTCAGAGAAAAGTCAGCCAGTAAGAGGAGAAGCGAATGGAAAGTGTGGGTGGCGCGAGATGGATTCAATTTGATTCCAATTCATTTATTTTTCATTTCGACATTCCACAATGTATATGAAAAGTCATAATATGCGGGAATTTTAGCCATGCTTCTGATTATGCGTTTTTGAGCCAAACATACATCAGAGGCAGGCATAATAAAAATAGAAAATCTGCTGCTTCATCTCTCGAATTGATGGAACGGTACTTTAATGAATTTAGTTCTGATGTGAGCGTTTGACAATGGGTTCTCCAACTGAGATATTTGTCAAGATGATTGCCTAGAAACCGAATGCTATTATGTTCACATCCAGATATCAACTTCTTTTGTACAGTATATATTTTGATTATTTCCGTTTTTGGTGGTTGAAGTAGTCAGACACTTTGCTCATCACTTCAGAACATTTTCTATCTAGTGCTTGTATTTCTTGTGCTGATATAATGAAAGAGAAGTCATTCGCATATGCGGTAAAATGATTATTGTATGTAAAAGATTCCACTTGATTCGTGTACAGGGTGAATAGTATTGGACCCAAAATCGAACCTTGGGGAATACTTATATCAACCGACAACACATCCGAGTTGAATTTGACAATTTCGTTCTTACTGAAAAAAACAATTGACACGTATTGTTAGCGGTTTTTGAAAAAAGACGAAAGCTATGTTGATTCATCACCTCGTAGACCATAAGTTCCGAAAGATGATAAATAGCTTTTTGTTATTGACGCAGTCGAATGTCCTGCTCATGAAACAAAATATTGCAGCGGGACATTTGCCTGCCTGTTAGTTTGATGATTTGTCTATAGAATGAGAAAATAGCCGTGAACGTCGATTTTCCTGATCGAAGTCCATGCTGTTTCTGATTCAATATTTTGAAATTATTCAGAAAGTTCAGAAGTCTGTCCAGAAGTGCATATCAGAATATTCTGGAGATACTTTCAAGTAAAATCCAAGAATGTCATCTGCACCAGATTATTTTCTGTTTTTAACTTTGATTTTCAGCAGATCTAAGAGTTAGTTGTCAGTGTATGGATTCAAGAACATCAACTTTGTGTTAATATCACTCTGATAATTTATAATCGGGTTTGAAGGTGAAAAGTTGCCGGAAAGATCGATGGGAACATTGATAAAAAATTTATTGAATTCCAAAGCATTTTTTTTTGGATCTTTCATATTATCTCCATTTATATCAATAATTATATCATTATGTTTCTGATTTTTGTTGGATAACTCGATCACAACATTCCATGAAGAACGAAAAATATTTCCCGAATGCATTATGCGATCCTATTTTTTTTATTTGAGCAGTTGTCGGTGCTTTCTTTCCTCAGTGTTATACAATTCAGTAAATGAGGAATCACAGCGCCTCAAAGCAAATAAACCCCTCTAGTTTTGACTTGATGAAACCACGTTTTCATCAACCCAGTACTTATATTTTTGGTTAACGTGACATCTCCCAATTGAAAAATGATTCAGTTTAACGACCGACTTTCGATCCCCAGTCGCCATAGTTTCTATTCCGGAAGCAGCTTGAAGCTGCGGTAACGGCTAATGGATGAGGCGATGAAGAATGATCTACTGCACTTATAGTGACTTCGAGGAGACCTACATAGGCAATGTTTCAGATCATCCCAGAAGACCAACATCGCAAGTATGGAGATCTGATCGCTGCTTCAATATTGAGATACGGCAGCAATATTGAGAACAGTTGTACCGTGCACAGTTGGAATAGGAGTGCATAAATCAGATGAAAGTCTGAATGAGTTTGAAACAGATGTGCACAGACTCATCCAGCTTGCCTACCCAGGTGCCCCGGAATATTTCAGAGAACATTTTGGCGGTGGAGGTAATTATTGATGGTTCGAAAGATATTGAGATTAAAGGACTCTAAGATCAACACACTTCATGAAATGCAGAGATGCTTTGAAGGACGGCAGTAAGAGCGATATTGATTGAAGGAGTACTTCAGAAAGAGAAACAAAGCGATAGCATAGAACATATACTCAGGCCCGGTACTTTCACTTTCAATTTCTACTATCTGGTAGATTACAATTTGTCAGAGTATTTTCAATCTGGAGGATAACTTATTCAGGTACTTTCAAGTAAAGTTATCCGACAGCTAATAATTCAATGATTGTAGCACTAGACACTCCCATATAGCCATCTCAGAAATCCTATATGTTGGAAAGAGTAGAAAATAATTGTTCTTCTATGACAAACGTCAACTAAGACCTGTTTTGATTCATTTCGATGGCAATTTTATGTTTTATAATACTTTATAATTATTTTTCTATTATGACACGTTTTGTGTGTGTGTGTTGTGTTCCCATTTCGATGTTGATGGGAAAGACGGAACGGGTTCGAGTCACTAATTTTATGTTGAAGGGGTCCGTTTGTTTATTCGTTTGACCCTGAACAGAACACCTTTTGGAAAATAAACAACAGTAGTGGAACAGAGCCGTTTGGTAACTTTCTATTATTCAGTCTGAAAAGCCGAGAAAAATGCCAGTGGAGCTCTGTAATCTAAAAAACTCCCACTGCTAACTCCAAGGAGAAAAAAAGCTGGGAATAAGAACAAAAAAATTTAAAACCTGCTAGAACTAAGGAAAGAATTAGTCAGGTAGCAGATATACCATATAAAACAGGAAGAGAAACGCGCTTGAAAAAACACGATAGGAAAATAAAGATACTAGACCTACAAATTAATATTGGAGAAAACAGTTCATAAATTTTGGTTGGTTCCTGTGTTTAATTGAATACATATATACAAATTTGAGAATACTAATAATCGGTTCGATTATTTTAAAAAATAAATAAATAATTCATGATGGTGCTTGTACATCATCTTCATTCATCCCTTCATGAATCAAAATTATCGTCTATTTAAAAAAATCTTTCATTTTGTTCAATTGCTATATCATGTAACACGACACAAGCTACAATAATCCTTTGAGCTAATTCTAATTTACATCTTATTCCTAGTGATAATATCGGAAATCTTCTTTCTATATCTCGAACAAACGTTTTCTAGCATTCCTTGTTTCAATTTGAGTTGCATTGTCCAAGGTCTGGGCATCATTTTGGAGGTCATCTCATGGGGTAAGGATAGAAGATTTTACTGCATAGCTTCGATCTGCAACTGAGACACCGTTTCCCATTTCCTGGTTTTGTTTTAGTCTCATTTTCACAGCAGAATTTCCGAAGATATGACCATCATGTGCAGAGCCAGGCCAACGACTTACCAAATCAATTATTTTCAATTGTTCATTGCAAACAACCAGACAATTCAAAGAAAAAAGCCTTTTCAATTACAATACACTTCTGCATTTTCTTCTCTGGAAGACTTAATCTTCATATGCTCCAATAACTGTGGGAAAATGAGATATATCATGAAAATCTCTTTCACCTTCTCCGTGCTCCTCTTGTGTTCGTGAAAAGTAAATTTACTGAAAAAATAGAAAACAAATAGCAATAATTCCTTGCCCGATTATACGACCTGCATACGTCTTGTGAACTCCTACAGAGTCTCCCATGGATATGTCAAAATATCCAGTTGCCAGAAACCTCAATGTGAGTAGTACTTCATTCATTGTAGTAACAGCACGATTCAAATTCCTAAAATTAAAATAATAATAATGATGTATATACTGATACTATACCTGAATAGTATAATGAAAAAAAAAATTGTGTACTTACGTACCAATCTGTTCGGTTTAGAAAATATTTCTCAATTTGTTGTGGAATTATTGCAACTGTAGCTTTTGACAGACGAAAACTATTTTAGAATTCATTTTCATTTCAGTTGGTAAGGTGGTCGGTTCTTGGCCTCAAATCATACCCTCGATCAGGAATCATATTTTCATCAGCTCAATATCAGGATCACTCAGTTGCTCTAAATCCTCGAATATATCCATTCTAAAATCCATCAGATAATGCATTTATATATAACAATTTGTATATTGTGCAACATACCTCTGCCAAATATATACTTCAGAAATTTTCCGTAAAAAGCACCACAAACCACCAAACTAAAAAAGTAAATAAAGATACAACCACAAATATCACACTGACATGCTACTCTCTTGGGTCAGGTGTGTATCATCTATCAGATGAACACCTATTCATAAATATGAACGACGAATAAATTATCCAGCGGATAAGGATAATTCATCTCAGTGATGAAATAATCAGGCAAGAGAGAACTGATTCAGGTGTGGTAAGAACGGATAACGGCCAAAAAGATTGCACGTTCATCATCACCTTGGAGGACACCACCATATCCTACTCACTTACGAGAACAGAAACAAAGAACTGAATTCATCAATGGACGTTTGTTTATCTCAGATCAAAAATGAAAAAGGCATACGATTGGTTCATAAGAAATACATTGAAAAGATTGAACAGAAGTAACTGGTGACCCCAGTTACTTTTGGCAGCATATAAAACTAACGAAAAATAATTCAGCTGAAGCAAAGGCTCTTCTCTATAATGGATATCAAATTACAGCAAATAGTCAAATTGCATAACCTGACAAATTTTTTTTTATTTCATACTCCAAAACCAAAGCTACTTATGAACTGTCTTACAACCCTATCTATATGTATTCGAATCACTCGTATACCAGAGATATACATAAAGCAATGGAAAAACGTAATCTAAAAATTCGACGGGTCTCGAAAATATGAAATATGCCGAGTATATATATATCAGACCCACTCAATATAATATAAGTACAGAGATTCGTCCTATATCTAAAGGAACAGAACAATATTTCGGAGCCGCCATCTTGAATTTATAAATTTCCACAGAAAATGCACAATCTCCGACCCCGAAAACCCCCACATACCAATTTTGAATCGAATCGGACGCTAATCACAAAACTTACCCGCCATCTTGGAGCGGTCATCCTAAATTTTTGAATTTTGACAACAAAATTACAATCTCCGTCCCCGGAAACCCCCACATACTAATTTTGAATCAAATCGTATCATAATCACAAAACTCGCCCGCCACCTTGGAACCGCCATTTTGTTTTTTCTCCAAAAAAATTTTATAATGCATTGTCACCAAAATTATGAACACCTGCCAAATTTCAGCTCGAGCGAATATCCGCAAGCGCTCCAAAAATGGATTACAAATTTTGATCCGGAAAGAATGACAGAATGAACATACGAACGAAGTAGGTTGATTGGAAACTCGTAAAAAGATAATTATCCAGACAGGATAACCCAGTACAAAGTTATGCGTAGTAGAATCTGTAAACATGTGATAAAAATTTAGAGGGTGAACAATCAATCCAAATCAAATTTAAATGGGACCAACTTCGGGATATACCCGTACATAAAAAATATAAAAAAATATACGGGTCATTCCTTCTTTGGTCGAAAAAACATAGAATCGGTGCCGCTTCAGTAGCTTCAGAAGTTTTTAAATTTTTTTTCTGCTCCATTGATTTGAAGTGATGGATTCTTCACAAAACAATAAGAAATTTATGTTAAAGCAATATATCACAGAAGTTTTCACTTGATAGTGAGATGGTCACTTATGTCTACCAATCAATATTCCTACTCAACTTAATGAAAAATATAGAACACATGGGATACGAAAATAATATTTTTCAATCAATGCCAAGATCAGATAAAAATCACAATATCCAAAATGAACGAATATGAATATATAAATTGGGTGATCAAATCAATATAGCCACCACTGAAAACAAACAAAACGTTGATGGAACCAAGATTGATTTCATTGTTGAAGTCGATACTTTAACTTGCAACTAACTGAACCATGCTCAGCCAAACTCTCTGATAATTATGTAATGATGAAATGAATTTAACCACATTGCATTGTAATGGACATTTGAAATTTCCCAAAGTGTATCAAATTGCCGGAACAAAGATGAACAAAAAGTTCATTGTATTGAACATTTTTTTCAAACGTTCACTAAGGATAACGGGATAAGTTCCTGATAAGTTGAAAAGGGAAACATTCTCAATTGAATATTGATAGAAAGATTTTTCTGTGAATTGAAAAATCCACGATTAAAATGAAGTTATTTTTTTGTGAATGTCTAACAGAAAACAACTACTTCCCCGGCTAAAGCCACGCTGGACATTGAACTACATCTGATAGATATTCTGAAAAGGCCCTAACTCAAAAGAAAAAATCTGAAATTGAAAATTTGCATTTTCATTCAGATTGTTATTTGATTTTCTATTCCAGTCCTAATTAAGAACTCATAAAGATGAATGAGGCAAAGAAGAATGTTTTCCAAAAGAGAGTACTCACCAGAAATCATTCGTAACATTGACGCAGGAGAGACATCGCATTCACTAGGTCTTCAATACATTTTTGTCGACGAAAATCCATTTCACGCTTCCACGTCTTCCTGATGATCGATTACAACAAATAGTAAAAGTAGATAATCATATTATTTAACTGGTAATAGTTGAAGTAAGGTGGGTAAGTCAGTATTTTGGAAGTAATCAAAAAACAAGTAGGTTGTAATTGGTAGATTTTAGCCACAAAAAATTGAAAAATAAAAACTTTTTAACAAAAAATTAAACCGACGGAAAACGGAACTGAAAAGTAAAAAATAAAAACTTTTTAACAAAAAATCAAACCGAAGAAAAAATCAACTGAAAAGCGAAAAATAAAATATACCTTCTTAGTCTAATTGATAATTGAGCTCCTGAACTGATGTAAGTAACTGATTTTGAGTCGGCGCCAAACAAACTAGCAATCGAATTAGGTGAAGCGTAAAATGATGGCAGCGAGATGCACGGCTGCGTTTTGATGACTTCTTTCATAGATAATGATCTTCGATAATTGTTTGTTTGGCGCCGACTCAAAATCAGTTACTTACATTAGTTTAGGAGCTCAATTATCATTCAGACTAAAAAGATTCATTTTATTTTTTGCTTTTCAGTTGATTTTTTCGTCGGTTTAATTTTTTGATGAAAAGTTTTTATATGGAAGACAAACGCACATACATACATATCACATGTCCTCGAACGACGTACAAAATCAAATTTTTTTCGTGGTGAAGAAGTCTGACGAGAGGGTGAAAAAAGACCCGTCTATCCAATAGAAGTAAATTTACCCAGACAATCCCCCAATCCCCAGAATTGTATCTCTCTACCTTGTCACTTTCATCCATTATATAGATGTTTATTTTTAACGGTTGTATCGGGTTAATCCAGCGCCGTTACGTCAACAAAATATAAAAGCGCATTACCTTATCGCTCGAAATAACTTTTTCTCGTATCGGCAAAAGACATAAAAGTCCAAGGCTTTCATCCAGGAAAGAATCTATAAAATTATACGGACTATAAAATCTAGCTACATAGTTCAGGGTAGGGCGACTACCACTTTGATAATGTCCTTCATTTTTCGGTTGAGAGACTACTTTGCCAGATTCCTGGAAAAAGGAAGAGTCGTTAACCTGGCTCCGTAAGGGAGTACGATGATACGGTGGGAGTGTTAGCTACTTGATGATGGAAATGGCTCATTAGAAGAAAAACCGTTAGCGTGGCCAGTTGGTAACATAGACTCTATTGATTGATTCTCGAATTGCCATCAATCAAGCTGAAGAATCATGTCTCAGAAAAAATGAAACATTCTCATTGGGAACGACAACATTTCTAGTTTTGTATTAACCTTTCGATTGGGAGTTGGAGAGGGATTCAAATCTCCCTAAATAAAAATAATATTTATTTGCATTAGGAATACCTACAATAGTTAATAATCCTAATAATAATTCCACATAATATTAATATAAAAACAAACAAATAAAGAGTAAGAACACAAAGCTACCGCTGTCCGTGTCATATCCAATTCATTCATTCATGTGTGGAAGATGCGACCCTCAACACTAAATCATAACAAATTATCAGAATTTTGAATGAGACACATACATATTTAATGCCCACATTCACACATACATACATATATTTTTACAAACATATACATGTAATTCGGTATTGAAGTGGGAAAAAATAGCCTAAATAGCGAAGAGAACTAAGTAGGTGGACATAAAATTATCTTGGCATTTCGGACAGTAGTAGAGGACTGAGAATAGAGAGAATAGGAAATATGCTGGATTATTGTATTAATGATTTTTTTTTCAAGTTTAACATGTTATGCATAAGTTAAATTTGATAACTCAGAAGAAATGACTCGAACTTATTCCTATAATATGCTTCAGAATTGGAGATGTTGAAAAGGGACCTTTCTGAATAATATTTATGAATCGTGGTACTAAAAACGCTAGACATTTGGTACCCACTGATTCATTTGCTGATCGAGTTATTACCTTATTTGAATAATCAGCTCTTGTTTGGTAATAATGTGAAAGAAAGTCGAAATGTGTCCTATTTTAACAAGGTTTTATTTAGTTTCACTTGTTAGTTCGTTCGTTCGTTAGTTAGGGTGAAATTCTCCTATGAATTTTCCCCAACTTCTAGCCGTCCGAACAATTTGAAATTTGGCAGGTGTTCACTACGTTGACAAAGCATCATGGAATGGTAACTCGTTAGAGGAAAAAATGGCGGCTCCAAGATGGTGGACGAGATTTGTAATTATGGTCCGATTTGATTCAAATTTGGTATGTGGGGGTTTTTGGGGTCGGAGATTATGGATTTTTTGTCAAAATTCATGAATTAGAATTGTCAGAAGAGTTTTGTGATTATGATCCGATTCGATTCCAAATTGGTATGTGGGGGTTTTTGCGGTCGGAGATTTTGAATTGTCTGTCAAAATTCATAAATTAAAGATGGCGGCCCCAAGATGGAGGACGAGTTTTCTGATTATGGTCATATCTTATTCAAAATTGTTATGTGGGGTTTTCAAGTCCGAGATTATGATTTTTTTGGCAAAATCTATAGATTCGAGATGGCAACTTCGGGATGGCGGACGAGTTTTGTGATTATGGTCAGATTCTATTCAAAATTGGTGTGTGGGAGTTTTTGCGGTCGGAGATCATGATTTCTTTCAGCTCAAAACTTACAGGGAAGATACCTTGTAATAACGATGCTCTATTAGAAATGAACAGATTGAGGCTAACTAACTAAAAAGCATAAAATAGAATAAATAATAACACACATTTTTAGAGACAAGCTTTTATTCAAGCCGTGTACCAAAACGTATAAGTTTTGGTCATCGCTGACAATAACTTAATTATTTTTTGTTGAATTATTTGGTTTCAAAAAGCTTGTCGCGTGAATTGTTATAAAATCAATACTTCGACGAGTTGTTACCTACCAACCAATCATGGTCGGTCCAATGAAATTAATTGGTACCTACTTTTATGAATAATTTTAGTTTTTACTCAGCAACCAATCACTGCCCAATCAAATTAATTGGTTCCTACTGCACGACAAGCTTTTTGAAACAAAATAATTCAACAAAAAATATTAAATCATTGTCAGCGATGACTTGAACTTATTTCATACGTTTTAGTACACGGCTCAAATAGAAGCTTGTCTTCGAAAAGTTTCTCTATTAGTTATTTTTTATAAATACCACACCGCTTCCAGAAAGGGGATCTGTCAAATATCTTGTGTCCTAGCTTCTTTTTACAGTGTTCGCCAAAATCTTGGAAACATATGGGAATTTTTTTTATTAATAGTTTCTCAGAAAATTGCATTCGTTATAAAAGTTGGTGCATTCAATAAGACTTGATACGCACATACCCGTTATTATCAATGGCGTGCGGCTAAGCGGGAATCGAGCGATATTCTAAATTCACTATGGAGTAAAGTGACATTACTATGGAAAATAACGAAAAATGTTATTGAAAAAAGTTGTTCGCAACAGAAATATATTTTCAGTTATCCAGTTTAGTCTACAAAATACTAATTTCAATAACCTGTAATGAATTTGCCTCAATTTTTAATTGGAATTATCGACAGTTATTTTTGCGTGACTTACTGAATTAGCATAAATTGTCTGCCAAAGCAATTAACTGATATAACAAGATGAGTCCAAAAAAAACAGTAATGGAAAGATAATGAAATAAAGCCAGGATCCTCAGAAAGAAGCTCAATCTTTATTAGAAAAATATTTGCTGAATAATTAATAACCACAAAATAAATATTAAAATTGAGACTTGGTAGGTAGGTGTAATTGCAAAAAACTTTTTTAATAATATTTTTCGATATTTTCCATAGTGATGTCACTTTACCCCATAGTGAATTTAGAATATCGGCTGATTCCCGCTTAGCCATATGCCACTGATAATAACGGCTATGCGCATATTCAGTTTTATTGAATGCATCAACGTTTATAGGGAATAAAATTTTCTGAGAAACTATTAATAAAAAAAATTCCCAATTCCAAGACTTTGGCGGACCCTGTATAAGTTATATTTTATTTTTAGGTCATTTTACAAAGACATGCCATTTGATAGGTATTTCAAGATACCCAATTACTGAATGGCACAACAAAAGCAGAGATATATACATGTGGATTGTCGTACAAGAGAGAAGTAATAACCTTAACTAGGAGGTATTTCATACAAACTCGCAATTCATTGAGATATAACAAAAAAAATAAAAATAAAGAGAAGGCTAAAACACGAGGATTTAAGGAGATAACTTCTACTGAGGAATTGATTGAGAAAGTTGGTTTCTATGGAATTTTTATCTCAAATTATGCCTGAAGAGATTAAGATCTAGTACAAACGGGACAAGATTGGTATTCATTGATCTGTTTTTATAAAAACCGTGTGCACTTGATGAATTTTTGGTTTGAAAAAAGAGTTGTTCAGTCAGAATGCTTTCGAAAATGTTTCCCAGGTAGTTCAGAAGCGATATGGGCCTATAATTAGAAACATCATTTTTATTGCCAAACTTGTGTACCGGGACTACCTGTGCAATCTTCCACTGATCAGGGAAATGTCCTTATTTCGAACCTTTGTTGAAGATAATGATGAGAGGTTCTGAGAGTGTCTCGTTACACGATTTGAGGAAGGGAGAGGGTATTCCGTCAGGGCCTGGCCTCTTGTTCACGTCCAGGTTGGCTATGGCTTCATGGATTTCTCTCTTATCAATACAATGTATTTCAAAACAGCTAGTGACATTGACAGGAAAAACATCACAGCCCGTGGCATCAGACTCGGAGACTCGCTGGGAATAATCAGAAGGCAGTGTTATCTTGAGAATAAAAAGATGCTGGGGTGGACTTGGCATTTTCTTTGTTGGAAGAAATGACCAAAAATTTTAGGGTCCGTTTCAATATAATTTTCGTTTTTTTTTAATGTTATTTTTGTAGTCTTCCTTGATATGTTGTTTGATCAACCTACGTGTTTCCAAAAAAGCCTCATAGTCCTCTGGTTTATTGATTTTTTTTATTTTTTATGAAATTTGTATTTGGTTCTGATCTGATGGTTTTTATGGGGAGATTGGGAAACCAGAGTGGATATTTAGAATCCACGATTTCCTTCTATGGGACGTGCGTTGGAACTATTTGATTCAGCACATTATAGAGCTTTGATACGCATGAATCAGCATTAGAACCAGATAGAATTTCCTTCCAATCACAGAGTCGAAGTTCATTATTAATAGATTCATAATCCGCATTGACACACTTGAGCTTCTTGTATGAGCCACAAGTATTCACTTCCGATACGTTCAACTCGACGGATATCTCTAGGGCTGGGTGATGTTAGTCTTCCCGTACAAAAAGTGAAAAGCACTTACTCAAATTGATTGAAGAAGACAGAGATAAAACAAGATACAAGACTAGATTATTAGGGTTAGAAATATTATAATGTTGTCTCAAGTTAAGCAGAGATATAGAGTCTGTGCAATATTCGCTAAGAGGATCGGCAACATTGTGGGGATGAAATGATTCAAGAGATGTGTCATACACCTATTGGATTTTAGGTAGATTGAAATCTCCAACAATGATAAAATCATTATTTGATTTATTGTTCAAGATAGTTGAGAACGGCGTGATGGGGAATGTAAACGCAGCAGATGAATGATTTCTTACCCTCGTTCAGTTATATGATGGGTATGTTCTTTCTTTTTTCATTATGATTTTTAGGAAATATTTTTGAAGTGTGTTCAACTTCAACCAGATATACATTCGCGATGCCACCCCATCCGATAATTCCATATGCTATACAGCATTCTACAAGAGTGAACTAGAGCATTTCGAGATGGTGCAGGGGTAAGATTTCAGTGAGGTATTTGAAGTGGAATAGTATCGTGTTAACAGTGTTATTAACATGATGATTCCAATGAAGATGACAATATATACATCCCTAAATAGTTTATATTCTCAGTACATTTTATTGTGATCTAACGTACATTCTACAATAGTAAACTAGAGCATTTCGAGATGGGGCACGGGTAAGATTTCAGTGAGGTATTTGAAGTGGAATAGGATCGTGTTTACAGTGTTATCAACATGATGATTCCAATGAAGATGACAATATATACATATCCCTGAATATTTTATATTCTCAGTACATTTTATTGTGATCTAACGTGTCATGCTTAGGTAGTTTGTTTTTGTAGCTTGTTATAGGGAGGAACATTGTTTTGTCAAAATTTATGGTTAGCAACTTGTGATTCAACCAGTCAATGACATTGTTCATTTCTGATTGAATTTCAAATTTTAGGTTTTTCCAGCTGTTTGATATATACAATATAACTGTATCATCCGCGAAGCTTATTATGTGTCCAGAGGTTCAAATGGTAGGTATAGTATGAATATATATATATATATATATATATATATATATATATGTATATATATAGGGCTATTCAAATTCGAGTCTATGCATGGGGATTTCGATAACGGTAAGAGATAGAGGGTTGGTTGAATGGGGACAAAGTAGCATATTTTGATGGTCAATTATATGGATGAAAAAAAATCTGACCTAACTTCTTTAGTTCTGGAGTTATACAGGAAAAATCGAAAAATTCGAAATTCTTCTTTTGCCTATATCTCTTTATTTTACGAAGATTCTTTTACATTCCGCCACTTTGCCAGAGCAACTTCCTGTAGGCTATCCAAATATCTGAATGAAAGTTATATACAGGGTATCGTATAAATTGGGCCACCCTCAACTTTTAATTTTCAAATACGGACCTGTATTTTTTATTGCATTTTTTTGAATGCCAAGAGTCATGTTTTATATTGACGTAGTATTTTCATCTGAATTACAGAGTGTTTTGGAAATATTGAACTAATACCAGTGATATTCCATAATTTTTTAATTCCATAACAACTGTAATTGAATTATATCAGAGAATGAGAGGTGAATCACAAATTAATCCATTTCAGAATTTCCAGATCATCTAGTCTCACTACTTGTTCGGAATAACAATAAAATAAAATCAACATTTCCAAGAGACATTTCTCTTTACCATAATGTAGTACTAGTAGAATAATTATTCATCCCTATGTCGACTGACCTCAGTAGGTATGAAGAAGATCTGTTGTATGTATTCTGCTGAGAACTCACAAACATAATCTGTCACAAACATAACATTGTATTTGATCATATAGCTTTTCATATTTTATAACTAATCACACAAGAACTTGTATAATTATTATCAATAATTGAAATAAAAGCCATTATAAGTTTCTATAATCGAAATTAACGACATTCCCGTTCCAGACATTTACGGATCGTTTTTTTAAGTTATTATTTGCTGTGAAAATATATCTTTGCCGTAGTGATGCGAAAGCGTTCATGATTTTAATTCTTAAATCTTCTATATTTTCAATTTCGTTTTGATATATTCTATTTTTTAGTGTACTCCATAAAAGAAGTCAAGTACACTGAGATCGGGGAATCTTGCAGACCATCTTATAGGCCCATTATTTACTATCCATTTGTCTTGAAATGTTTCTTGTAAAAATTGATTAACGTCTCTTGTGCAATGTGGGCGAGCTCCATCGTGTTGAAACCACAACCGATTTGAATTAGCAATGGGAATATCATCGAGATATTCACTTAAAGTTCGTCTGGGGAAGTCCACATAACGTTCGCCACTGAGCGTCCCGGCAAAGATGTAGGGACCTAGAACTCGATCCTTCAAAATTCCAGCCCATACATTTAGACCAAACCGCACTTGAGGTCACGCTTCTCTGAAATTATTTTCATTGATATGTGACCAAACATGCACGTTGCTCCTATTGAAAACACCACAATTTGTGGAACTAGTTTCATCCGCCCAAATAATATTATTCAAAAAGTTTCTGTCATCGCCCAATTTTGCAACATCCAATTACAAAAATTTTTTTGAGAGATAAGTGCCATGTGAAGTGGAATGGATAGAAAAATCGAATTTGAACGGTTTTCTTCACATAAAGGATTCAATATAAAATTTAACCAGAGAAAGGTAGATCTCAGGTGAAAAACAACTACTTTCCTGGCAAATACCACGCAGAACGTCGAATGATATTCACCTGAAAATCCATGCATACTTCCATATAATATCAATGGACATTGAATGCAAATGTTTCTTTCTGATAACCTCGATTATGTTTAATTTATGTCGTGTTCACCTAACAATCCGCATACCGGTTTCAGGCTTCTTGGCCCTCATCAGTACGGAGTAGTCAACCAGCCAAAGGTCCAAAGAACTCTGGCTGAAGTGAGACACAACGTAAACAAACCATCATCGATCTTGTAAGCACCTATAGGTACGCCGGAAAGATAAACTTTAACTGGCGGTACCTGTGACGAGAAAGAAACACTCCGAAATCTCCACCTCGATAGGTTTCTTTCTGTCCTACCTAAGTGGGTACCGCCGAGATGGTTTTAGCAACGATTTGACCTTGGCTGGTATACCTATGTGGCCAAGCTAAACCGGTATAGTTAGAAACACTCCGAAAATCTCCCACCTCGATAGGTTTCTTTCTGTCACTAGGTACCGCCAGTTAAAGTTTATCTTTTCCGGCGTACCTATAGGTGTTACAAGATCGATGATGGTTTGTTTACGTTGTGTCTCACTTCAGCCAGAGTTCTTTGGACCTTTGGCTGGTAGACTACTCCGTACTGATGAGGGCCAAGAAGCCTGAAACCGGTATGCGGATTGTTAGGTGAACACGACATAAATTAAACATAATTGAGCTTATCAGAAAGAAACATTTGCATTCAATGTCCATTGATATTATATGGAAGTATGCATGGATTTTCAGGTGAATATCATTCAACGTTCTGCGTGGTATTTGCCAGGAAAGTAGTTGTTTTTCACCTGAGATCTACCTTTCTCTGGTTCAATTTTATATTGAATCCTTTATGTGAAGAAAACCGTTTAAATTCGATTTTTCTGAAAATTGTGTTGTCTTTCGGCGTCTCCTGGATACAATTCATGAACAATTTCGACTTTATAGCATTTGAATCTGATTTTTCTTAAAGTACGCCATACTGTAGTTTGCGGAAAATTCAATTCCTCAGCAATTTGTACTGTTGATTTTGATTGATTTGTATTGATCTGAAATATGGAGATGAGCGTTATTAACATTTTTTCAGTATGACCTACTTACCGCTTGAAGTATGCTTTCCTGTAACTCAATAGGAGTTTTGTTCCCATATTTTCTCCTTGGTTTTGTGTAAGATCCATATGTGGGATGCGGCTGATGTCTCTCTGGGTACAGATCTAAATAATTTTCAGCGGAAAGATGAATGTTCCTATTATTTCTGTAGAAAACGTTAACCATATCTCTTTTATGCTCTGTGGGAAAACCCATTTTCAGTACAAACAGATTTTTCATCAAATACCAACGATAATTTTCAAGAAACTGTCAAAATATTGATAAGTGAGGTGAACTAAATATTTATTTTCCAAAGCATACTATGAGAACTCAAATAGTTTATCATAATTGTTGTATATAGCAACAGAATGCCCATGAATTTGCTGAAAAATATAGGTTGTTCGAAAAGTGAGTAACGATGGGATATTTCCAAATTAGTTTCTGGAGTATAAAGATTGCCATTCGAAAATTTTTTTTTTGCAATGATTATATGCACATACACGTACTAGGAAGAATAAATTTTCACATTTTGGCACATTGATCATGGGTTGCGTGAACTGAAATGTGGATGAATTCTTGAAGAAGACATTCTTCGTCACATAATGTTGATTTTCTTTCCAATCCTAGGCATTCTATACCATATTCTATGATATTTTTTTTAATTACAGCTGGAATTTAAAAAAAAATGTTGAAATTTTACTGGTAATAGTTCAATATTTCCAAAGCACTCTGTAATTCAGATGAAAATACTACGTCAATATGGAACATGACACTTGACATTCAGAAAAATGCAATAAAAAATACAGGTCCGTATTCGAAAATGTAAAGTTGAGGGTGGGTCAATTCATACGATACCCTGTATATAATTTTTATTCAGATATTTGGATAGCCTACAGAAAGTTGCTATGGAAAAGTGGCAAAATTGAAAAAAAAAATCGTAAAATAGGAAGATATATGCAAAAGGAGAATTTCGAAATTTTCGATCTTTCCTGTATAACTCCAGAACTGAAGAAGCTAGATCAGATTTTCTTTTAACATGTAATTGACCTTTGGAATATGCTACTTTGCCCCCATTCAACCATCGCTCTATCTCTTACCGTTATCGAAATCCCCATGCACAGACTCGAATTTGAATAGCCCTGTATGATGACTAGAATTGGTCCAAGTACCGTCCCTTGTAGTACTCTGCATTTAACAAGTTCAAAACTACCATGGGTATCATTAATTTTGACATTTTACTTCCTATCATACAGATATGATCGCAATAAGTCGTGTGCCACTCCTTGTATTCCTACATCTGCCAAGGATTCCAACAAATGGTGGTGATCGACAATGTCGGACGCTTTTGCAAGATCCATGAATACACGAATAGTAGATTGGCTCCTATCGAGTGCATCATACATTTTCTGAGTTAGTGATGCAATGGGTCCTCCCATAGATTTTCCGCTTTGGAATCCGAATTGATTATCAGCAAATATTCTGTGTTTTTTTCAGAAATGGATCTGGTCTTGTTTATATGACCTTTTCAAAATTTTTAGCATAGTTAGTTACCAGATATATGGGTCCAAAGTTTGTCGCATTTTCATGTGAAAGTTTTATTACTGCGATTTTATTATTATTATTTAGTATTATTTTTAATAATGCTTCCTAATATTTGATTTATTCTGACTAAAATCAAAACAAAGAAGTATTACCTGCCACAAAGATACAAACAGTATTTACTTGCAGAGGAAAACCACTATTTTCGCAAAATGGAGAGGAATATTCAACAAAGAGTAAAAATTCCCAAAGTCTTCTCCATGACAGTTTGATATAAATCAAACTAAAGGTTGGTAGATGGAGAGCAGAAAACAACTACTTCCCTGGTTAATACCACGCAGAATGTTGAATGATATCTGATCGACATATATGCAATAATTCATATACATGAATACTGAATTGCAAATGTTTCTTCCTGAAAGACATGATTGTGTTTAGTTTGGATCAGTCTCGCCTGACACCTATAGACCGGTTTCGGGCTGTTGGCCCCTCATCAGTATAGAGTAGTCCCAACCAAACATACTGATGAGGGCCAGCAGCCCGAAACCGGTCTATAGGTGTCAGGAGAGACTGATTAAACTAAACACCAACATGTCTTCCAGAAATAAACTTTTGAAATTTGGTATTCATTTATATGAATTATTGCATAGATGTCGAGCAGATATCATTCAACATTCTGGGTGGTATTAGCCAGGAAAGTAGTTATTTTTCGGTCTTCATCTACCAACCTATAGTTTAATTCATATTAAACTCTCATGGAGAAGACTTTGGGGATTTTTACTCTTGGTTGAGTATTTACTTGGTTTTCAAACCCAATATCACTTAGAAGTATATCAACAATTTTTTCGACGTACAGGCTAAACAAAGGATGTCAATTAATTGTAATTTATGTGTTCATCTTTCCGAATAAAGAATGTGGAGCTCATGAAGTTCTATCAAAAGACTTATAGTTGACTGATACTTGTATGGAAATTAAAGATTGAGCATTTTGTTAAATATCTCAACGGCCGCCATTTTGAAACCACCAGACCGATATGGTCAATCTTAGAATTTAGCTGCGGTATTGATGATTTTTTTTGTGCCGAATTTCTCAACATTCGGTTGGAAAATGTGACTTTGTTTCGTAATAACCCATATATAAATTATGCTCACCAAGTATAGCTTTGGAAAAAAAAAACACAACGACATAAAAAGACAGAGAGGCACGTGGGAAGGACTTTCAATCAATGCGGAATGTACCTACTATACAGAGGGCTCAAAAACTGAAGAGAGTGCACGAGCTGGAATATATATGCCCAAACTGAAGCTAATAATCTGTTTGAGTTTGAATGAATATGCGACGGCATTTCAGTTAAAAAATGCTGCAATACACTACTGCGAAAAAGAGCTATTGAGGAAAGAGTTTGAGAAAAAGACCAATGCCATCTACTCCAACAGCTAAGTCGCCATTGGAGCAATCGATTCAATGCAAGATAATTCAAAACCAGAAATCTCTTCAAGAGCCAAATATCAAAATTTCTTTCAGAACTACTAACTTGGACATACATTTCATCAATACAAAAGATAAAATTGATAAATTATCATAAAGCACCATCTACAAATTGAAATGTGGGGATTGTAATGCAACATATGTCGGTAGAACTTGTAGACCTCTGAATGTCCGCATGAATGAGAACTCACATGTAGAAAATGAATAACTCAACAAAAATTTCTGTCTGAAATAAAAAAAAAATTCAAACTGATCTTTATTTCACTTCACAGACGATTGAAGTAAGGTTGTATACATTGAAACAATTTTAGGTTAGTTCAGAAATTCGCAGTTGGCTAACTTCTGTTTACTATTTCACTTCAAGCTGAACCGTGGAAGACTTCATTTCTCTTCTTCTTATTCTTCTTCTCATTGATTTGTGTTCTGAAATTAATCTGCTCTGTGTTAATTTTAGACTTGACAAATTGAGAAACCCTGGCAGTTGATAAATATGTTTCATTAAAAAAAAAAGATGTTTTACACTGTTTGTCACAATTTTATATATTTAAACTATTTTTACAAGCTTTCATTCAACTTGCTCCGTTCTTATGTCATTCTGTCAGTCTGTCATTGTCAGTCTGTCATTCTTTCCGGTTCAAAATTTGTAATCCATTTTTGGAGCACTTGCCGACAACCGATTGAGCTGAAACTTGGCGGGTGTTCCAAATTCCGGTGACAATGCATTACTGAATTTTTGTTAGAGGAGAAAACAAAATGGCGGCTCCAAGATGGCAAACGAGCTTTGTGATTATGGTACGACTCGATTCAAAATTGGTATTAGGGGGTTTTCAGGGCCGGAGATTATGAACTTTCCGTCAAAATTTATATACTCGTAATTGCGGCTCCAAAAGGGCGGAGGAGTTTTGAAATTATGGTCCGACTCTATTCAAAATTTGTATGTGTAGGTTTACGTAGTCTGAGATTATGAACTTTCTGTAAAAATTTATGAAATTGAAATGGCGGCTCATGGAAGTTTTGTTAGAGAAAAAACAAAATGGCTCTTCGAAATGGCAGAAGAAATTTAGATGAATGGTCCGATACGATTCAAAACTGATATGTGGGGGTTTTCAGGGTCGAAGATTATTTTTTTTTCAAAATTCTCAAAATTATAATGGCGGATTCAAGATGGTAGATGATCTCTGTGTTTATGGTCCGATTCTATTCAAAATTGGTATGTGGGGGTTTTTGGTGTCGGATATTATGAATATTTTATAAAATTCTCATATTCAAGATGGCGTACAAGTTTTGTAATTATGGCCCGATTCGATTAAAAATTGGTATCTCAGGGTTTTTGGGGTCGGAGATTATGATTTCAGTCGAAGATTATTGATTTCTAGTTGAATTTCATAAATTGAAGATGGCAACTCCAAGATGGCGACTGAGTTAATATTCAGATGGTCTCTTCATTGAAGAACTAGAAAGCTCAGAAGTTACAGGAAAAATGCCTCATAATAACGATGCTTCAAAAATGCATAGATTAAGGCGTACTGGAAATCACAAAATAAAATAATAATTTAAAACATTTTTTAAAGGCAAGCTTTCATTCAAATGCACTTAGAAGAATAAAAGAATTGCTTTGGATAGGTGACGTAGATTGTTCCGTGAGTTATAGATTCAAAAGTTTGTCGCTTTTGTATTCGAACTGAAAACTTTGCGCGACAAGCTTTTGAATCTATAACTTACGGGATAAAATGTACGTCACATATCCAAAGCAATTAATTTCTACTTCTCAATGCATTTGAGTGGTAGCTTGTCTTCAAAAAAGTTATTTATTGATTATTTCATAACTTTGTGAATGTCTGTATCCCATGATCTGCCCTTGTTCTTGCCTGTCGAGTGAGTGATACTCTCACAATTAGTTAAAATAACACTGTATTAACATTCAAACAGCATTCACTTACTTCGCAGGCTAGGACTGAAGATGACCATATAGGCCGAAAGCGCTCTACAATTGAAAGCTGTATAAATTCGCAAGAAATACAAAATTAGAATTTTGGTTCTGACTTGTGCGCACAGTTCCACTACTTCCAAAATAGACCTACTCTTCCGTGTGTTCGAGAACACTCAGGTTCTCAGGGCAACGAAGGAGTTCGAGAATGAGCACCACGGGTTCAAAAGGGCCCTAAATCACTTTGCACTAACATCCAGACATGGATGGAAAACAACTCACAGGAATTGTGGAAAAAGTCGCCAGGAATGAGAGAGCTAGAAGAGTTTATCAGAGAACAAACGCAAATATTCGTTGAGCCAGAAGAGGGATATAAGTAGAATTACTGTCGGCCCCCTAACAGAGCACTGGAAAATCAAGGAACATCTGAATTACATCAGAAGAGAGTGAATGTTAGTTCTCTCAGGAAGAGGAGGAAATCTCAGTTGACGTACTGTGCCAGAGTGTTCACAACGTTGAAGGAGAAAAACTACATCCTCCTAAATACATGAGACCTGTGGACTCTATTGATAAGAGGGAGACCAGACAAGAGATTCTGACACATATGGGGGCCAAGTTATAGATCTGAAAAGGTTGTAGTGAGGAGGATTCCAGCCCATAGTCCCCAAACAACAAATCTAATCTAATCTACTGGATATATCGAACTATGATTATCATAATGATCTCATATGGCGTGTTGAACCAAGGCGTTCCAACGGACTATCGGAGCAAGTCTCTCTGGCCTTTCGATCTGATCATTACGAAGGCTCCATACCGACCATGGCCTGGAAGTGATATTCATCATTACTCCCTCCACATTCTTGGGGAAAGTAGTTCAGTAAAAAGTTCTATCGACCGCTGTCAGTGGAAAACCAAGTAAATGGTGGCCATTTGGGTATGTTCAGTGGAATCAGAAACGATTACACTGTGACGA
Organism: Gonioctena quinquepunctata; assembly: GCA_018342105.1. Taxonomy (NCBI): domain Eukaryota; kingdom Metazoa; phylum Arthropoda; class Insecta; order Coleoptera; family Chrysomelidae; genus Gonioctena; species Gonioctena quinquepunctata. Next base: position 374,366 of record JAFIRS010000407.1, read on the forward strand.
AGCAATTTTTGTAGATTCGTTACTAAGAACGGCTAAAGAAACTTTAACATGAATTTGGTACGTCCCTGCCAATTTGGGGTTTCTATAAGTTTCGGTCTGGCAAAATATTTCATTCCCATGTTGGAAAATCAATTAACATACCCAAAGCTACTGGTAATCACGTCAACATCCTGCATGAAATATAACGGAGTTCTTCTTTTCTTATAATAAATGATAGTTTAAGAACTAAAGAACACGCTTCAATAGAAAACTAAACTTAAAAGTAGAAAATGATTTTAAATGAGTTTGAAATAAGAATACAGTGATTAACAACAAATGTATTTTATCATAAAAAAGCTTGCGGTGCTTGATGTCAATTGTTGTTGATATTTCATGGGCAGATATTGGTGAAATAGAATCATTATGAAAATATCTTGAGAAGCACCCCAAAAGCTTTCTGACGATGAAATAAATTTGTTGTTATTCACTGTATTCTTATTTCAAACTCATTTAAAATTATTTTCTACTTTTTAGTTTAGTTTTCTATTGAAGCGTGTTCTTTAGTTTTTAAACTATAATTTATGTTCAACTTTTTAGTTTTGTTATTGAAGCGTGTTTTTTAGTTTTTCAAACTATTATTATCATTATGTAATTTTTTTAACTATTATTCTCTAATTTTGAATAGAATCGGATTATAATCACAAAACTCGTCCTCCATTTCAGAGCCGCCATCTTGAATCCTTCAATTTTGACAAAATAATCATGATCTCCGACTTCAAAAACCCCCACATACCAATTTTGAATAGAATTGGACTATAATCACAAAACTCGTCCGCCATTTTGGAGCCGCCATCTGGAATTTTTCAATTTTCACAAAATATTGGACCCCAAAAACTCCCACATATCAATTTTGAATGAAATCGGACCATAATCACAAAACTCGTCTACCATTTTGGATCCGCCATCTTGAATTTTTTTGTTCTGACAGAAGAATCATGATCTCTGACCACGAAAACCCTCAGATCATAATCATAATCACAAAACTCGTACGCTATATTGGAGCCGCCATTTTGTTTTTTTCCACACAAAAATTTCTTAATGCATTGTCACCGGAATTATGTACACCTGCCAAATTTCAAATCATTCGTTCGTCTGGAAGTGGGTCAAAATCGCGCCCAAAGGAGTCAGTTACAAACAAACATACGGCTACAAACATACAAGTGGAGCTTATATAAAGCGTGTAATGAAAAGGGTGGGAAGCTCCGGTGATGGTTTTCGTGAAAAGCAAAAAAGAAACCAAAATCGCGATTGGAAAAAGGACGTCATATTTCGTAACAGGCACGAAATCATCCTTCAGTCGGTCCAGTTTCAATTTATCGGACAAAAAGTGCGCCGTTCTTACCCTAAAAAGAACAAAAAGCGCGTCTTTCTCAATGGGTTTTTTCGTCCAATTTTGGCATGAAGTTGATATCTATACAAATAATTCATAATCTTCGACTCTGAAGACCTCCGCATACCAATTCTGAATCGAATTGGACCATAATCACAAAACTCGTCCTCCATCTTTAGCGGCCATCTTGAATTTATGAATTTTGACAAGGATCTCCATGGTCTCCAAACCCGAAAACTCCCATACCAATTATTTTGTATCGAATCGAGTCATAATCATAAAACTCGTCCGCTATCTTGAATTTATTAATTTAAAAAAAAAAATCATAATCTCCAAACCTGAATACTCCCACATACCGATATTGTATGAAATATGACGATAATGAAAAAACCTTTCCTCCATCTTGAAGCTGTCAATTTGAATTCATAAATTTCGATGAAAAATTCATAATCTCTGACCCCGAAAACCCCCGCATACCAATTTTGAATCGAATTGGACCATATTTGGACCGCCATATTTGGACCGCCATCTTGAATTTGTGAATTTTGGCAAGAAATATCATGATCTCCGACTCCAAAAACCCCACATACCCATTTTGAATCGAATCGGATTCCAATCACAAAACTCGTTCGCCATCTTGGAGCCGCCATCTCAAATTCATAAATTTTGACAAAAAATTCGAAATCTTCGACTTCGAAAACCACCACATACCAATTTTGATTCGAATAATCACACAACTCGTACTCCATCTTGAGGGCGCCATCTTGAATTTATGGATGTTGACGAAAATTTCAAATCTCCCACCCTGACACCCCCACCTACCAATTTTGAATCGAATCAGACCATAATCACAAACCTTGTCCCCCATCTTGAAGCCGCCAACTGCAATTTGTTAATTTTGATCACCGTCCCCGAAAACCCCCACATACCAATTTTGAATCAAATTGGACCATAATCCAAAACTTTTCCCCATTGGACCTGTGTTTGATCTCTATCAAAAATCCCATATTGCACTGTCACCAGAATTATGAACACCTGCCACATTTCAAATTAATTGGACTACTAGAAGTCGGTCAGAATTCACTTGCAAGATTTGACCCAAACTAACAAACGAACGAACTAACTAACAAGTGAAACTACAAAAAAGCTTCACTCGCGTCGCCCGGCGGAGGAAATCTCAATATAGTGCTGTGGAACTCAAAGGCAGGAAGTTTCCTGAAATATTGAGTACTATGGATGTCGCATCTATAATTCGTACATTTCACATGTTTGTCTTTTGCCAAAATGCACAAGTTCTCCGAGAGTTTTGGTTCAAATTCAGAAAAGCCCACATAGCCCGTCCTGATGATTGAGAAACCATGTGGGCTGATGGTGGCTATTTCCGAATAGAAACAAAACTCTCTTCTCCTTGTCACAGGAGTAAATTTCATTGTTATATAAGTAATAATTTCACTTCCATTCCATTCAAGCCACTCCGGATAGGTGTGACAAAACAACAAAAGAATATGAACATGGATTTATTGTAGAGAACTTCGTTGAGGTGGGATTAATGATATTTCTGGTTGTAAAAGTTTCTAGAGTTATCTTCGGAGGGAGATGGGAGAAATAACATCAAATTTATATTTTCGCCAATCTATATTTCCCGCGGAATGTTTTCCATTTCATTCAACTAGTAGTAAAGTAAGAAATTGGGTCTATTCACTCTTCAAGAAATTCTTGGTATTCATAAATATAATCCTCTTTATACTCAATTACTTTCAACAATGTATAATTGAGATGTCCTTTCACAAAACCTTGCATTAATTGAACAAATTCAGAGAATAAATTTTTGATTAATTATTTATGTGTAAATAGTTTGTTATGATATTTGTGTATTGTGATCCCAGGCACTTTTCAATATCTCCATTCGAATCTCTGATAATAAATTCCAGATCTGAAAGTGAAGGGAGACTATCAAGAAGGACATATGCTGAAATAAGTCCAAGGGATAATGTAAGTTTCACTTCGAATGGCAAAAGGCTGACTGAGATTCAAGCATTTTCCTTGAATACTGATATTATGTATCGTGTCTTCTTTCAAATTGTTGAATTTGGTCAGATGACATTGCTTCACTTTATGGAATTCTCTATTATATTGGATGATTTGTAATCAATCAAATTCTTGGACCAAATAATATGTAGTTAGATAGATGTTTCGTTTGATTTTATCCAACTCTTTTTCAACATTGGTCAATGCACTAAATCTGGAATTTTCCTTCTCAATCTTGAACTTGGCTTCCTATTCTACCTTTTTTGTGTTGTCTCAAGTTATTCACAGTTTTTATTACATTGGCTATGAGTTTTGGAATCATCTGAAGTTTTCTACATTCCAACAAAAATACTCTCCTGTTGCGAATATACAGTGAAAACGGAACAGATCAAACAATTCAGACAAAAAGAAAAAAAATTTAAAAAATGGAAATTGTATAAACTTAAGAATTGGGAAAACATTGCATAAATTCAACTCCAATCATTCCAAACTACATTTAATTCACAGTAGATGCTCAAAGTATTCTCCACTAACTGCCATACATGAGTATAAGTTACTTTCTGAATGACCCCACAAAGAGTTATCTAAGGGTGATAAATCGGGAGATCGGTTGGGGGGGGGGGCATTAAATGAATCCTCTTCCTCCAATCCAGTGTCTATCAGGCATATCAGGTGATCTTCAAGGTATTAAGTTATCGTTTTCTATTATGTCTGTAAACGTTGGATCAACAGTATCTTCGAGTAATTCCAGATACATGTCCCCAAATTACTTGGTAAAAAAAGGACTAATAACACGATCGCCAAATATTCCAGCCCAAACATTAAACTTTTCTGGGTGTTGAGTATGTACTCGATGAAACTCTCTTGGATTGGAATCTGACCAGTACCGACAATTATGACGATTGACAGTCCCGTTGCGTTATAAAAACATTTTAACAAAAAATTAAACCAACGAAAAAATCATCTGAAAAGCAAAAAATAAAATAAACCTCCTTAGTCTAAATGATAATTGAGCTCCTAAACTGAAGTAAGTAACTGATTTTGAGTCGGCGCCGAACAAACAATTATCGAAGATCATTATCTATGAAAGAAGTCATCAAAACGCAGCCGTGCATCTCGCTGCCATCATTTCACGCTTAACCTAATTCAATTGCTAGTTTGTTCGGCGCCGACTCAAAATCAAATACTGACATTAGTTTAGGAGCTCAATTATCATTTAGAATGAGGTTTATTTTATTTTTTGCTTTTCAGTTGATTTTTTCATCGGTTTAATTTTTTGTTAAAAAGTTTTTATTTTTTACTTTTCAGTTCCGTATTTCGTCGGTTTAATTTTTTGTTAAAAAGTTTTTATTTTTCAATTTTTTATGGCTGAAATCTACCAATTACTACCTACTTGTTATTTGATTACTTCCAAAATACTTACTTACCCACCTTACCTCAACTATTACCAGTTAAATAATATGATCATCTACTTTTACTATTTGTTGTAATATAAATTATTTCCGTTGTTCTGGTTAGTTTATTTCATTACTTTGTATATCATTCTATCTTCCATAAAATATACTGATTTTGACGGAACAAGAATAATTTCAGTAGCGATCTGTCATTGTAAACTACGTATGTGTGTGCCAATGTTCACTAGTGAAAAATCAATTATCCCCTATTTTTCTACCCGTGAGGGTGGCTTATTTCTCTCAAAATCCAAATTTAAGGTATACCCTATCTATTAAAAAAATAATCATCCAAATTGAAAAACCCAGTACAAAGTTATGCCTGATAGAATCGGTTAACGGACCAGAATTCAGAGGGTGAGTGATCAATATCCTTCATTTCGCTACCCTTAGGGGAGGATTTCATCTTTTAAATTCAAATGGGACCAAATTCGAAGTACATTCTATCCACTGAGGTAAAAATTATCGGAATCGAACACCTCAGTAAAAAGTTATGCTTGATCATACATAAAAACATATGTTGGAAAAACATTAAATATACGGGTCGAATAGAGAACCTCCTCCTTTTTGGTTTCGTCGGTTGAAAACTGCATTCATCCGAAAAACAAATGTTGGAAAGGAGATTTGGATCTCGTATAGTACGTTCACTCATGATTTCACAAAATTGTAAGTGACGATCAAAATCGTCTTCGTTAAGTTCCTGAACCAGTTTAATTCAATAGGGATGGAATCTGTGAGCTTTCAAAATTCACCCGACGGTAAGTTGACTTACTCCAGATAATTCGGCAAGCTTTCGTGTACTGAGAGTTGGGTCCGCAACAACCCGTCCTAAAACGGCTACCTCTACTGCTTCCATTCTTACTGGGTTTTCAATTTGACGTTTTTGATCTGCCACAGATCCCGTTTGTCGAAATTTTGAAATTAGTTCCAAAACATAGGCGTAGTAGGTCAATTCTTATCCAAAGGTACGAATGTCGTCAAATAACTCCAGAAATGGCACTTGATGGAGAACACTATGAGCAGCTTCTGTGAATTAATGTAGTTTGGAATGATTGGAGTTGAATACATGCAAGGTTTTCCAATTTTTAAGTTCATGCAATGTCCACTTTTTCAATATTTGTTCTTTTTTTCTGAATTGAAAGTAGCTTTCAAATGAAGTATCATAATTTGAAATACGGAACAGTTGTTTTTCCTGAAAGAGGGCGCCAAAATAAAAAGTTACGTAGCGAACACTCACATGGCTGAATTTCTTAACAAGTTACCTTTTCAATGATGTGTCACACTTAGTACTTTCCCCATTTGAATTTTATGGGTGATAGTGACCAAGGGCTGGGGAAGGAGGTATGGCAGTTGAGGTTATGATAGGAAGATGTCCTTCTTGGCTCACAAATCGACCATTTTCTGCATTTTTTTCACAACACATGTGTCTTGAAGACATTTGATCTGTTTCGTTTTCGGTGCCGCACCCTGTATATCCACATAACATATTTGTTTATATAGAGTAGGACGCCTAAAGAAATATATATATATATATATATATATATATATATATATATTAGTTACATATTAGTTACATTTTTCTTACATTACATCTTTCTTAGGTTTTTGGATTATTGAAAAATTAGGTCGTTTTCTTTAAAATGTATATATTTTGAACAAGACATTTCGCTCCTTGTTGGGAGCTTCTTAAATTTTTGTTAATTATATAATTACTATGATTGTTTGGTAATCTGCAAGGGAATACATTGTTAATATGATATTTAATTAATTATAACTTGTAAGTACGTACCATGCCAAACAGTTTATTAAAACAATACATTTTCTACCGTCTAATGATTGTGTGGTAGTGTTTCGGTTCTTTTCTATCGGCAGTGGTGTTTATAAATGACTTGGAGAGACATAAACAATTCAAGCCAAGTATATCATACAATTTTATAGTCAATCACACCAAATAAAAATTGATTAAAACTACACCTATCTCCCCCAAACAAAACACAAAACACAACAGAGAAAAACATCAACACCAACGCGCATACCAACTAACACTGTACGAATCAAAACCTAAACTCACGAACACATCACATCCGTCCTCTCCGTTTCGCCAACATTTGACATTTCACACATACATAGAATATCCACTCGCCATATTAGGTATAATTATACATCCATCAAAGGACTCAAAAATAAATAACAGAACCACAGGAAAAATGAACCAAGTCATTTATAAACACCACTGCCGATACAAAAGAACCAAAACACTACCACACAATCATTAGAAGGTAGAAAATGTATTGTTTTAATAAAATGTTTGGCATGGTACGTACTTACAGGTTATAATTAATTAAATATCATATTAACAATGTATTCCCTTGCAGATTACCGAACAATCAATGTAATTATATAATTACAAAAATTGAAAAAGCTCCCAACAAGGAGCGAAACGTCTTGTTCAAAATATATAAACTTAAAAAAAAACGACCTAATTTTTCAAGAATCCAAAAACCTAAGAAAGATGTAACTAACATATCAAACAGGATTCAAGAACTGCCAAACCTATATATATATATATATATATATATATATATATATATATATATATATATATATATATATATATATTCTATCTAACCAAATATGTTATGTGACGCCATTCCTACGAATGCAAATGGGTAAACAAACGTTTATTGTCTAGAAGGCTTCATGTATATTGAATAAACACCAGATATGTATGTCAACTGTATTTATGTTGGATTCAGTTTTCGTTGCCGCCTTCTTGTCTGCAATGCGTATTGTTGTTTCATCTTCAGGGTATTTTTCTTTGATTAATTTTCGCCGAATATAATAATTCAAGCTTGAATTCCTTGACAGGATGATGGAGCGTCTAATCGTGACTGAGAAGGTGTTGAAATTCGGAAATAAGCAGTAGTCTGGAAGGATTTGCACGTCACCGAAAATGAAGATTTGCAGACAGAATAGGATTTGTAATTGGAAGCACTTGGATCGAACGTCTCTTTGTTTCATTCGAAACCGTACTTCTATTCGAAATCGAATCGAGCTTAGTGAAAATTTTTTGTACCAAGAGCCCAACAAACAATGTGAAATTGAGGTCATTTCGGCTTTAATTTTATAATTCAATAATATGGTGCCCAATATAGCGAAGGTAAATCCAAGGTTATGTATGGGCAAAATTATTAAGAAATTTGAAAGTTGAGAATTGGAATATCAAGATACTCCACCTAATACCTATTACGTTGAAGGTAATAATGAGAAGATTTGCCTCGATAGTGGTCCTCTCTACCCACTCATAACTGGAGTTAAATGTTAGGAATATAAGTTTGTATTTCATCTCAAACTTCCATACAGGGTGATCTACAGAGACCTTGCATTAGAGATTTTTCATCTTGCACTTGGATTATAAACTGAAAATATTATATGTTCATGACCAATCATAATCGTTCTGATCGAATATTTTTGGTCATACAGCTACCTATACAGGGTACGCCGAAAGTCAGTATCAACTTCCTTATTTCAAATGGAAATTTTTTACATGGTTTCATTGGCATTGTCATTTTGAACGTAGATAATTGAGTTATGTTAACCCATCTATAACAGTTTTTGAATATATCTATTTTTCTGAACGAAACTACCGTTGCAATAGTTTACGAAAAAATCCGTATCTCGCAAACAGTTCAGAATTAGGAAGCCAAATTTAAGTGAGAGTTAGGTGGTTGTCTTAGCTGAAAATGATTCGGTTGAGTATTGGTGACACATACTAGTTAATGATTGAATTAAATTATTTGTTCTCATCTCATCTGAATACATTTGTCATTGGCAAAGATGCAATTGAGAAAGAGGTCAATAATTTTGGTTATTTGACGAAGCACTTTCAACCAGTTGGAGTATTCTCGCATATTATAGTATCTTATATCTTGAAAAAAAAGATGGTATTTAGAATTTTGATGTTTTTCTTCTTATAAAAGTTTATGAACAAGTATTTATCCTTCCACAGGAAGTATTGGTAGAAAAAGTCTATATTGATACATATTATTCAATCTGTTTATTTTCCTGTGGATCATCAAGCCTATCGACTATATATATATATATATATATATATATATATATATATATATATATATATATATATATATATATATATATTAGTGTATATATTTATATATTTATATAATCTTATATGTACGAAATGGGAATTGTGTCTGTGCAATGATAGGTGGAGAAAGATTGTGGCATTTCTGACACATTGAAAAAAAACATCTTCGAGCAGAAATCGAAGCTGCGTCCTCTAGATCTCCAATCTCACGCTCTACCCACTGAGCTTTCGAAGAAGCAAGGTTCTATCTGCGTTTCAGATATCGCTTTGTCCTATATTTGAATGTAGGATACTGGAATGGGTTCAAAGAAAATAGAAAGGATCTCAAGCATTTTCCAGTGGCCATCAACATCAATTTATCTTTCATCCTGGCGTGATTCTAGAGATCTAGAGGACAGAGGTTCGATTCCAGCTCGAAGATGTTTTCTTTTCATTAATAAAAAAAATTGTCCGAAATACCACAATCATCCTTCACCTATACTTTCACAGACCCAATTCTCATTTCGTACTTATATATCTGGCAATAATCGAGTTCAGTGGTCGGAGATCGACTTGCTGAACCTTGGCTCGAATCGTCATATATATTGATATTCCCAAGAGTTGGACAAATTCTATTTTTTTTTCTCAATTTCTATTTTAATTTATTATAGATGAGCGAATTGTGAGGCATATTATATTTCATACGCCTTGTTATCTTGCATATTCCATACCATTGTTGCAGAACTGGGTTCGTCTTTTCATCAGAATCAGAATAATGTCCGTTCATTACACTTCGAAACACAGCACAATAATGCACTTCGACATCACAATACGTAATCGCAGTATACCACTGGAATGTACCACGTACCGCACTTCACAAAATTATAATTTACTTCGAACTCGTTGTGACTGAATTACTGAATTGATCACTGATCATACACCTTACCTCATATACCCTCATTCTCAGCTTCCAGGATCTTCGATCAGTTTGTAGAATAGTCCGCATCATTCGTTGAGAAAACCTTTGTCTCAATCCTGGAATTCCGTCTTGGTAAGCGAGACGGATAGGGCTGGCGTGTGCGAGATAACAAGGCAACACCGTACTGTACTTATTTTCGTAACACTATTCATCATTCAATCATTTCAATTCCTGCTCAATTCGGTAATTTGTAATTATTCTTCTGAACATATCTGTGAAGATTGTCAATGTGAATATTCTATTTTCCTATTTTTGTTGAAGGCATGTACTGTTGAATGGTCTCCTGAATGGATGATTATTTACTAATATCAAACATTGAGATTTTTCGGTGGAGTACGATGATTTCGACATTCCTAAATTCATTTCAAATATCCAACATACGCTTAGATTGCTTCATTATCCGATTGTCAATCATTTATTCGCATTCATCAATTTGTAATACCATTTCAACCCTCTGCATTATTATTCATCAACCCATTCGATCACGAAACAGCCAGATAGCATCTGAATAAATGAGGGTTTATGAACGTCATCTCGATAGATCATTTGTATAATTGATGTAGAAGGTTGACAGCTCCTGTTTTGGATTACCGTGATCGTCAATAAACTCATACAATCTGTCAAGCAATTGCCGTGTAATTTATTCGTCCTTTCGGCACCTGAGGATCGGTATAAAAAACATTGGCACATTTTATCGAGAAAGTGAGATTTCACTAACAAGCACTGACAATCAGATGACATTCTGACCTGATAGCATTCGGTTCGTCATATATCAGCTGCTTCCTTCGTAGATTTTCGATAAAATCACGTTCACCATCTTCAGGTAATGTCTCGTTATTGACTCAAAGTCGACTGATCTACACTACGCAATTAATATACTTATATTTCTTATACAGTGAGGACGTAAAAATCCCCCCCCCCTTAACTTTTTAACGGAACAAGCGGTCGAGGTCGGGTCGAATTCAGGTAAAAAGGTACCACTTTTCGGCATAAAAATGATTGTGGTCACGTGGTCTAGTGTCAAGAGGGCACCATCAACTTTTTTTTTAATGTAAAGGGCGGTCACGTGGCTCGTGGTTGTGAAGGCCTTTCAATTCTCTATCTAACAACACCGCTTTGTTTGGGGAAATCGGCCAAGCCGTTTCAAACTGACAAGCGTTTGAAATTTGCTTAAAATATTTACAAATATATTAAAACCTAAATGACAGAATATCAAGTAACAATCGCAACTATTTCAACAAGTGCTCAAAATGTTCACCGTTCACGTCTTGACAGAGAAGAAGTCGGTTGTGAAATTCATTCCGAACGTTATTAAATGTTTTCGGGGTAATACTGTAACACACATCTGTTATTCGGTCCATAAGTTCCTGGAGTGACTGTGGCTGCGTGACGTACACCTTAGATTGCATGTACCCCCACAGAAAAAAGTCTATAGGTGTCATATCAGGTGACCTAGCTGGCCATTGAATGGGGCCACGTCGGCCTATCCACCGTCCCGGAAAATTCTCGTTAAGCCATGCTCGGACAGGTCTGTAGTAGTGAGGGGGTGCACCATCTTGTTTAAAAGTAACATCCATGGTGAATTCATTTGGGTTTGCCCCAACTACTTCTTGAATACTGTGATAAATCTAATTTTGAAGCATATTTAAATACAGATGCCCAGTTAAATTTTCTGCCATAAATATTGGACCTATGATATGGTCACCCAAAATACCATCCCATACGTTGATCTTCTCTGGAGTTTGAGTAGGATCCTCTCGAAAAACGTGCGGATTTACGTCTGACCAATCACGCACATTCTGTCTATTTACTGTTCCATTTAGATAAAACGTACTTTCATCACCAAAACAAATAGAGTTAATGTAACCGGGATTTTGAGTTATGCGGGCAGACATGACCTCACAAAACTGTTGTCTTCTATCCGGGTCGTCTTCTGTTAGTTGATGCAAAATTTTCAATTTATATGGGTGAAATTTGTTTTTTGAGTATTATGTAATTTTTCCTGTCGAGACTAGCTGAAACTGGTGTTTCAAGTGGTTATCGAAAGATCATTCAATCTCATTACTCAGACATTCTCGTAGAGAGAGGTCTAGAAATACTACATTTATGCAAAGAGTATTAGATTTTTAAGGTATTAGGAACATAAATTCTTTCTGCTCAGGTATGCTGCTTCAGCGTTTAAACACTCGGCTTTTTCTTCAGGACGGCGAGGCATTTGAATCAAAAATTAAAACGTAGACAATGTCAAAAGTATCATGATATTAACGTCATAGTGACTGAAATGAAAGCATTTGAGTCTCCGAAAATACTGAAGGTAACAATTACAATAATTTTAAATACATGGAATATGCCAACCTACAAATCTCGTTGAAGAATATAACGAATTGAAATTCTTTCAATTAATCAGTTTTATTTATTTCGTTATTTGAAGCATTTCAGCTTGTAGTTTTTGCGATCTCCACAAACAACTTTGATAGAGAGCGGTTCGACGTGAGTGACCACATTGAAAAAAAAGTATGTATCTGACATACACGGACACACTTCTATGCAAAATATAAGACAATTCAGATCGAATTGTTCCGAATGAGGGGGGGGAGATTTCACCTCAGTAAATTTACTATAATGAAGCGTAATCGTATGGAAATGTATAGTTAATTTTTTGCAGTATTATCTAATTTTTTTTTATCATTGAGCAATGTTATGTGTTCAATTTATCAATGATCATTTCAATTCAAGCATAACGATGCATCAATGAGAGGTGGGCCATACCAGAAATCATTTTGTAAACGATCTTGATTGAAACATACACTCAATGGTTTATTTGTAAACTGCGGTCTCTTAAATATCGACAAGGGCATGGGTGGCATAACAATTTGAAAATTTCGAAAGGCGTAGAGGTCGAGTTGCACACCGTTGAAAAGGTAATTCAATTATAGTTTTAACCATGGTTGTTCTACGGAACCACAATTGCGATGAGAAACACTGAATACGGTCAATAGGGGAAGATTCATCACTTAAATCATTTTTCATTTTCGAATTCGTTTCAAAGCTTAATCAGGTAGAAACCTTTTACAATAAGTATCTAAATAATACCAAATCATTAATTTTTAATGACCATAGTTATAAGTGGTATCATTTATCGAATTGAGTAAACTGATAATCAAGCAGTAACCTAGAAATGCCCATCAGTCAACTTTTGGGAATTTCTAATGTTACAATGATTATACCATTATCAACCTGCTCTTTATATTATCGCATTTGTATTTGAAGGAAAGTTTCATTCGACTTCTACAAGTATTATTTTGAATATGCGACATCATCATGGTTCGTCTACTATCGTCCTATCGAAGAAAAAACTGAAGCAATCTACATTTTTGGTGAGGCCTGTGGGAACTGCCATGTAGCACAGATATTTTTTAATGAAAAATTCCCTGATTATCCAATAAGTCGAATGTATTTGAAGGAACTGGTTGAGAAATTCAACAGAACTAACACTGTTCATGGGGCCAGTAGAGCTGGCCGAAAATCAATTTTGGAGGAGACGGCAGTTTCAATAATTTCCGAATTGTTGGTTAATCCTCAACAAAGTACCTCACTCCAGCAAATGCGATTGACGTTTCAACATCGACAGTGAAAAAATATATGGAGAAACAAATTTCACCCATACAAGTTGGTAATGTTATACCAACTCACTGAAGGTGACCCAGACCAAAGGATGAAATCCTGTTAAATTATGATGGAAAATAGCTGGGAACCGCAATTACATTGAAAGTATCCGTTTTTCAGATAAAAATACTCTGTTTCAACGGAAACGTGAATACACAAAATGCCTGCAAAAATGGTACTCGAATGAGAGAACGATAATTAGCAGAATCTAATTTTTTTCACAATTTCAAAGTATATCCTATTCAATAAAAAAAATCCTAATCGGATAACCATACAAAGTATGCGTAGTCAAATCGGTCACGTAAAAATTCAGTGAGTAATCATAAAACTTCTCTATTTTCCTACTTTAGGTGCGAAATTCAATGGATCAATTTCGTGGTATCAACTATTCAATGAGAAAAATTTTCAGAAGAGGACTACTCTCTGAACAGTTATGAGAGGTCATACATACAAAAAAAATTGTCATCGACTAGAATAAATTAGATTTGTACGGGGCTTGTGGGCAAGGAGCCCTTGACTGCGGCTTTGCAGATTTTGTGCATGCCCTTATATTATACAGAGTTCCCTGTCAAGGCCTCTTGTACTGACTTCCCTATCGTGAAAACCTAAGCCTTCACAGTAGCACAGTAGTTGTGTCTGCCAGACCGATGTAATTCATGATCCTGGTTGATCTCCCATTCTGGCTTAGCAGTGTAACAAAATCAGAGGATCACCCTGTAAGAATCCATCGCCGGGTTCAATAGCAGATTTTTATACTCGGGTCCTAGAAAGCTTGCTTTTCAAGGGTCATGAACAGTTGGGTTTAAGGAAGTTGAACAATCACAGTTTTCAGAAACTTTGTCATCTGGAAGGCAGGTTTGCTGTGCAAAAAGTCGAAAACAAAAATTATCATTTGCGTAGAATGGTCGACATCTGCTAGCCGGTTGTTTGAAAAAAATCTTGAAGGATAAATAAAATTTCAAACGGCCGAAGTGGCCCGGCAGGGAACACATCCGCAGAGAGAAAAACCCACTGTGAAATAATTTGTATTGTTTTCGTCACGCACCGAATAGAACCTTCGAGATATGGGAATTTGGCTAAAAAAATATAGGTTCACTATCAGAAAGAGGAAAGTTGTAAGACATTTTCATGCAGTTGTTTGTTTCCGTTGGCGAAATGAATTGGCATCCAATAGAAAATTATTTGAATTCAGAATAACGGCTCATTAGGCTGCAACGGCTCTAGGGCGAGAGGTTTCTGATCATTTCCCTCCAAATAAGAACCCATGAACTCTAGGCTGTACAGAATGATCACTTTTAGCAGTCTAGAGGAGAGGGATAATTCTTGAAACCCACTAAAAGTAGAACAGAGAATTCCATAGTTCAAAATTGTACCGCTCAAATAACGGGAAAGCACCACCTCTCGGATGACGAAGATCAAGCAATAGTTTCACCCCGACTTGACTCGGGATTGGTCGACGGAGTCATTACGAATTTGTTCACAGTTTTGCAAAAATCCCTCCCCATTGGTTGGGTAATTACTCAAGTACAGATACGTTGTGAGGGAAGAAATTATAAACACCGGTCGCAATTTCACTCAAAAGACTGAGTAGGAGGAATTTGACGTAGTTAATTCTCGCAGAAAAATAGTCAGTTGATATTTCATCGCGGCCCGGGTTAAACTAACTTACCGGAAATTTTATTCAAGTCAATAGTTCCTTTTTTCTCAGTAGAGCTAGAGAAAAGTGGAAAATTCATTAGTTCCCTATCGAAATAAGTACTTACGAGTGTGTTAGTTTTCCGATCATTCAAACTAGACGGGGGAGTTCTTTTCAGATGATTTCCAAATTTTGTTCACCAGGAACCGTGGAATTCTTTGTTCTAAGTAGAATTTTCCAACTGTTGAAGTAACTGATTTCCGTGTGGTGTAATATCATAAATTATTGGTTGCAGATTGTAATTCAAGTAACTTTGTTTTGTTCACAAAGTTCACTCAATTGATTTTCTAGTGTTAATTATTTTATCTAGTCTGGATTCACACAGTTTCATTCCATTTATTTTCTTCAGGTATTTATTACATCCACGAAATCAATCTCCTCAATGAAAGCCATCATTGGAGTCAGTTCGTTTTCTTGGGAAAACTGGGGGAATTGGGAAGTGTTATCCAAAGTTACCGGCGACTACGGGTTAGAAGTGAACGCCGAATAAACAACAGCATCCGTAGACGCTGAGGGACGACTTGGCCCTTTGGAGAGGATTAACAGAGGTAAGAACCCCATATGTGATATCACACGGTTCCTAGTATACGCTGAGATAACCACCCATCGTCTTATCGAAACGAAGTGGCATATTTCGAAGGAACTCCGAAAGTTCCAAGTCTGTGTGTGTCGCCAGGTATCTTTCAAATGAACTTACATAGGGCCAACCGACATATGCGTGAGTTGATTCAGTAGAGTCAATCAAAACACAGCCGTGTGTTATAGCAGTTACTATGTGAATTTCGAGGATGGTTTTTCTAAACTCTTTGGCCTGACTCATGCCAGGCACTTTATTCCACCATTCTTGAGATTGATTTTTCAACCAAGTACTGTTTTGTGTTGTTCGCAGCGCTTTCGCCGAAAAAAAGGTTTCGGGCAAATTGCTCCTTCTGACCAATCAATAGAAATTTTTTCGTGACAAAAATACCACCAGGAAACCGAATGTGCCATCATACGGAAGATGGTTCGTAGTTATATTCTGTTATTTTTTCTACTTCCGACTATCTTTGCTTGTTACTTGGAAACTAATGAAGCAATTTCGATACTCGAATTGTAGAGGATCCAAATGCGAAGGAAATGAGCTCAGGCACGATTCGATCGGTTCATTAGTAACGGAGAAAAACCGGAAAAACCGGAAAAAATCTGCGTTTTTTTTTAAATTCAATAACAAGGCAATTTTTTCCAAAGTTTTGAAGCAGGCTTTCCACGTCATAGTAGTGATTGATATGTACTTCATGTGTGAAAATCACAGGCAATGTTGGATTCGTACAACAAAATGACTACTCTCATTGTGTGAAATACTTGGAAACATGACCGAAAACCAGCGAGTGCATAGAAGCGCCTCAGGGGTAGAGCAGCAGATTCATAACGGACGCAGCGCGTTTGTATTAATATACATACGCTTTCCCGCGTCTGCTGCTCTACCCTCACTACTTAGCCGCTTCCACGCACTCGCCCCTTTTTGGTAATGTTGCAAGTATTTTTCACCTATTTTGCAGCATCTTAACGCAAAATGAGAATATACATTCTGTAGAACTATACTTCTACTTTCGAAATCTTTTTGAAAAATTGGAATCGGACCACCTATGACGCATCCAGGTCCGCTGCAATAAAGTGCACCAATAAATTCAGTTTGCAATTTTTCCAAAACTAATAGTGCCCAGTGAGTTTTTTACACATGGAGTACATGACAGTTACTACTATGTCGTGAAAAGCCTGCACTACAACTTCAAATGTGGCGGAATTATTGATTTTTCAGAAAAGCTGATTTCTTCCAGTTTTTCTCCGACAATGATAATACGATCGAGTCGCGTTAGACCTGTTTTTTTGCATTTAAATTCTCCACAATTCGTCCATGAGGGTATCGGGATTGCTTCATTGGTTTTCAAGTTACATGTCAAAAACAATGAAAAATAAAAAAAATACTTTCGAATGATTATAAAAATTTTAGCAATGACAGTTTGGAGTGGTAAACATAACAGGATATAACTACGAACCGTCTTTCTTATGATGGCACAGTCGGTTTCCTGCTAGTATTTTTGTCACATAGTCAACAGAGCAGAAAGTCTATAGATTTGCCTACTTCTGGGGCTAATGAATCGGCCTTTTCGTTGCCCTCGTAGCCTGTGTGGCTGGTACCCAAGCCAGATATAGTCTCTCTTGACTCTGCCTACCTCCTGTTAGGTTTCCAACAGTTTCAGCAAGTTAGGAGTTAACTTGTATGGTGCTGATTTCTTCAATAGCTGCTTGGCTGTCAGAGTATATAACAATGGCCTTTTTCTATGACTATTGCTTTAGTAACTCCTCTGCGAAGGGATGTGTTGCTATAACTTTTGCCTGAAATATCGTCACATGTTTGCCTGAACTCAGTGAGACTCCAGTCTTTGGCTTGGCTACATATATTCCTGTTCCTACACCTCTTTGGTTTTTGAGCCGTCTGTATAGCAGGCAATTTGTGCATCATTGGAGGTTGTCCCTTCCCGCCTCTCTGTCTGCTTACTGTTGGAAGCTTTTTCCGAAGCATAATGGAATCATCTCGTCCGATGGCATTCCCATTATGGGGTCGGTTCCCAACTCTTTGCATAGATCGTTATATACTTTGCCGTGCAGTCCACTTATGGGCGCTTGCCCCCTGGTAACTGGTCTGGCTTTGTGGTGATAGGTTCAGTAAAACTTCTAAGGCGGGTGTTGGGGTGGTTCTCATAGCTCTCGTGGCAGCCAGGCAGTCTTGCCCTTCAATGCCGCTCAGCTTCCGGATCGACCCAGCCTGCTGAGTCTTTGGCCGCCATGTCACCGAACAGTATGCTATCATGGTACCGATGACGCGCCGACTAGAGAAGCTCCTCCTTTTTTCGTCGGTTAAAAAGTAATATGATTTCCAGAAAATTGCTGACCTTCTGACTTTTATTCAATGTTTTCTTTGGGACTGAAATGCATGATGGTTTGAAATACATGTGTCACATTATTGTCACTCGGATTTTTTGAAAATCATGATCTCTGACCCCAAAAACTCCCACACACCAATTTTGAATACAATCTGACCATAATCACGAAACTCGTCCGCCATCCTGAAGTCGTCATCTTGAATTTATAGATTCAAACAATAAATTGATAATCTCCGAACCTGAACCAATTTTGAATAAAATATGATCATTATCATAAAACTCGTCCTTCATTTTGGGGCTGCCATCTTAAATTTGTGAATTTTGACAAAAAATTCGAAATCTTCGACCGCGAAAACCGCTTCATATAAATTTTTAATCAAATCGGACCATAATTACAAATCTCGTCCACCATCTTGGAGCCGCCATTTTGCTTTTTTCTGCAACAGAAAACCTATAATGCATTGTCATAGGAATTACGAACATCTGCCAAATTTCAAGTTATTCGGACGACTGGAAGTCGGTCAAAATTAACTTGCAGGATTTGACCCAAACTAACTAACGAACGAACTAACAAGGGAACTGAATGTAATTTTTTATTGTCCTTTTCTCGCTACTCCAATCCACGGTGTACCCAATGAATGGATTGAGTCATTGAATATTTCATTCTGACTCAACTTGAATGAATAATAATTTGGAAGCTAGATCCAGGTAATTGGTACATTGCCACCAATTTTTTTTCCAGTTGTGCTCCTCGAATAACGTGCATATAAACTCGCTTCCTATCACCCTTTGAGCCTTGGGAATAATACAGAAATGTGCATTTGATCTTGAATCTTCATTTCCGAAAAAAAAACTAATTTGTGAAAAAAAAATTGAATATATAAATCTCTTCCAAATATACTCGACAAATTTGAGTCTCAAAGATTCTGCGTACAATTCGGAATGAAAATGCATGACTATAAACGGCAAACTTGAATGAAATTAAATCAAAAATGCTTTATTGTCTAAAGAATATGATTCTCATTAACAAAGTCCTTTACAACTGAAAGAAAACGATACATATTATTAAGAACCTAACAATTTCATTAAATTTTGGCATAAAGTAAAATAAAATAAAATTCGGTACATAATACACATTATGCATGACACATTCTTACAATGTTGGTCAGTAACAACCAAGTCTCAATATATTATACAGAAACAAAACAAAAATTACAATTAAGTATATAAAATACAAGTACAAAATAATTATAAGGATTATCAAAACAAAAAATTGCTTTGTGTGCTTTAATAAAACTGATGATAATCGATGAAACATATTGAAATTTAATAAAATTAAGGAATGACGACTAAGTTGAATTCACATTACTAAAAGTTGGTACAGTAGAATTAATCCAATGAGTAGAAAGCATTCGTCACTAGACGATGTTTTACAGAATTTTTGAACTGGTTTGCATTACCTATGATTTCAATCTCGTTGGGCAGGTGATTAAATAATTTTTTACCATTGTAAATTATGGATTTTTTTATTACTGGCGCTGTTGCAATTGGTAATGTTATATCAAGTGTTTGTTTAGTGTAATATTGGGTTATCTTATGGATAGAGTTTCCAAATTGGCTATGCATAAAACATACTGCTTCTAAAATAAAGATACAAGGTAGTGGTAAAATTTTGTGTTTGCAAGAGTCCCAAAATTCAACGTTGCACATATACCTTTCTTTTTGAAAGATAAAAACCATATTGAAAAAAAATTGTCTACATGATCCCCAGAAACAAATTAGATGTGAATCGATTACGGCATAATACACACTTCTTGCCATTTCTTCACCAAGTTTCCATGAGTTTTCCAATGTAATCTACGAATTTCAATTTATCATCAATATTTAATTCCAGGAATTCTGTTTCTGACATATAACTGTTCATTTTCTTTCCTAAATTAAATTTTTCTAGATTATATTTGAAGGTAAGGATGCCAGTTTTTGATATACTGAAAGATAGCTCATTAGCATCGGACCAATCTTTCACTTTACTATTATCATTCTCAATCCTTTGATGAAGCTTTCAGCCATTTTTATCCTGCCAAAGTATAGTAGTGTCATCTGCAAATTGGGTTAATTCTCCTGAAATATCAATTGAGGCTACATCATTTATGTGAATTAAGGAAAGCGTTGGTCCCAGAACTGACCCCTCAGGTTCTTCCCAATCAATCCCTATTTTGTGTGAAAGTTACTTCGAAGAGATACTAGGTATTTACGTTCGTCCAGTTGAATATGACTCAATCCGTTAGATAACAACATTTCTGAATCCATATATCTCCAGTTTTTGCAACAAAATTTTAATTCAATGTTATATTATCAACGCCACACAGGCATCAATTAGCCACCACCAAAAACACAACAATGGCATCTGAATTCGTGAAATAATGTCACCTCCACAGACCGCTCGAATAATTGATGTGAAGGGATGACAGCTTCTGTTTCAAATTACTCCGCTTGTCGATAAACCTATTCGGAATTCCATCAAGCCGCAGCGATGCGACTTGTTCGAATAGGCTTGTCAACAAGAAAACCAAAATCGACGTATGCCTTCTCGTCAACTTCGGTTTTAATTGTTTTAGGACTGACTTTACTGATTTGATTAGCGATCGGAAATTGTTCTTGACAGTTGAGAACGGTCAGCTAATGGAAATTTACGCCAGAAGCCGCGGGAAGAAACTCTTATTGAACATTTCTATTGTGTGAATGTTTGTTGTTGAGAACAAACGAATATTTTGCATATTTTTGACATTACTCCAACTGCAAGATAAAAATATTTTTGAACAAAACCACAGTTCATTGGTAGAGCTATATTTTCAACAACAGATCATTCGAAATCTTTTATAAAGGCGATGTGAGCCCCAATGCTTACAGTAGTTATAGTTTTCAATAGAAAACCAGTTTTTCCATATGAATTGTGATTTTTTAGTATCTGACAACTTTCAGTTTGAATTATATTTTTATCATTGACAATACTCGTCCAACTCGACAAGTTTCATGTTTTTCTTATACAAAGTGATTGAAATATACAAAATGAATTGAAATCGAATGAATAATTAATTATCTTCAGCAACAACACTTCCCCCAGTAAGGGAACTAGCTTCATTACTCTTCAGCTGCAACACTCCCCTCGGTAATGGAACTCGCTTCATTACTTTCTTATTCCTTTCACCTTTCTCCATCTTTCTACTCTTCTGCAACGTCTGGGACACATATCTTCACTACAGAACGTCGGAATATGCCTGATTTTGTCTTGACATCTACCATTCTGATATGACCAACAGAACCGGGAAATACTGCAACAACTCTCCCCTTGGGCCAATGATTTCTTTGAAGTTTACTGTCGACAAGTACGAGTATGTCATCGACTTTTACTTTCCGAGGATCTTTCCGGAACCATTTGGTTCTTCTGGTCAGCGTGGGCAAGTACTTCCTGAGCCATTTTCGCCAAAAGCAGTCAGCTAGATACTGGGCGATTTTCCATTGTTTTCGCGAAGCAAGATCATTTTCTGAAAGAACTCTAAACAGCCAGACAGAACGAGAGGTACCAATCAGAAAATGATTTGGTGTCAAAGCTTCCTGATCTTCTGGATCGATCGATACATGCACCAGAGGTCGTGAGTTCACAATGTGCTCAGCTCCAACCATGAGTGTCCATTAAACTTCTTCGCGCGGAGCTTGTTCCTTCAAAACAACCTCCAGAGTTGTCTTTCTAATCGCACAAGTCGCTCCCAACTACGTCCCATATGTGGTGTTCCTGGGAGATGAAATGCCATTCAATTTCCCTGTAGGTCATTTCTGCAATAATGGACTCCTTCCGCATATCCTTGAGGGTTCGCCTGAGTTCTTCGTCAGCTCCATGGAAGTTTGTTCCATTGTCCGAATATATTTTTCCGGGTAATCCTCCTTTTCCAATAAGTCATCTGATTGCCATTATGGCAGAATCGGAACTAGGAGATGAGGCAAGTTTCAGATGAACTGCTCTGGTGCTCGCAGGTGAACAATACTCCCCATCTCTTTTTCCTTCTTCTTCCGACGGACACGTTCATCGGACCAAAATAATCCATGCCTGTGTAGGTGGAAGGTCTGACGGAGCTGTTCAATCTGCGAACTAATGAAGGAGCCTTTTCTGGTGTTAATGGTTTTTCTCTCAAATTTTTGCAATACTGGCAAGAATTTCAAGTGCTACTCACTGCATTCCATATATTTGGATCCAATACTTCTGTCTCAATTCATAAACAAAATATTCCTGACCATGATGTTTTGCTTTCTCGTGATGGAAACGTGATAACAGCTTCGTGAAATGATTCAAAATATTGGAATTTTCACTTTTCCGCAAGCATTCTGCATTTTTCAACCTTCCTTTTATCCTCAGAATACCATCGTCATCCAGAAATAGTGATAATTTGTATATTCTACTCGAATTTTTGATAGATTTTGTTTTCTGTAGACAATCTATTTCTTTTCCAAAATGTTTCTCTTGTGATTCCTTCATCCACAGTGTTTCTGCTTCTCTGATACCATTTGAATGAAGTTCCAATGGTAAGTCCGTTTTAGAAATGTTCTTTCTGCAAATATTTATGAATGGCATTGTCCATGCCGTGGTTCTTGATAATTTCATCATCAACGAAAATTTTTCAATTCAGGGTAAAGATTCTGATAAGTTTATTTTTGAAAAATTCACACTTACGGCTACAAACTCTTGCTTTTTTTCGGATATAGATTAGGCTGATACAATTTTTTTTTTCAATAGGCCATAATTCTTCATCTAATTCGAGAAAATCTGGACCATTCAACCAACGGCTTCTTGACGAGAAGTCACATTTTTCATTGTCTCTAGTTGCTTCATCAGCAACATAGTGCGTGGTAGAAATCCAATTCCATTTTGATATATTAGTATTTTCCGTGATTTCACCCACACGATGTGAAACGAAAGGTTTGAGTTTTCGTGCATCAGCCAATAAATAACGTTTTTTCTGTCCAGTAGTATGTGGTGCCAATTTTTAGGGTATGATTTTTTTGAATGGTTTTGGCTAATCGGGATCCCAGAACTATAGCCTGTAATTCTATCTTTGGTATAGAAACCGAATGTAATGGATCTACCCCAGATTTTGCCACAACAAATGCAACTTCGATAATTCCATCAATTCTCACCCTTAAATGAACCACAGCAGCGAAAGCATGAGAACTTGAATCAGAGGAAAGGTGCAGTTGAATTCCTTCACTACCTTTATCTCTGACATAACAACGAGAAATACTCAATTGTGATAGTTTTCCTAATTCTTGTATCCACTTCGTCCATCTCCTGTTACATTCTTTCGGTATTTTTCCGCCTCAACCAATGCCCAATCTCCAGAAATCCTGAAAAAGAATTATCGCTCTTATCGAAAAATTTGAGAGGAAGTCAAGTGGTTCAAATATAGATATAACTTTTTTCAGAACTTCCCTTTTTGTAGAAAAATTTTCATTTTCCAAAATGTCTTTCAAACCATGCAACTTCATTCCGAATAAATATATTCTCATTAGGATCCCAAATCAATCCCGAAACTCTTTCAATTGGCATTTTTTTATCCAGATCCATATCCTTCCCTTCTCCAGTTCTCAAATTATGCGGAATACTTTTCATTACCTCCTTAGAATTGCTGCTTCAATTCCTGATAGAGAATCCACCTCTCTTGGGTACAGCAATCAACGAAGAAATATTTTTTTTGCCTCTTCTACTCCATCCACACTGTCGAGGTAATCATCGACGTAGTGTTGTCTCAAAATAGCTTCAACTGCTTCCTGGTGAGTATTCTGAAATTCTTCTGCACATCTCCTCATCATATACTGAGCCGACGTTGGAGAGAAACCAGCTACAAAAATCATTGCAACTATTTCAAATTCTCCAGGAAATCCCTTCTTTTCCTTTTCCCTCCAAAGAAATCTTTGAGCGCATCTATCTCCTTTTCTGATGTTCACCTGATGAAACATCTCTCCCATGTCTCCGGAAAAAACAATATTTTTCTGTCTGAATTTGAAGAGCACGCCCAACAAAGAATGGAGGTGATCAGGACCTTTCGAAAGTACATTGTTCAGACACACATTGTTTATTTTCGCCGCAGCATCGAACACGAATCTAATCTAGCAAAAGCATTCGGATTTGTTGTCGCAAAATGGAAAAATACCAATTTTTCCAGTATTTTCTGATTTTTTATTTTCCGATATCTTCTCGCATGAATTTCTTTTAAGTAATCAACAATTTTTTTACAATATTGTGCCGAAAATTCTTCATCTCTATCCATTTTCGTTTCAATTGACCTCAATCTATTGGTAAAGTAACATTGTAATTTTTCTATAATAGATCCGTTTCCATTTGTTTTTCGATATCCGTTATGACGTAGTTTCTAGAATTTTCTGAGCACTTTCCTCCCCTTAAGACATCAAATTCTCCCCAGAAATTTTCATTCCTATATTTTCAATTTGTAATTATTTCTTCATCATTCCAAAGAGTTCCATATCTCCTTCATGGCAAACATGAAAAATGAATTCCCCATCTAGTCGTCTGCGATGTGATACTTTTCCGTAAATAACCCATATTCTTGATATAACAGCCAAATTTTTGTTCCCTTCTATGACCTCCCTAACAATTATCAAGTCTATATTATCTTGTCCAATGAGAATTTCTGGTTTAGCATTCTGGAATGATGACAAATTCATATTATATAATTTATATATAATTTGATTTCCAAATGGAATTTTTTATATTTACTGAAATATAGGCTAGATTGAGATTTCCTACTGTTCTTACATTGGGAAGGTTATAATTTTCATATAGATATTTATTCTGTTTATTAATATCCATCCTTTCAGAAACTGTCCCTTCAATAATGATGGAATTTGTCCATCTGAGCCTTAGACAGTCTTTGGGTCCATTGGCTCCAATTTTTTCGGCTACCTCCTCATCCAATGAAGTGACAGTTGACCCTTCATCAAATGGTGCATAGGTTGAGAAAATTCCTTTTGGCCCCTTCGAAACAACCGGAGCCACTCTCAATAATATTTCGTTATTATTTCCTCTAGCATAATGACTGACGAATTCTGCTTCACGATTTTCAGATATTTGCTCATCATTATGTAGTAAGGGATGATGGAATAACTTACATCCATTGATATTACAAAGTTTTCTCATTCTACAGTATCTGCCCAAATGATTCGAAAAAATACAACAAAAACTATTTTTTTTCATACCCTTTCCAATCTTCTCTTCAGGTCTAGATCTCTGAAGAACTTGCATTCATCGGTTTTATGATTTTTCGTCTTGCAGTAACGACATCCATTTGTTACTCTCTCCTTCACTTTTTCAGATGTAGTGGTGCATAATTTTTTTTTTTCTTTCCATCCGCATCTGAAGTTGATAGGAAACTAACCCAGCAATTTCATATAACCAATCGGAAAACTCTACAATTGTAAATAAACCATGTTTAGATTTGGATATTTCATTTGCTCTTTTTGTCCATTCCATTTTGAGATTTGGAGTTAATTTTGCTACCATATCGAATAACAATTGCCGATTTATCAAGAATTGTTGATTTCCCAAACTTGTCACTGTGACAGACAAACTTTGAATGGAATTCGAAAAGTATATGATTGATTGTAGTTTATCTTCCCTAACATTTGGAATTTTTCGTACTATGTTGATCAAATCAGTTACAATCATTTCCGGTCTCCCAAAACGTCTTTCCAAAACTGAAATTATTTTATTCACCTCCAACATAAACGTGAGCGAGGCTTCAACACTTTCTCTCGCTTTTCCGCGAAGATATTTTCATAATCTTGATATATTTTCCCGAATACTGAAGTTACATATGTTTGTGGTTTCCCTGAATTGAGTGATGGAACGTAACCATTCTCTATGATCGCCTGAGAATATAGGAAGTTCTTCACTTACTGACTGTCTTGCCAAAAATTTCTCAAATCTATTATTTTCCATAGATCGGACACTTTGAATCGATTATTTTCTCTCGAAACTCTCAGAAAAAACATATTTATCAGACCCCATACCCGCCATGGATTCTTCTATTGGTATGTTATTAACCCACTCTTGAACCTGATTGATATTTTTACTCGAGGTAGCATCTTTTATTGCATATACATTCTCTAAGATTTCTATGCTTTCTACTTGTTCATTTTCTGAACCTGAGTTGCATATTCCTGCCTTTTTTCAATTCGAGATTCGCTTCGAGTTCTTCGATTCTTCGCAAACTCCTTTTTGACTTCGGGGTTGCCATATAATTTTATTTTCCATTGCAGGTTTATCGCTTTTCTCTGAAGAAACAGCTTTTTCTTCTGCTTTCTTTCTACACTTCTCTATCAGTCGCTCACTTCGTCTGAGAAGAGACATCTCTCCAAGGACTATTCAGTTGTGCTCAAAAGGCGAAATGTCCCAATGCTTACAGTAGTTATAGTTTTCAATAGAAAACCAGTTTTTCTATATGAATTGTGATTTTTCAGTAGCTGACAACTTTCAGTTTGAATTATATTTTTATCATTGACAATACTTGTCCCACTCGACAAGTTTTATGTTTTTCCCATACAAGGTGTTCAAAATATACAAAATGAATTAAACTGAAATGAATAACTAATGATCCAGCAACAACACTCCCCCCAAGTAATGGATCTCGCTTCATTACTCTTCAGCTGCCACAGGCGGCGAATGGTACATTATACTTTTTCTATGAACCAGGCAACGGATCACTCTGAAAATTTGATGGAGAGCATATTTGGACATTCCCCACCATACTTAAATATTTTTGGAAATGAGGTGTTGCCACTTCAATTAGAAAGTATTGTAACGAACCCAGGCTGGACCTATCGCCTCATTCATTGCCATCGACAACGATGATGTCATCCCCGGAGATATTCGAGAACAATCCAGTCGCGCCGCCGCGGATAACAACGGTCAATATTGGAAACAACTGGAACATGCTGGTTGCCAACCGCCAGAATTGGAAAAATCGAGAATTCTGTAACGGAGGTAAATAGGCAGCACGCAAGAGGGCAGGACAGTCTCAGCGAGCCGATAGGATCGGGCGATACAGTGTTGTAGTAAGTAATATAAATTAGTTGTAAATTTAAGTGTGAAATAAATTAGTAAAACCAAGTTAAGTTTATTTTCGTTACAATTGGTGTCGGAAGCAAGATTTTGGAAATAAACAAGTGATCGTGGAGTGGATAGTCAGAAAAAGTAAATTGATAGACCTTTTTTTACGCCCAAAATAGACATTGACCCGGTTTCCGCGAAGTGGACAATTGTGCGTGGGAATATAAACTGATACACTGTTCGCGTGAAACAGACAATAGACTGGTGGCCTGTGGAAAAGAATTCGCGAAGTGAATTTTTAACAAACTGATAAACTTTTCGTGTGAAACAAACTGATACCTCGTCAAAGACAAAATGTGTTCAAAAAAAGTGCGCCTTGCGGATTTGAAGGTAGCGGAATTGAAACAGGAATTGACGGAAAGGGAACTGGAAACAACGGGTAGAAAGCAAGTACTCCAGGAAAGACTTGCAGAAAGACTTATACAGGAAGGTGAGGACCCCGAAATATTTTTATTCGAAGTTCCCGGAGGTGATTTGAGTCCGACAATAGAAAAACTTGAAAAAAATTCTAGAAATCTGGGAGAGAATCTTCTAGAAAATTCAAAAAGCCTGGAAGATAAGCTCCTAGAAAACACAGAAGGCCTAGAAAAAGAACTCTGCGGTGTGGCGAATCGTCTAGAAAAAAGAATAGGAACCGTCGAGGCAGAGATGGACAAGATGAAGGAAATAATCAGCGATGAAATCAAAGACGGAATCGAGGCAGAAATGGACAAAATAAAGGAAACGTCAGTAAGCTGGAAAAACGGATTGATAGTGCGCCCTCCACAGAGATGGTTAACAATGCTGGGCTTGAGTTTGAACTTGGATAAAGTTCAAGAGGGTATACAAGATGTCAAGGTCATTTCTGAAATAGGGTAGCCTTCCAATAAGCCGCCTCAATTCGACGGAAATACTCCATGGGCAAATTACCGCCGGCAGTTTGAAGCAGCAGCCAAAGCAAACGGATGGAATGCAGGGAAAAGAGCTGTAGCACTAACACTTGCATTACGTGGAGAAGCGACGAATATTCTACAAACTCTCACCGCCCAAGAACAGGAGGACTATGATCGGCTGATTAAACATCTAGAATAACAATATGGTCAGGCCCATTTGGAACACGTATACCAGCTGAAAAATGGCTGCCAGAAATCGGGCGAATCCTTACAAGAATTTGCAGCTGACATTGCACGCTTGGTTCGTCTCGCATATCCAACCACACCGGAGAATGTAATGGAGCGATTAGCGGTTCAGGCATTCTTGGATGGACTCCGTGACCAAGAAACCAGACAAGCGTTGACATTGGCTCGTCCAACACATCTCGTAGACGCACTGGCACGCGCTTTGGAATTCGAAGCAGCAAAACAATGCTGCGAAAGCCAAAGTGAAGTTCAAATGATTGAGGAAGACTCACAGGAGCCTGCTGAATTGGAAGCTGCCATAAGAATAGTGATGAAGGAAGTGTTGCCTGAGAAAAGACAGACAAGATGCTGGAATTGTGGTGAAATCGGACATGTTCGTAGCAACTGTACAACATTCGAAGAATCGACACCGACGCAGAAAAAACTGAAGAAGGTCGACGGGGAGAGGCAATCGTCGGCCTGTATCCAGCAAGCCCCGGTTTACAACGCATATGTCGCTATCCTTCAACGACAGAACAAAGGTGTCTTCGTAGACGGTCTCATCAATAATGAGCCTTGCACCATGCTGCTAGATACAGGTGCGACAAGGACAATTTTCGAGACTTCCTTTGTCAGAACACCGGCACAAATTGAATCGACAACTTGGAAGCTACGCACAGCAACAGGGGAGCCAGCTACTGTATACGGTGAGCTACCGATTGAAATGATTTTAGGCAGCACTGGAGTGAAACATCAGGCACTAGTAGCGGACATCGAAGACGATGCGATCATTGGAATGGACATTATGAACTCCAGAGGGTTTGAATTGGATTTCAAAGATGGCGTCCTACGTGTCAACGGAGAAGAGCTGGTACTTCATGGGAGAAGTGAGGAGTTGATCCGTGTGCTGTTGGCTGAAGATGTAAGCGTACCTGAGAGGGCTGAAACCATCCTGGAGGCTCGCTTGGACGGGAGTGCGAGCAGTGGAGACGTGGTGATGTTCGAGCCCAAACTTCATGATGAGAAAATTGGACGAGGGATTGCCCTAGGGAAAACCCTGTTACGTGCTGAAAAATTTGTGCCGGGCACTGCTCGTCAGTTTCATTTGTGATCCGAAGTGTACGATGTACGATTAGCCGACCCAACAACTTGCCCACAGAACTAAAAAAACTAGTTGCCATCTCTTCCAAAGACATAAAACCAGCTTAACAACCCAAACTGAGAGATTTAGTCAAGAAGTACCAAGACATCTTCGATACCGGACAAGGAAAAGGGGGTCGAACTAATGTGGTCCAGCACAAGATTGATACTGGGGGTGCCCGACCGATCCGGCAATCAGCAAGAAGACTTCCTCTTGCCAAGAAGGAAGAGGCTGACAAAATAGTCAGCGATATGGGAAAAGAAGGAGTTATCAAACCATCTGACAGTCCCTGGTCCTCTCCAGTCGTACTGGTGAAGAAAAGGGATGGATCGACACGCTTTCGTGTAGACTATCGCCAACTTAATAATGTCACGAAGAAGGACAGTTACCCTCTCCCGAGAATAGATGACACCCTAGACACGTTGGCTGGTTCCACGATTTTCTCGACCCTTGATCTGAAGAGTGGATACTGGCAAGTGGAACTGACTCAGGAAGATCGAGAAAAGACTGCTTTTACCATCGGCTCAGGATTGTGGCAGTTCACCGTTATGCCATTCGGGCTCTGTAATGCTCCCGCCACATTCGAAAGATTGATGGAGACAGTGCTGAAGGGACTCTCATGGAACACGTATCTAGTGTATTTCGACGACATAATTGTGGTCGGCAGATCGTTCAAGGACCACGTGAAAAACTTGGAGGAAGTATTCCTGCGACTGAGGAACTCCGGATTGAAGCTGAGCCCTGAGAAATGCAATCTATTCCAAAAAGAAGTACGATACCTCGGCCACGTTGTCTCTGGGAAATAAGTAGCAGTGGATGACCAGAAGATCAAAGCTGTCAAGGATTGGCCCACCCCAAAAGACATTCACCAACTACGAAGTTTCCTTGGTTTATGCACATACTATCGCCGATATGTGCTGGGATTCGCGAACATCGCTAAACCACTGACCAGGCTCACGGAAGGCCAAACAAAGTTCCAGTGGTCCGAAGAATGTCAAGACTCATTCAGGAAGCTGAAAGGAGCTTTGATCAACGCACCTATACTGAGCTATCCCCTACCCAAAGGGAAGTTCATTTTGGATACGGACGCCAGCAACGTGGGACTTGGAGCTCTCCTATCTCAGATCTAGGAGGGACAGGAGAAGGTCATTGGTTATTTCATCAAGACGCTTAGCAAACCAGAGCGCAATTACTTTGTCACCATGCGAGAGCTGCTAGCTGTTGTAAAGGGAGTGGAGCACTTCTACAAGTACGTGTATGGAAGAAGATTCCTGTTGAGAACTGATAATGCAGCTCTCAAATGGCTTTTACAGTTCAAAAATCCTGAGGGTCAAGTAGCACGTTGGATCGAGAGACTCCAAGAATTCGATTTCGAGATCAAACATCGACCCGGAACTAGCCATAAGAATGCAGATGCCTTGTCGCGAAGACCATGTCCAGATGATTGCTCACATTGCCGACGAGCAAAAGAGAAAGAAGCAACACTTTGTAGAACCACAGCAATGGATGACAACTGAAATGACAGCAAGATTTAGAAAGACCAAGAGGAAGACCCCAACCTTGGCTTAGTCGTCAGCTGGAAGGAGGGCAATCGAAGACCATCATGACAGGAAGTCGCGGGTTACTCACCGGCTGTTAAGTCCTTCTGGGCACAATGGAAATCTCTTATTCTGGACAATGGGATCCTGAAACGTGTGTTGAAAGCCGAGATTGGTGGGGGAGACAGACGCCGAATAATTGTTCCTAGGAACAGAAGAAAGGAAGTGCTGCGGGAAATCCATGATGGAGTCGCTGAAGGACATCTGGGAGTGACGAAAACCCTGCAGAAAGTGAGGCAACGGTTTTACTGCGCCAATTGTCAAGCTGACGTCCAGGACTGGTGCAGAAAGTGCGCTGTATGCGCTGCTAGCAATGGACCTCGAATACGACCCAAGGCCCCGATGCGTGAGTACAACGTAGGCAGCCCGTTCGAGAGAATCGCCATTGACATCGCCGGCCCGTTTTCCGTATTCGACCACGGGAATAAATACATCCTTGTGGCAATGGACTACTTCAGTAAGTGGCCGAAAGTCTATGCCCTGCCAAACCAGGAAGCCATCACCGTCGCCGACGTCTTGATGAAAGAGTGGATATGTCGATTCGGTATTCCAATGGAGCTGCACTCGGATCAAGGCAGAAATTTCGAATCCAACCTGTTCCAAGAAATATGTCTACTGCTGATCATCCGCAAGACAAGAACCACGGCCCTACATCCGCAGTCCGATGAAATGGTGGAACGAATGAACAGGACGATCAACCGTCACTTATCCAAGGTTGTCTCTGACCATCAAAGAGACTGGGACCAGTATCTTCATCTGTTCCTGATGGCCTATCGATCCGCAGTACACGAGTCAACCGGTCAAACTCCTGCTAGTATTATAATGGGCCGAGAACTGCGACTGCCTTGTGACCTGAAGTTTGGGATACCGCCAGGACAAGACACTGCGGAAGAGGACTACGTCAGCAAACTTCGGCAGAGAATGGACGACATCCACGAACGAGTACGGTTGAACATCCAGAGTGCCAGCGATAAAATGAAGAAGACCTATGACATCAAGGCCGACGCTGGAGGATTTAAGGTTGATGACCTGGTTTGGCTGTACAACCCCGAACGTCGTCGTGGACTATCACCAAAGTTGCGGAACTCGTGGAAGGCCCGTATAAAATCGTGAAAAGGATGAACGACCTTGTGAACTGAATCCGAAAGCCACCCCGAGGGAAACCAAGGGTCGATCATTTCAACAGGTTGGCCCCTTACGCTGGAAACCATGACCAAGTTCGCACCCTCAGGCCACCGGAGGATGATATGACGTTCGAGAAGTTTATGTCCTTGTATTCAAACGGGCAGAAAGTTCTACATGGGGTTACTAGAGAGGAGTCACGAGACCTTTTCGAGGTGCCTGCTGACTACGCACTAGCACACTGTGTGGCAGAAGATCTTCGAATGTCCAGGGGCATCGCCGTAGTGTTCTCCAAGAAATTTGGTCAACTCCAAACACTGCGGGAGCAGAATCCAGAAGTTGGTGGGGTGCTACAGTTGGAGAAAGGCCAGAGAAACATCTACTACCTGGTTACCAAGAGGCATTCCCAAGATAAACCGTCCTATGAAGATGTCTGGAAGAGTCTCACCAAACTAAGAGATACTATGGTTTACCAGAATCTGGTTGATCTAGCAATTCCAAAATTGTCCTTTGGTATTGATGGGTTGGACTGGAGAGTCATAAAAAGTATGCTGGAGGCGATATTCAGATCCAGCGGCGTCAAGATTTTGGTTTGCTGTCACCCCCTTCCACGACCGATCATGAAGACCGTGGAGTGTTACTTCCATCGAACTTCACGGTGCAGATATGGGGAGTCATGCAGATATCGTCACACTCCAAGGATGACATTTCGGAACGAAATGTCTTTGAGAAGGGGGTAATATAAATTAGTTGTAAATTTAAGTATGAAATAAATTAGTAAAACCAAGTTAAGTTTATTTACGTTACAGTATTAAAAACTTTGATATTCCAAATTGAACACACTAAATATCATATTATTTTTAGGATTATTATCAATCTCGTGAAAACTTTATCCTTCTTCTTTCTATACCTACCTGTAACAGTTTTCGAAATGAAAATTAGTTAAAATTATTTTCGTAAGATAACGTGATCTCTATAGAGGCCGATATCTTTGAGCACAGTGATACAATGATACCGAACTTTGATTAAGAGTGGAGAAATACTTGTAGGTTTCCTACGCGTTAGCTTAATCCCAGATACTTCAATACAGGGTTTTTCAAAAATAAAGCTATTTCATTTCATTGAAAAAGTTATTGAAAATGGATTATTTCTAATGGGACACAATGTATTATATTAATCCGGAAAGCTGCAAAAAAATTATTTTATGAATATATCACACCTCTACCTAACTGATCGAGTTTCTGAGATATGAGTATTTATTTGTGAAAATGTCCCTGGAAAATGATTTCTCCATTCGGTTTTTGGTAAAAAGGCCATGATTACTATTTGACCTTAACGTTTGGTCATTATTGTAATTATATCGATATTCTCATCCAATCGTGGAAAATACATTCAGAAACTCATGGTACAAAATTATTCAAACCAAGTTCTTATGAATTGGGACAGATAAAATTATCAGCAGGACATGCAGAAAGTTCAACGAAATCTACCGCCAATGAACCTTAGGAAATCTATACGAATTCAGAATTATTTTAATGCGTTTGTATAAACTCCAAAAGCGCCAAGAAACTTGCCTCGACCCGTAACTTCCGAAGACGACCAGATTGTTGTTTTGGCATATTCTCGCGTATTTCCCGAATCATCGATGAGAGGTGCTGAAGAAGATTTAGGTAAAGAATATTCTTCAGTTAAAAATCTTGCAAAAACATAACATGATTATGAATTCACCAAAGTTCAAGCAATTAAGCCTCAAGACCGTCAACAGAGAGTTGAATTTTGTGAAACGACGTTGGTATGCACCCAAGAAGATATTTTTTTTTAATGAAATAATTTAGACTGACGAATAAAAACTTCCAAGAGAAGTGATTTTCAATAGGGAAATCGTCATTTCTGGTGCAGTGAAAATTCTCACGTCACGAAAGAAGCCGGATTTCAAGAAAAAAATCGTTTTAATGTTTTCTGCATGTTGATGGATAACCAAGTGAGGTACATGATATTTGGGAAGTCATCAACATCCAGACGATACCTGAATATTTTGAAAAATATTGTGGAGAACTTCGTCGATAATCTGCCAAAATATCGGAACGGTAGATACCAACTAGACGGGGCATTGTACGAAGGAAGTGCGCGGAGAACTTGAAAGGCTTTTTGACGATCGGTGGATAAGGCGTTTGGGACCCTGCCAGCAAGACACTCCATCTTACTCTATGAGATTTCCATTTGTGGGGCGTGATTGAAAAAAGTTTTTGAAATACCGGTTAATTCGAGAGACGAGTTGTTACAGAGAATTACCCAAGCATTTGATTATTTTAATCCGAATAAATCAGATCTGGCACGACAATGTGAACACCAAAAATAAATAATCATTGAAATACTTGATATCAAAAAACAGTTTCAAGTTGACATTGATCGTATAAAAATTTTTTAACAAAAAATTAAACCGACGAAATACGGAACTGAAAAGTAAAAAATAAAATAAACCTTCTTAGTCTCAATAACTAAGTAACTAATTTTGAGTCAGCGCCAAACAAACAAGCAAATGAATTAGGTAGGGCGTAAAATGATGGCATCGAGCTGGGTGGTGTCATTCTGATAATTTTCCTGAAGTAATTCAATGATCTTCGTTGATTGTTTACTTGGCGTCGACTCAAAATTAGTTACTTACATTAGTTTAGGAGCTTAGTTATTGAGACTAAAAAGATTTATTTTATTTTTACTTTTCAGTTCCGTATTTCGTCGGTTCAATTTTTTGTTGAAAAGTTTTCATTTTTCAATTATTTGTGGCTGAAATCTACTAATTACTAACTGCTTGTTTTTTTATTACCTCCAAAATACTTACTTACCCACCTTACTTCAACCATTACTAGTTAAATGATATGATTATCTACTCCTACTATTTATTGTAATATAAATTACTTTTCTTGTTCTGGTTAGTTTATTTCATTACTTTGTATATAATTCCATCCTTGCATAAAATATATTGATTGTGATAATGACACTAGCGATCTGTTATTATCAACTACATATGTGTACCAATGTTCACAAGTGAAAAATCAATAATCCCCTATTTTTCTACTCGTAAGGGTGGATAATTCCATTCTAAATCCAAATATGATCAACTATGAGGTATACTCTATCTGATAAAAAAAAATCATCCAAATGGAAGATCCTACAAAGTTATAGCTGAGAGAATCGGTTAACAGACCAGAATTCAGAAGGTGAGTGATCAATATCTTTCATTTTGCTACCCTTAGGGGTGGATTTCATTTTTCAAATTCAAATGGGACCAACTTCGAAGTAAACCTCATCCACTCAGGAAAGAATTATCGGAATCGGCCGTCTCAGTAAAAAGTTATGGGTGATCATAAATAATAAAAAAAAAAATCGCGTCGACTAGAGAACCTCCTCCTTTTTGGTTTCGTCGGTTAAAAAGCAGTCAACTTCCGCATTTTGAAGTGCTTGGAGTCAAACGTCCAGTGTTCCGAACATGTTTTGGAATATTCCACATAATTGTTCCAGTGATTTTAGATTTTTTTACATTGTTTGAAGATAATAAACAAAGACATAAGAGCTCCGTTTGAATAGTTTTGTTCCATAGTTTGACATTTTCAACTTCTGAATGGAAGAAAATCTCGATATTATCATTGATAATATTATGAGAATGACACAACTCAAATGTCACATGAAAAATAATTGTGACCAAAAACCGAATGGAAGTATCATTCGAAAGTGTCATTTTCACAAATAAATGCTCATGTGTTAGAATCTTGACCAGTTAGGTATATATAGTCATGATATGCATACATTACTGGAAAATTCCAGCAGCTTTCTGGGTGAGTAATAATATACAGGGTGTTCCATTTGAAATAATCCATTTCAGGTCACTTTTCCAAGCAAACGAAATAACTATATTTTTGAACCACTTCAATACAGAAGTAACTGGGACTTAGCTGACGCGTGGGAAGCCTCCAAGTATCATCCTACTCTAAACCAAATTTTGGTATCTGAGACCTGTATGAGAACAGCAGCCAAAAGATAGCAGCCAATTTTCCGAAGATTGCCGAACGTTCAGTGGCGTCAGACTAAAAATGTATTTGGGGTTCAGCGGAGATGTAAAAAAGTATTGTCCTCATTTATTTCCTTACAAAACGGAAAATTGAGACATAATTATGAATTGCTTCCAGAGAAGAATTATAATTGTGCACCATGGGGAAATTATAATGTGCCAAGCTGTAAGAAGTTCTTGCATTACTTGCAGAGGGGGTAAAATACCAACCAAAATTAAAAAAAAAACATTTCGGGGATAAGATCTGAAACTGTCCCAACAAAATTGACTACAAATCATTGTTGACAAGGCAGAGCACCATTTAGTGTTGAAAAAAATCCATGCCTTACTTACAGGTACTAACTAAGAATACTCACACCAATTCAAAAAAAATCGATTTCGGGTTTAACACCTAAAATTGCTCCAACAAAAATAATCACAGATCATTCTTGACAATGCAGAGGATCATTTGGTGTAGGAAAAAAATCTTGCAAACCCGATTTTTTTTACATGAAATGATTCACTGCATTGTCGAAAATGATTTGTAATTACTTTTGTTGAGGCAGTTTCAGAATTCACCTTCGAAATATACTTTTACTAAATTGGGATTGGTATTTCACCTCCTCTGCAAGTAATGCAATAATTTTCATCAACACCAAGTGATGCTCTGCATTGTCAACCAAGATTTGTAGTCAATTGTGTTGGGACAGTTTTAGGTCTTACCCCGAAATCGTTTTTTAAATTACCGAATAAATATTATATTTTCCAAGTTACTTTACTTTCATTCACTGCTTGGTGGTACTCTGGTGAAACCCAATCCCTATTCTTTTCAAAAATGGAGGGGAAAGAAATGGTCCAGTACTTTTGGTACTCCCTAAGCTACATAAGGTTGATTTTTTTGGTGGAACTCCGAAAAAGTACCATTCTGGTAAATTTGCCTTGAGAGAGTTAACCCATGTTGTCTAAAAATAATTATGTCGTCGCTTTGACACTTTATATGGTGTGAATTCAAAATGTAACTCAATCAAAATTTAATTATGAATAAAATGAAATCATGAACATATCTTGATCCAGATAGAAATAATAAATATCTCTATATAGAAATTATTAATATTTATATTTTTTTTTTCTCTTTGGCGAAGTCTACCTATTCTGGATTATTTTCTGTATTCTTGAAGGAACAGGAAGAATCGGCCACTCGGCCTAACAGTCCTCCTATTATTTACCAGTCGACATTTTTTCTTCGTATTTCATGTAACATGGATCCCTGGTGAATATTTAATGTATTGTCATTTTAAATTTCACTTGTCTGGTTATTATTCTGATGAATAGCTTATTCATAATGATGATAATGACAAAAATAAATCTTCAACTTCATATGGAAAGTTGAATCGTCAGCAGTAACTGTTTTCAAACTCAAGGTTGGGAATTATCCATCACATTATTTTTCAATTTCTAATGTTAATTATGGCTCAAATGAATATATCCTGAAATATGTTCATCAAAAGGACTACTAATTATTTCAGGACTACTTCTATTACTCCCATTATTATTCAAACTCCTGTAATTTCAGTAAAACCTTCCATCTTATTTCATAATTCTAGATCATTATTTCCAAGTGGAGGTCTCTAGTTATATTCATTGTTA
This sequence comes from Gonioctena quinquepunctata, assembly GCA_018342105.1. Lineage (NCBI taxonomy): Eukaryota > Metazoa > Arthropoda > Insecta > Coleoptera > Chrysomelidae > Gonioctena > Gonioctena quinquepunctata. Next base: position 412,394 of record JAFIRS010000407.1, read on the forward strand.
TTGAAATCAAAGCGAACATTATTTATCTACGGTCAATGATTAAGTATAATAGAATCCAAAGCATGATTTTCTTGGCAAGCGAATCCAGATAATTGTGTCCAGAACTCTTTATAAATCACTTTGTCTGGACTCTCGGGATCTCTTCCACAATAGCCAGTATAACAAACGAATCTAGAGCACCTTCAGGATTTCAATGTAATAGCCTTGTCTGGACTTTTTCGAGCGCTTTTTCTATAAAATAAGAGAGGCTCCGATCTGAGTTACGTTCAGCCAGTTCCATTTAAACCAGAAAAAATTAACGTTACCATCAATCATCGTTATCTGATGATTAATGTTAGCAGGAGACAGGCATCAGACCTCTTTTTGGCAGTGTATGTAAATCGTGAACGCCGCCGTAGCATATTGTGAAAGTGTCACCTAAATGCCCAGCTTTGTTGGCGCGAACACCTCAGCTGTTACTGAATTTACGGTCTCTTAAGCGAGTGGTATACGCCATAGAATGTCATGACATCAAAGGAGCATTTGACGATATCATAACAAATCAACATTGTTGTAAGAGACCACATGAAAATTAACAGTGATTTCACGAGAGTTATCAGCACTTCTGGTGTATCCTGTTCAATTATGATATATTTCAGTAATAGTAAGGGAGGCGGAGTCATAATTTTTGCGCCCATATCTACACAGCTATTTTTTTGTTTTTATAATTGTTGATACAATGTGATTCATAAAAGTTGGAGTGTACCAAGCTTTGAACGTTGCCGACGTTAATGACAATTTATGTAAAATGGAAAAAACCTTATGTTAATGTCTTATACCTACAAGACTGAAACATTTGACAGTGATAAAGGATACCTAAAAGTATAGGAAAATAATAATTACAGCGTCGAAAGCGTTGCCATCAAAAGTCTACCACCCACATAAGGTGCTGAAAATATAAACTTGTTTGACTCATTTCTACAAGGCTGAAAATTTGTTATTCCGTCAGTTTATTTGATAAAACGACCAAAAAATTCAGTCTATCTAAAATATTGTCACGCCCTACTTTGGGTGACCCTGTGAAACCCTGGCCCCCCAACTCTTTAGGGTGCCCACTAATTATCTTGCTTGGCTTGCGAGAGGTTAAAAAAATTTACATCTGTGATTGTGATCATCCTGGTATAGTGAAATGAAAAAAGTGAAGTGAAAACTATTATGGTGTATTGAAAATTATAAAAGGGCAAAAAATAACATGATGGTGAATACAAAAATAGTGAAGTGAACAATGACCATAACAAGTAAATAAAAATAACACTTACATTATAATAAAAACCAAGGGAAGGCGACGTGTCACCGTGGACCAGCAGCATAAAACTAAAGAGAGCCCGATTAAAAACAAACACTTTCATTTATAGGAAATATATCGCTGACTTGCAGAATCAGCGTTCTTGCTATTGATGAATGCAATACCGGACTGAAACCCAATCCCTGGTTACTGACTGGCGTTGAACTTTGAATTCACAGGAAAAACTGTATTTCAATAAATTTTATACTAAATGATGAATTACTGTGAAATAAATGAACTACGGATTTTTCCACTTTGAATTCAATTATGTTTGAATTGTATTCTCAAGTCTGGTAAATTAATTCAGAATTTTGAAGAAGAAATGATTGCTATATTTATATCGGGTAATATTTTTCATACTTGACAATATGATATTGTTAAAGCCTTGGTAAACTCAACGGAATGCACGGTCACCCGACCGCAGTCGCTGCCGTTACAGGCTGCTCTGAATTATTGCATTTACCGGCATCAATTGAAAATCTACAAAGCTTGTATTCTTTCTACAAGCAGTGCATTCAACTTATTGTCGAATAAGCGTCGTCTACTTTCAGTTAGGTGGCTAAGGTTTTGGTAGACGTACCTAAAGTTATAGCGCGGGCACATGATTGAAGCATTGCTACTTTGTTGAGTATATAATCGAGAAGCATATTTTTCATATTAATTACATATGATAGTTTTCATATTATCATCTTAGTTGATATTTTCATCAATCAATCTGTAATAAAGCTATGAATTATAAAATGTTTGTTGTAGTATATATAAATATATCATGTTATTATATAATCATGGAAATACATTAATTGGAATTTATTAGTAAACATATTGAGGAAGGCAATTAAAGTTTATTAAGTTCATGACAGGAGGATATATATATATATATATATATATTGTTATGTAATGATGATTTGTAATAATAATAGTTGTTGTTATAATATGAAAATTTCTAATAGTTTTCGCTATTCTTTGTGAGCCAAATTGTTATGATATAGATAAGTATTTTCGCCCTGTATAATATTTTGTATGATGTAATAATAATTGCTAGCTAACGTCACTGTTCTCTCATTACGTTGCTGCCAATTGTTATCACTTCCTTACCACAGCTAAGCACAGTTGGTACGCCTCTTGTCTCAGATAGCCAGTTCAGGCAATTGAGCCACTAGCCACTGCTTGATATGTCAAATTTCAATTTATTCAATGGTCATAAGTATGATTGTTGATCATTGTGGAAAACAAACGACAAAGTATCAAAAAGCAATCATTTCCTTTATTCAGGAAAACTTAATTTTACCTGGCCTACGAAAGATAACTTACTCTGAGGTGAATCTAGGAATATTCATGGACAATTATGAGAAAAGTTCATTGGTAAAATATACACAACCTCACTTTTACCTTGAAAGTGAAAATTTCTTTAATAGTTCGAAATCAATTGAAATAAAGTTCTTCCGATGGAATATGCGTTATTAGTGAAATTGTTCAGTTCGGAATGTGCACTGTGGAAGGTTTATACCTGTCTGGAACTGTCGCTGTTCAATACACGCCAGGATTTGGATTCCCTTTCACTTCAATGCTATCAGGAACTCCAATACCAAATAGAAGGAACCATACAAATTCAGCAGTCAGCTTTGGATACTTGTATCCGCTTATAATGTTGAGAATTATTCAATTTTTCTTTTTCCCAAAATATAACGTGGCATTCGTTTTAAATTTATTTTTGATCTCTGCTTGTGGCTTTGTTTGTTGTCACCTGGATACCAATTTTGTTCCTTCCCTCCGATTCGAATTTTTGAATTCGCGCACTATATTGTCACTTTTTCACTGTTTGTGTTTATTTGTCATAACTTATACATAAAACTATTTTTCCATTCTTATCAACTATGTACAAATTTCAATAATTATTGCCTCTGACACTCTCTCGTTCTTATTACCTCACAATTTCAAATTTTACATGTGACCATACTGTTCCCCGATTGGCTATTGTCATCAAGAAGTTTGCTGTTCTACCATTGGCTACTTTTAGTTAGCTACAATTTCATATACTGTATGTTTCAAATTTATAAATTTGTAGATCACATTTTATTCAGGAAAATTTTGTAAATCTAGACTTTTTGTTGTCTTTTGAAGAATTATGGGTTGTAATCATTCTGACAGTGTATGAAATTGGTTGTGTTATATAATTTGGATATTTTTATCTTTTCATATCACACAGATGCTCAATAGAGGAAATAGAACTTCAAAATTATGTAAAAACAATCTCTTGAAACTAATAGCTATTTAGTAATTATTCTTTTTGTGGGTTTTTTCTTTTTAAAATATATAACTGGTTTTTCATAACATAACAATATATATTTATATATAATATATATATATATATATATATATATATATATATATATATATATAAATATATATATTTATATATATATTTATCGGAAATTGTTCTTGAATCTTGATTATAATTTATTTGTTTGGTTTTTCTTGGGATTTAGATTCCATCTGAGACAGGTTTCAATTGAAACCTGTCCCAGATGGTGGAACCTGTCCCAGATGGAATCTGAATCCCAAGAAAAACCAAACAAATATATATATATATATATATATATATACATTTAAATATATATATATATATATATATATATATATATATATATATATATATACCAGGTGATTCTCCAAGGTGGCTCACCCCAAAACTTTTTAATTATTGAAGATAAAAACGAAATTTGGGGGTTGTGTATTATGGTTCAATTTATATTTTTGGCATATTCACTTGCTTTGCCGAACTTCCTATGAATTTTCACATATTTCGATCGAGAATGACATTATAAATCCAACAACAGCTCACTTGTCAATATTTGACAAATGAAGTAATTTTCATTCCAATTTTTATTTTTCGATCTAGAATGTCATGGATCGTGTAAATCGCTTCATTCTTGATCAAGTAACATGTGAAAAATACGACGTTGAGGCTTATGACTCCACAGTCGTTTTAAGAATTATCAAGAAGTCGCAAATAAGTCCATTAGGGATCCTAATTTTCAAAATGACCTCCTCCTTGATCACGGCAAAGTTTTTTCAATTGTTGCGTGCACCACATTGATTTGCTGTTCCCCAGTGATGTTCTGGAATGCCACCCTTACCTTATACTCCAGTTATTCACGAGTAGCTGATGCTGTTTTATACCCCTGATTTTCAATTGTTCTCCAGAGAAAAAAATCTAGCGGAGTAAGCTCTGGTGATCTAGAATATGAAAAAGAAATAATACATTTTGAGAAAATATGACAACTCAAGGATCTACCTCGCAGGCCACTGAATAGGTCCATAAGTGCCAATCCACTTTTCTGGGAAGGTGTCATTCAGATGTTCTGTCATCTCTCACGACTTACGACGAATTGTGAGGTGGCGTTCCATCTTGTTGAAAATAGATATCAACTTGGTTAGCCAGTGGCAAATCTTCAATGGAATCAATAATTTGATATCCAAGGAACTGTAGATATCTTTCCGCAGTAAGTTGTCCGTCGAAAATCATTGGCCCAAAAGATTTCCTCCGATAATACCCATCCAGCAATCGAAACCAAATCGCCCTTGAAAATTTCCTTCTTGCATCAGATGTAAATTTGTTTGAGACCAGTACCTCTTATTATTTCGATTGAACAGACCCAAGTTGGTGAATCGAGTTTCATCTGAATGAATAATTTCAAATGGAAAACGTACATTTCCTCTGTATTTGGACAAAAACCAGTTGCAATAAGTTAATCTTCGGTTGTGGTCGTTATCGTAAAGATGTTGGTGTAGTTGGTACTTGAATGATCGATAATTATATTTGTGAAGTATTCTCCAAACGGACGAATAACTCATATCAATCTAAGAAACAATTTGGCGAATTGACGCCGTACAAATCACTTCAACATAGACCAACACGTCGACTTCTTCAACTTTACTGACAATGAAGTTATTGGCATTTTCTTCTGGTTCATCTCTTATTTTCCTTTTCAGTTTTGGAAAATAATGCCGAGTGGGATGGCGACGATTGGGGAATCTATAAGCATAAATTCGAGATGCATCAGTTGCATTCTTTTTTGCTTCTCCGTAAATTAGCAACACGTCAATTTTCTCGTTCCTAGTATAATTTTCCAAATCAAATTATGAGCTACGAAACAAATAAATTTTTAAAAGTGACAGCATATTCATCAGCCTATTTGTTTAGGTAGTCCTAGCAACAGCTTCAATTGTTTGTCACGGATAACTAGAATAACAGGACTCAGTGCATAAGTATACCGAATACGAATCATTCGTTATTAGGTTTGATCGCTTCTTGCAATTATTCAGAAAAATTGTGAAAATAAAGTGAAAGTGTGTGGTATCAAATCATTCGTAAGAAAATTATCTTTCACAAAAAGCTGATGAGCCACCTCCTTTCCAAAAAATTCAGTCTATCTAAAATATTGTCACGCCCTACTTTGGGTGACCCTGTGAAACCCTGGCCCCCTAACTGTTTAGGGTGCCCACTAATTATCTTACTTGGCTTGCGAGAGGTTAAAAAAATTCACATCTGTGATTGTGATCATCCTGGTATAGTGAAATGAAAAAAGTGAAGTGAAAACTATTATGGTTTATTGAAAATTATAAAAGGGCAAAAAATAACATGATGGTGACTACAAAAATAGTGAAGTGAACAATGACCATAACAAGTAAATAAAAATAACACTTACATTATAATAAAAACCAAGGGAAGGCGACGTGTCACCGTGGACCAGCAGCATAAAACTAAAGAGAGCCCGATTAAAAACAAACACTTTCATTTATAGGAAATATATCGCTGACTTGCAGAATCAGCGTTCTTGCTATTGATGAATGCAATACCGGACTGAAACCCAATCCCTGGTTACTGACTGGCGTTGAACTTTGAATTCACAGGAAAAACTGTATTTCAATAAATTTTATACTAGATGATGAATTACTGTGAAATAAATGAACTACGGATTTTTCCACTTTGAATTCAATTATGTTTGAATTGTATTCTCAAGTCTGGTAAATTAATTCAGAATTTTGAAGAAGAAATGATTGCTATATTTATATCGGGTAATATTTTTCATACTTGACAATATGATATTGTTAAAGCCTTGGTAAACTCAACGGAATGCACGGTCACCCGACCGCAGTCGCTGCCGTTACAGGCTGCTCTGAATTATTGCATTTACCGGCATCAATTGAAAATCTACAAAGCTTGTATTCTTTCTACAAGCAGTGCATTCAACTTTTTGTCGAATAAGCGTCGTCTACTTTCAGTTAGGTGGCTAAGGTTTTGGTAGACGTACCTAAAGTTATAGCGCGGGCACATGATTGAAGCATTGCTACTTTGTTGAGTATATAATCGAGAAGCATATTTTTCATATTAATTACATATGATAGTTTTCATATTATCATCTTAGTTGATATTTTCATCAATCAATCTGTAATAAAGCTATGAATTATAAAATGTTTGTTGTAGTATATATAAATATATCATGTTATTATATAATCATGGAAATACATTAATTGGAATTTATTAGTAAACATATTGAGGAAGGCAATTAAAGTTTATTAAGTTCATGACAGGAGGATATATATATATATATATATATATATATATATATATATATTGTTATGTAATGATGATTTGTAATAATAATAGTTGTTGTTATAATATGAAAATTTCTAATAGTTTTCCTATTCTTTGTGAGCCAAATTGTTATGATATAGATAAGTATTTTCGCCCTGTATAATATTTTGTATGATGTAATAATAATTGCTAGCTAACGTCACTGTTCTCTCATTACGTTGCTGCCAATTGTTATCACTTCCTTACCACAGCTAAGCACAGTTGGTACGCCTCTTGTCTCAGATAGCCAGTTCAGGCAATTGAGCCACTAGCCACTGCTTGATATGTCAAATTTCAATTTATTCAATGGTCATAAGTATGATTGTTGATCATTGTGGAAAACAAACGACGAAGTATCAAGAAGCAATCATTTCCTTTATTCAGGAAAACTTAATTTTACCTGGCCTACGAAAGATAACTTACTCTAAGGTGAATCTAGGAATATTCATGGACAATTATGAGAAAAGTTCATTGGTAAAATATACACAACCTCACTTTTACCTTGAAAGTGAAAATTTCTTTAATAGTTCGAAATCAATTGAAATAAAGTTCTTCCGATGGAATATGCGTTATTAGTGAAATTGTTCAGTTCGGAATGTGCACTGTGGAAGGTTTATACCTGTCTGGAACTGTCGCTGTTCAATACACGCCAGGATTTGGATTCCTTTCACTTCAATGCTATCAGAACTCCAATACCAAATAGAAGGAACCATACAAATTCAGCAGTCAGCTTTGGATACTTGTATCCGCTTATAATGTTGAGAATTATTCAATTTTTCTTTTTCCCAAAATATAACGTGGCATTCGTTTTAAATTTATTTTTGATCTCTGCTTGTGGCTTTGTTTGTTGTCACCTGGATACCAATTTTGTTCCTTCCCTCCGATTCGAATTTTTGAATTCGCGCACTATATTGTCACTTTTTCACTGTTTGTGTTTATTTGTCATAACTTATACATAAAACTATTTTTCCATTCTTATCAACTATGTACAAATTTCAATAATTATTGCCTCTGACACTCTCTCGTTCTTATTACCTCACAATTTCAAATTTTACATGTGACCATACTGTTCCCCGATTGGCTATTGTCATCAAGAAGTTTGCTGTTCTACCATTGGCTACTTTTAGTTAGCTACAATTTCATATACTGTATGTTTCAAATTTATAAATTTGTAGATCACATTTTATTCAGGAAAATTTTGTAAATCTAGACTTTTTGTTGTCTTTTGAAGAATTATGGGTTGTAATCATTCTGACAGTGTATGAAATTGGTTGTGTTATATAATTTGGATATTTTATCTTTTCATATCACACAGATGCTCAATAGAGGAAATAGAACTTCAAAATTATGTAAAAACAATCTCTTGAAACTAATAGCTATTTAGTAATTATTCTTTTTGTGGGTTTTTTCTTTTTAAAATATATAACTGGTTTTTCATAACATAACAATATATATTTATATATATATATATATATATATATATATATATATATATATATATATATATATATATATATATATATATATATATATATATATTTATATATATATTTATCGGAAATTGTTCTTGAATCTTGATTATAATTTATTTGTTTGGTTTTTCTTGGGATTTAGATTCCATCTGAGACAGGTTTCAATTGAAACCTGTCCCAATGGTGGAACCTGTCCCAGATGGAATCTGAATCCCAAGAAAAACCAAACAAATATATATATTTATATATATATATATTATATATATACATTTAAATATATATATATTATATATATATATATATATATATATATATATATATATCCAGGTGATTCTCCAAGGTGGCTCACCCCAAAACTTTTTAATTATTGAAGATAAAAACGAAATTTGGGGGTTGTGTATTATGGTTCAATTTATATTTTTGGCATATTCACTTGCTTTGCCGAACTTCCTATGAATTTTCACTTATTTCGATCGAGAATGACATTATAAATCCAACAACAGCTCACTTGTCAATATTTGACAAATGAAGTAATTTTCATTCCAATTTTTATTTTTCGATCTAGAATGTCATGGATCGTGTAAATCGCTTCATTCTTGATCAAGTAACATGTGAAAAATACGACGTTGAGGCTTATGACTCCACAGTCGTTTTAAGAATTATTGAGAAGTCGCAAATAAGTCCATTAGGGATCCTAATTTTCAAAATGACCTCCTCCTTGATCACGGCAAAGTTTTTTCAATTGTTGCGTGCACCACATTGATTTGCTGTTCCCCAGTGATGTTCTGGAATGCCACCCTTACCTTATACTCCAGTTATCCACGAGTAGCTGATGCTGTTTTATACCCCTGATTTTCAATTGTTCTCCAGAGAAAAAAATCTAGCGGAGTAAGCTCTGGTGATCTAGAATATGAAAAAGAAATAATACATTTTGAGAAAATATGACAACTCAAGGATCTACCTCGCAGGCCACTGAATAGGTCCATAAGTGCCAATCCACTTTTCTGGGAAGGTGTCATTCAGATGTTCTGTCATCTCTCACGACTTACGACGAATTGTGAGGTGGCGTTCCATCTTGTTGAAAATATATATCAACTTGGTTAGCCAGTGGCAAATCTTCAATGAAATCAATAATTTGATATCCAAGGAACTGTAGATATCTTTCCGCAGTAAGTTGTCCGTCGAAAATCATTGGCCCCAAAAGATTTCCTCCGATAATACCCATCCAGCAATCGAAACCAAATCGCTCTTGAAAATTTCCTTCTTGCATCAGATGTAAATTTGTTTGAGACCAGTACCTCTTATTATTTCGATTGAACAGACCCAAGTTGGTGAATCGAGTTTCATCTGAACGAATAATTTCAAATGGAAAACGTACATCTTCTCTGTATTTGGACAAAAACCAGTTGCAATAAGTTAATCTTCGGTTGTGGTCGTTATCGTAAAGATGTTGGTGTAGCTGGTACTTGAATGATCGATAATTATATTTGTGAAATATTTTCCAAACGGACGAATAACTCATATCACACTAAGAAACAATTTGGCGAATTGACTCCGTACAAATCACTTCAACATAGACCAACACGTCGACTTCTTTAACTTTACTGACGATGAAGTTATTGGCATTTTCTTCTGGTTCTTCTCGTATTTTCCTTTTCAGTTTTGGAAAATAATGCCGAGTGGGATGGCGACGATTGGGGAATCTCTAAGCATAAATTCGAGATGCATCAGTTGCATTCTTTTTTGCTTCTCCGTAAATTAGCAACACGTCAATTTTCTCGTTCCTAGTATAATTTTCCAAATCAAATTATGAGCTACGAAACAAATTAATTTTAAAAAGTGACAGCATATTCATCATGCTATTTGTTTAGGTAGTCCTAGCAACAGCTTCAATTGTTTGTCACGGATAACTAGAATAACAGGACTCAGTGCATAAGTATACCGAATACGAATCATTTGTTATTAGGTTTGATCGCTTCTTGCAATTATTCAGAAAAATTGTGAAAATAAAGTGAAAGTGTGTGGTATCAAATCATTCGTAAAAAAATTATCTTTCACAAAAGCTGATGAGCCACCTCCTTTCCATCTGAAAAAATCATGTTACCTGAAAAAAATTCATATTTGCGACTTTAAAATAATTCTTAAGACGACTGTGTAGTCATAAGCCTCAAAAACGTATTTTTCTCATGTTACTTGATCAAGAATGAAGCGATTCACGCGATCCATGGCATTCTAGATAGAAAAATGAAAATTGGAATAAAAATGACTTTATTTGTCAAATATTCACGAGTTAGGTGTTGTTGGATTAAGAATGTCATTCTCGATCGAAATAAGTGAAAATATATAGGATGCCCCATTTAAAAATCGAAAGTTGAGGTCATTTCCGGTCAAACCGGAAGTATGGCAGAGCAAGTGAATATGTAAAAAAATGTAAATTGAACTTTAATACACAACCCCCCAAATTTAATTTTTCTATCTTCAATAATAAAAAAGTAATAGGGGTGAGCCCCCTCAGATAATCACCCGATATAACATGCCCCCCAATTCAGGTGCAAATCAATGAATGTAGCAAAACAAACTGTTTAACAGAATCTATTGGGAAAGAGATGAAGAAACTGGTCGAATTTTTCTGGTTAAAAAATTATTGCGAAAATTAAAATTTCAATGATGATGATGAAAGTTATAAAATCCGTAGACAGATATATTGCGGAACCACTTTCATATATTATCAATTTATCAGTAGAGACAGAAGCCTCCTCAAATATGCCGAAGATCGGTGAAATCATTCCAATCTACAAAAGACAGGATCCACTCCTTTAGAAAATCATAGACCTATAACTATCCCTAGGGTCATTAGTGAGTAATTGAGGGTTGTATATATATATTAGATTATTTCCTTTCCTACTGGAATATAATATAATAATATTAGATTATTTTTTTTCCTACTGAATATAATATAATAACCGATTGGCAGAATTGATTATTCCGGGCCGTTCGACTGAAACTGCATGTGTCAATTTCATCGAGTACATCCATAAAAGTGTTGCTAGTGGTACGTACGTCGGTGCGCTCTCTTTCTACGGTCGAAAGCGTTCGACTCCATCGACTTGAAATTTGTTGAAGACAAACTTCACGCCCTAGGGTTTCGAGGAAATTTTATTTTATGGATCATTCCATTTTCAAGAGAATACATGTACAGTTAGGACAAACCAAATCAGATATTTATGGAATTGACGTTGGCGTTCATCAGGGCTCAGAATTAGGGCCTTCGATTTTTCTTCTATTTGTAAACGACATGCCATTCCATATCAAATGAAAATACACAGTTCTGTTTGCCGATGATACTTGTTACCATTTTCCCTACCCTGTGGGAGAAATGTTACGTTCCCGTTAGCTATGGTGGTCGGTGAGACACGGGTCGGGTTAAATCCGTTCTGTCAGTATCTCACTGAAAAAGAAGTTGATTTGAGCGCCACTCGGGCCAATAATTCAAATACTACTGAGTTCAAAACCTTGTTTAACTCGAGAAAACAAGGATAGTAAATATAGCTGAAATTATCAAATATTTCCAAATATAAAACATCAATTTTCAACACATTTGCACACAACATTTACTCATGTTGAGACCCCCTTGAAGTGGAACAGTACCTTACTTGAACCCCATATATTGAAACCCAAATATGTACAAATGATATAGAAACATACAAGGTGGAAAATGGACTGTGCAGATTCATGACCCAATATAATGCACAAATTAAAAACAAATTGTTCATCAAGTAGATACCTGTGGCTAACTGAGATATTTGACTGATAGTTAGCTAACGTTCAGTACTGTATGTGCGCCTACATAAATGTGTCATATTCAAGAAAACAGGTAAATCATATGATGAAGAAATAGAAATAAATGGTTGATAGGCCTGAATCTATGATGCGATAGTTCCACTCCCACGATGTGTTCTACGCTGTTCAGTTTGATCAGCACTAGGACTGCTGAGCTGTGTAATGATGGAATTTCTGCATACCCCTTGGTCTTGGTCTTGGTGAAAATTTGGAAGTCTGCACCAACCATTTCTTCGGAGGTAAGACATCCAAACTACAACGCAGGCATGGCAAACTACGACGTCATCACGTCACCGCTGACACGAACCCTTGAAAATCCCATAAACGCTTTTTCCAACGAAATTGAGCAGCTGATTTCCAGTGAGCTACTATGCTCTCAAAACTATAATGCAGAACTTGTAAACTACAACGTCCATTCCAACATTCCCAATCACGAGGCTGTTCGTGACCTATTCAAACAAAGGAAGGAAGTTGAGTCTCTTCCAAATGAATAAATTTCCTAAAACTTACCCCACACGGAGGGACGATCACAATCGTGGAAATATCAAAAACATCCTCGATGTATTTCCGAGGCAAAACCCAAGATTATCAAAACTCTTGCCATTGGTCAATCTCTCGGCATCTCCCCGAAACGAACCCCCGAGCGCAATCGCACGAAAAATCTTTTGACATTGACATTGACATGCATTTGGCGATCTTCCACATGGTCGCCATCTATCGACGAGTTTGAACCAACGCAATGGTGAAATCTCTTAGTTAAAAGAAAATACACCGTTTCAGTAATTGAAAACACTTCAAAAGTAAAGAAAATACTATATACATGTGTAGCAGACAAACACTTGTAGAAATATACTTATGTATTTCGTTCAAATAAAACAAATGAACTGAGAATGTATCACCCCACATCCAGTGACTGTACTTAGTGAATAAATGAGAATTCTCATTATCATTCTATATGGAACTTTGTGGTAGTGTACACATCCAACAAGATGAACATTTAACTCCAAAATCGAATATTATCTTGTCCGGTGGACCTCAGGATTGGTGGCGACATCTTGGCGAAGATAAAAGAAACGCGCTAACCCTACTCTAGGTGAATCCAAACGCTACATACTTCCACTGCACAGGAGGCTGAAGTCCTGCAGAACTCCAAATTAGGCTAAATAAAGTAGCAAATCTATTCACTACATGGTGTAAATATAATAAACTGGTAGTGAACGCCGGAAAAACACTCATGTTGCAGTTTTTCGGGAAAGAATAAAATATCCCCATAGAAGTAAATGTCAATGGTACCACTATCGAACATTCAGAATAAACCAAGTTCTCGGGTATATACCATGATGAAGCACTATGCTGGAAATATCAAATTGATTGTGTGCAGAAAATTATCAAGCGGATACTTCGCTCTGCTACAGCTGAAAAAACAACTTTACCAAAAAACTTTGATCAATGTTTATTATGCCGTTATATAATCACATATACTAGTAGTAGTAGCATTTATTTTCTTTAGAGACAAATATAAATTTGTATAAGAATAGTCAATTGTGTAACTCAACCTAACCCAATCCTAGAGCTTAAAAGACACACAAAAAATCATGAAATGTACCTGAACATTTGGTATAAAACTCAGACAGTAACTTAATCTAACTTGATCCCTGGGCTTAAAAAAAATACAACAACACAACATACCTGAACATTCGGTATAAAACTCGGACAGTGAATAAAAACTTTTTTCCAGTAAAAATTATTGTAGGTTGTTTTTGAACTCATGAGAGTTTCATTTTAATGTTTTATTCCACATGGAACCCTGTTAAAAATTTGCAGGCCAAGGTGTGAAGGAGCGTTTGAGGTTATTTAATATTTACAGTAAGGCACATGATAGTTATTTTTTTGTCTAGTTTCTTTTGAATGAATGTTTTTTATTTCTTTGAAAGATTTCTTGTTGTTTAAAATATATAGGCAAAGTTCCATTATCAGTAGATACGCTACAATCAAAATACGTAGCTCTCTGAATATTGTTCTACATGTTTCATTTTGTTTAATTCCAGCGATTATTTTATTATATATTATTATTATTAATATTATTACTTTTGTGCGATAAATACATCATTGGATATCGTAGAGTTACCCCACAAACACATACCGTATCTCAAAGTTGATGCTGCCAGGCTGTGATATACAAGAAGTTACTGTACTTGCCGCAGAATTGGTCTTGGGGCCCTAAGCATATAACCCAATGAATTCAGTTTACTGATGACGGCTTGACAATGACTCTTCCAATCAAGGTTTTCATCTATCATTATCTCGAAAAATTCCGTTGATTTCGTATTCTGTATAGCTGAACCACTCAGTTGAATCTCCATTTGAGAACATGTTTTTTGTCGGATGTGGAAACGGACTAATTGGGTTTTTTTATATTGAAAAAGAGTTCATTTTCATGCACCACTCGGAGATATTATTCAGTACACTGTTACATTTGGAAATGAGGTATCGTCATTTTTATTGGAAATTAATAGAGATGTGTCATCTGCATAAATGGTAATAAAATGCCTAATCGGTTATCCAATACATTTCGTTACTGTACATCAGGAACAAAATTGGACCCAGTACGGATCCTTGACATAGTACGTAGGTTCAGATTCTACTTTTTTATGCGTCCATTCTCCACGGATGTCAGGCTGACATATTGTTGCCTATCATGATCTCCTATCACTGTTAATTATTCAAGTGTAACCCTAAGGCTCTTACTCTTTAGACTTCGAATATGTGGGCCTCAGCCATTCACGGTTTGATAAAATTTTGACTGGTCAAGCACTAGTACTTGCCATGAGGGTGTTTCTCGAAAATGACCGAGAGGGAATTTTGATATGAAATTTGGAAAAAGTAATAATTTCTATTGAGGATGCAGCTTCGCTACCCAGTATGGATTAGCAGGTAGCCCATCACTCTAAAGAGTGCCTGGGACGTTTAAAACGCGAGGGGTCGTCTATGGCATAATCAGTGGCTTCCCTGACGAGCGGATTCTCGTGGGCTGTTGCGCAATCAAATACTTTCTGATTGCGTTCTCGAATGATGCTTTTGATGGAAGGCAGATTTAAGTCTTCAAGGATCCGATCGTTCCGCACGTACCACGGAGCGTTCGTTATCATCCGCAGAACTCGCATTTGCGCCCGTTCCAGGATGCCAATGCTAGACCTGCAGATTTGGCCCCAGGCGGCTGAAGCATACAAAATGACAGGCCTGAACATCATCTTGTAAATCATGATTTTGTTTTTTAATGAGAGTTGACTCTTCCTATTGACGAGAGGGTATAGCGCGCAGATTTTGTTGTCAATCTTTGTTCTTACAATTTTGACGTGTGGACCCCAGGTGAGCCGGCGATCCACAGTGACTCCCAGGTACTTGACCTGCTCTGACCATTCTATCTCCCTTCCTGAGATAGTCACTCCCCTCTCCGGGTTATTTCTCTTACGTCCCATCGAGATTGCCTGTGTTTTATCAGGATTCAGCCTTATTTTCCACTCCAGATACCACTGCTGGAGGTCGATTAATGCATTTTGCAAATAAACGACCCCATCAAGTGGTCGGCTGCAGAGGAGAGCAAAGCCGTATCATCGGCGAACAGGGAGATCTTCACATGTTCGCTTCTTGGTATATCGGACGTATAAAGGGCGTATAATACAGGAGACAGCACTGCCCCCTGAGGAACACCAGCCTCAATTTCTCTCAAATCCGAGAGAGAATTGTCGACCCTGACTTGAAATGTCCTACCTAAGAGGAACGATTTTAACCATTTGACCAAACCCAATGGCAAATGAAAATCAATGAGTTTGGCGAGTAGACCTTCGTGCCAAACCCTGTCAAAAGCTTTGCTGATGTCCAGCAAAACTATATGCACGCTATTGTTGGTGTTCAGTGATGTTATTGTGTCCTCCACCAGCCTCATTACCTGAAGCTCGGTGGAGTGAGCACGTCTGAAACCGAATTGTTCATTAGGTAGGACATTTCTGTCCTCCACTTCTTCATCAAGCCTTTGCAGGACGATCTTTTCAGCCAACTTAGCTGAACTGCAAAGCAGACTGATCGGTCGATAATTTTGCGGGAAGGTCGGGTTTTGTCCTGTTTTGGAATCATGACCACAATGGCATGCCTCCATCTACGAGGGAATCTCTAAGGCGCAGAGAGTTGTTTATGATATTTAATAGATTGCACCTGGTTTTCCGGAAAAACTTAATCATTCGATTAGTTATTCCATCATAACCAGGTGCTTTTTTTGGGGTTGAGCCCTTGATATAAGCCTTAAGTTCATCCAACGTAGCTGGACGAATGTCATCGTGATTGGGTTCCTGAGGGTGCGGCGAACCCGATCTTCTAACAAAAGATCACGATCCAAATCATCGTCTGGATGATCGTTCAATCTAAATTGCCTTCCATCGAGTCTGCAAAGCTCGAGCTTTGGACTCAGGGTCGTAGCACAGTCCGGCCTCACCATGAATAGGGGAGATCGGTCTTTGGTTTTAAATTTTGGTGAATTTTCCAAAGTTGATCATTATTTTCCAAATTTTGAAGGGTTGTGCCAAATCTTTCATTTCGAAATTCCGATATGTTTTCACGAACCTCCCTATTCAGTTCGTTAGCTCGGATTCTGTCCGCAGGAACAGACTCCTTTGGTACGCTCTTTGGCGCGGTTTCTTTCACGAATGAGGTTTTAATTCTCGTTGGAAATTCATCATGGAACTTAGAAGCCGGTTCTCTGCGGGAGGAATCCTCCAAAGCATTTTAATGGTGAGTTCGTAGCGCGCACGACCTCATCCAACTCGAGTGGAGAATCTATCCACTCAGGAGCGCAGTAAGCTGTCTCCAGAAGCGAACGGAATCTCCCAATTCACCTTTGTACACATGCGATCTGATTGGGGCGTAGGATCATTCCCCAGTGATAATATCACCGGGTTGTGATCGGAGCTCAACTCGAGAGGACGCGTATATCCCAGTTCCAGGTGATGTTCCTGGCCAGGGCAATGTCAAGCACGTCGGGCCTATATGGACCAAAGTGCGTCGGCTCATCTGGGCCAACACTTGATATTCATGCCTGTCACTATGTTGTCTCAACCGTCTACCACTAACGTTGGTTACACGACTCCATTGTACGTGCTTAGCGTTCAGATCACCCATGACCAGAACAGGTTGATCTGTTTCCATCAGGAGCACATCAAGTGCCTCAGGAACTATTTGATTTCGCGGAGGGTGAAGCACTGATTAAACGCATAGGACCACTCCTCGTGTTGAAAATTATACCTACAGCTTCAATACCATGAGTATCATCATTGGAAATGCCAAACTGAACATGCGAATAACAACGTTTTACCAAGATGGCAACGCCGCCACCCGGACGTCCAATCCGGTCATTTATGAGCACTTTGTAGTTAGGAAATCTAACAGGTTCCCCATTAAGATGAGTCTCTTGCAGAAAAGCAACGTCTATGTTGTTTCCTACAAGAAACTCTTGAAACTCGAGTCTATTCTGGAGAAGTCCATTACAATTCCAACTCACTGCTTTGATGAAATTCGAAGCTGCCGTTCACCCATTAATTGGGATTAAAACCAGTTGAAAACTTTGCAGCAGCTTCGCGAACTGCGCAAACAACATCCTCATTTGATCTAAAGTACTAAGAATGTCTTTAGGCGTGGAAATTGGGGCTGTCTGAGAAGGGGGGGCGTCCCGGGCCGCCGCCGCATATGACACTCCTTCTCGTGTCCTATTTTCGGGGAAATATCTTCGATTCTGCGATTGTGAGGCGGGGTCCACCCTGCGCCTTATTCGTGGGCATCTAGGACACCCACGATAGTTCGCAGTGTGTTCCCCACCGCAGTTCGCGCACCTAGCTTTTTCTTGCCTAGGTTTTGACATTCTCGTGTGATGTGTTCTTCCCCGCATTTAACACAAGCGGGTGTGGCACAGCAGTTCAGCTGACAGTGGCCGAAACGCTGACAACGATGACACTGTTCCACAGAGGCTCTAGGTCTCTGGGGTTCAGCGGTGATTTGAACATTTAATATGTCAGTGATTTTAAAAATTTCTTTCTGTTCTTTGTTTAAAAGAACAAGGACAAGAGGTAAAGGGGTTTTTTTCAAATCAGACTTGTGCATTCGAGCCACTGAATCCGGGGCAAACCCCCTTTCAGACAGCTCTGCTTTAATGTCTTCGCAAGAAATAAATTCGGGAACGCCTCTCAGGACTACCCGTAATTTTTTGTCCTCAGGGAGGCTGTAAGTATGAAATGGGATTTTTTGGTCCCTGAAAACGCTACTTATCTTCCTGAAAGTTTCAGGAGAGTCTGGAAAAATTTTAACTCCGTCAAAGACATTCTTAGCGGGTTTAACAAGTTTTATGTTATTGGATTTGAACAACGAAATGACTGTTGTCCACATATTCTTATCCCTAACGGTGATGGGAGGGACATTCTGTCTTTTCAACGTCTGTGGAGTCAGTTCCGTTAGTGGTATATTGGTCACGTCAGTCTGTTCCATCGTCATGTCGTCATTGTTGGAATTTTGGGGGACGTTTGAATCGCAATTTTCGATTGAATTTGGTAAATTTGAAATTTTCGAGAAAATGGTGGAGGACTCAATGTTTCTCACTTGAGCTGATTCCGGTCCTGGAATAGCTGACTTTTCGATCGTGGGGACTTGCATATCGCCATCTGACAATTTTGACAGTTCGTGAAATTTATTCGAAATTGGAATGGAATTTGGATTTTTTATAACAGGACTCGTATATACCACTATTCTAGAGCTTCTACGTTGAGGATGAGATATAGAGGGTGGATTCACTTTACCCTTCGGTACTGGAAGTGCCGGGAATGAATCAATTCGGTGCCTTTTGGCTGGAGCTTGCCCGTTTTGGGTATCTGGTGTGGAGATTCTGGATTGTACTAGGGCATTGACTGCAGGGATTTTGATAAGGTCATCGCCAAGAGAGGCCAACAAGGCCCCGAGCACCTCCAGGAGATCGGCTCTGTCGAGAGAACCGATCCCTGCAAGCACCGACTCCTTGTTAGCCAGATCGCACTCACCAGTCGGCCGATCGGAATCCGCTGAGGAGGTGGAATTTCTTGTAATCTCCAATGGTGTGGATGGCTTGAGGGGGGTTCTTTCGCCTTCCGTCGTACAAGACGCTGGTTGGCTTCGGAAACACTGATTTTTGCGGGTTTTTTCGGGAGCGAAAAATAGACACAGGCGTACGGTTTTATATTGTTGCCTATTTTCTAAGAAGGAAGCCACCCAATCACAGGCATTTCCACGAATTCCATACTGATACATTTTTGACAAGAGTTTACTATGACTGACACAGTCGAATGCCCTGCTGAGATCGCAGAAAATCCCAGCAGGACACTTGCCTGCGTCGATCATTTCAACTAATTTTTCAATGTGTGCCAAAACAGCGGTGTTCGTAGACCTTTTTGAGCAAAAACCATGTTGGCTGTTCGTCAAAATTTTTTCACTCTCCAGGAAGTCCATGAGGCGGTTCAAAAAACTAATCATGAAGATTCTTGACATACTTGAGGGTACTGTCACAGGTCTATCTATAGTCTATCCATTTTTTCTGTGCAGTGGCACAATCTTTCCCATATTCACTGATTGTGAGAACTCTCCTACGTATATCACGTATAATATCGTTTTATGGGAAGGAGCCACTGAAATAAATGGAGTATTCGTAGCCCAGAAGAGAGTTATTAGACTTTTATTCAACTTGAGAAGAACTGACATATGTGAATCAAACTTCAGGAAATATTCACCATAAACTGTTCCGGGTATAAATATATTCATAACTGTTTGTGCTATATTAAACAAAATATGACCTATTTAACCAGAAATGGTGATAATCACCCACAAGGCATGGTAATAAAATTAAGAACCAGAAAAATTCGGCTATTTTATATGGCAGGAACCAAATTATACAATCATTCACCATCCGAGCTGGAAGATAAACAATCGTGCGACCTATTCAGAAAGAAAGTTAGAGAAATCCTTGCATTGCATAGTTTTCACTCCACCACTGAGTATCTCAGTTATGAGTGAATTGGGAGTTTATTTTTTAAATAATGATTTTCCGTTTGTGGATGTTCTATTTCAGCCATTCCATGTAAAATTATACTTTTTACTGATGTATGTTTGTTTTTCTCCTTATATGTATTTATATGTGTGTTATACTATAATTTAATATTAAGATTTATTTGACCCTTCAATTGACATGTCCTACTTCTCTCTATATGAACACAAAGTCTGAATACATATTCTAATTCATTCTTCTCCAATAAGTAGAATTATATTCAACTCCATTATTGTATAGCAAAGTCAGAATGGTGTATCTATCATGCAATAATTCTTGTTATCAGGTCACATATACCTATTTTAATTATTTTTGAATAGTGATTGTACCGACATTACATGATCTGTGTTTGATATATTGTGCTGTTTTCTGTTACTGGGTTGTCAACTCAATCTGTTGAGAACCCGAATAATAAATTAATAAATGAATAAATCAATATCGGTTTTGGAAAATTCCAAATATAACACCAAGAACAAAAAAATATGACCCATGTTGAGAAACTTCAATATCATTTTCCATATGTCTTACTGCAAAGTTCTTAATAATCATAGGACAATTGAAATAATACTTGAAACCCAAACAGAAACATCGTTATGATTGAATTGAGATGAAATTAAAATGAAATAACAACAAAACATTGAGCTTTTGAAGTTGGTCATTAAGTTTACTTCCACAACCATTCCAGATGAGGAAAAGTATTGAATAATATTTCCTGAAATAATACTATTGTTAACTCAAAAACAATTTGTATTTATCCGAATGGCATCTACAGAAATATCGTGTTCGACCATAAAATCTTCCAGTAGTATAAATCCAATTTCAGGAATTCATAGGAGAACACTATTTCCGTACGTTCGAGATAAGTTGGCACCAATTTCGGCCGGTTCATAATATTTTTATGTACTCGTATTGTAGGTTATTGTTTCTATTCACTGGTCTGGGGTCTCGTGAATGTGATGTTTCTCTTGGATTTTAATTTCAATACATGCTGTGACTATATTGATTTTTGTTGTTATTTGACAGTTGAGAACCGTCATATTTGGAATAGTTGATGGGACCATAAAGGTTATTTTATAAATATTAAAAGGAATACCACTTTTTCTTCGAATATTTCGCAAAATGAAGTGATCACAAGTAATGGCATGGAGAATCTCAGAAATATTTCAGCAAACACTGACTGGAGCACGGTGAGTAACTTTGAACAAAAATATACTGATATCGATACTGAAATAAACCGCTCAGTTGAGTTTATAACTTTCACACTCAAAAGTGGTATTAAAAAGTAATTTCCATTGAAAATCCTCCAGTAAACTGGTTCACTACCGACCTGAAAAATAACGTGATACTTTAGAACGTGTAAAAATAATTTGTGGTGTTAACAAATATAAAAACGATTATTCAATTTATAAAAACATGGAAAGTCAATATAAATGTGCCATTGAAAAAATAAAAATAAATGCTTATGATTATTACATAAATACAATAAAATGAAGAAAACATAAAACTAATCAATTACGAGAGGAATCGTCTGAATAATAAAAAAATTTACACCGCCTTAAGCCAACGACTTCAACAGTTTTTTTGGGCATATTGCGGAGTTAATCACAAAAACCCTGCCCGTAACGAATATACATTTTTCAGAATTATTTGCAAAGATACCATCAACTCAGGACTCTTTTTTCCTGCAACCTATCCTTGAACGAGAAGTACTCGCGGCGGTGAAATCGTTGAAAGACACCAGCGCCACAGATATCTTTGAAAAATACTGGAAAGTACCATAGATTTGATAGCGGTTACGTTGACAAATCTTTTCAATGCCTGTATTAGTTCAGGTATTTTTCCATAAACTTTCAAACAGTAAAGTGATTTTGATTTACCAGATAATTCAAACTCTCTTATTGCGTTTTTGAGAGAAATATTCGAAATAATTTTGAAAATTCGGTAATCCATGTCTTTTGAGAAATTTAAATTGCTGCATGAAAATCAATTTGGATTCCGGAAAAACACATCCACCATCAAAGCTATAGCTAAGGCAGTTGAAAACATAGTAGAGGGTTCCGAAGACGGTAGACAATATGCAATGACCTTTATTTGACTTAACAAAAGCGTTTGATAGTGTAAATCACAATTTTGTATAGGAAAAATTGAATCTATACGGTGTAAGAGGTGTTCCCTTAGCTCTTCTCCATTCATATCTTAAGAATGTAAGACAGTCAGTATGCTCCAATGTTAACACGTCAGAAACAATAAGAATGAAATATGGGGAACCACAGGGCTCTGCCCTGGGACCCCTTCTATATGTCATATACATAAATGTCCTATTTTACATCTAGTTAACTCAACCGGTATCATGTTCATAGATGATACCACTACATTTATCAAAATATAAACGAGAAAACAAAAAATTAAACAACTGAAAAAAATGCCGACTATTGGTTTGCAGCAAACAGTTTGAAACGCAAACAAAATGAATCATATCACCTTTTCCACACAGGCAACAAAAACTAATAAGCTCACAAAACTTCTAGGATTTTTTTATTCTCCTCTCTAAATTGGTCAGGTCACATCGAGAAGCTTAGTTCTAAACATTCGAGCTGGATTTTCATTCTGAGACAACTGGAGAATGCATTAAGTACAGACACACTGATGGATATCTATTATGCTTTTTTTCACTCAAAATTTTTTTATGGGATAACTCCATGGGGTAACGCATTTTTCTCTTTCTCTTTGAAAGTATTCAAGTTTCAAAAAAAATACCCGAATTGTAGCAAATGCTGGCTTCAGAGAACATTGTAAACCTTTATTCCAGAAATTCAAAGTATCAAATATACCTGCTTTTCATATATTTCATCACTTACTAGAAATTGATTCTAAAGAAAATAAACTAACTGAACACTCAAATGTTCACCAATATAACACAGCTCAGATCACAAAGTATGAATTAAATGAAAGTGCAAAAAATTCCTTGGATATTGCCCTTTATAATAAATAGAATGTTGGAAAATATTGAGTATGGAAAGATGTTTCTCCGAACACGAGTTCTATTCAACCAGTGTTATGCAACATTATAATAATAATTGAGAAAAATGAAATAAATGTTGCAATTTCACATTGCTTAACTGCTAGTTGGAAATTTTCATTGCTCGACGTCGTTCGACCTGCTACATACAAATTGTAAACGTAGTTGATTAAATATGTCTATGTTATCACAAGCTTTTATTTAGTTTTTTGCAAGTTTAAATAATAATAATAATAATAAAGGTATTTCACTTAACCCTAATACAGTGTGCCAAGGAAGACATTGTCGTACGTAACCTGATTGACAATAGAAAATGAGAGAAACTAAGGGGTGATTATGTTTATACTCATTAGTTTTTTGAGCCGCGAGGTGAGGGACTGTCTAGACTTGTGTTTTGAATAGTTCGTTTTTATATTCAGACTTGGAGCAAGTAATTCTGAGGTTCTTTATACTTTCAGGAACGGAGTTATATAACTGATAAATTTGGTAAATATAGGATTGCCTAAATAATTCAGTTTTGAATTTAGGTGGGGATAATAAACCTTTGAATCGAAGATTTAAGTTATGTATATCTGTCCTGAAAGATATTTTGTGGTTCAAATATGCAGGAAGTTTAAATAAAACAATTTTGTGATATAGGGTGACTGCGTGGTGAATTCTTCTATTTTGCATACTCAACCATCCAACCTGTATCAATTTATGTGATATTCTCTGATTTCTTCTCACACTATAAATAAGCCTCAAGCAGGAATTCTGCACTTTTTGAATTCTATTTTTATATAAAGTTGTTAAGTTCGGACCATAGACGGAGTCAGCGAAATTGAAATGCGATAGAACTAATGCTTCACATAGTTTTATTTTGATGTTTCGAGGAAATAAGTGCCTGTTTCCGTAAATCAATTTCAGTGAGCTATCTGCACGATTAATCAGTTGATTAACATGTTTTTCGAATCTCAAGTCTCTGTCTATGATAATCCCTAAGTTTTTAGCTTCTTCAACTATATCGATGGATTCATCATTAATTTCTATATTATATCTATATTAACAGGGAACTGAATTCTAGCCCTGTTAAACAGAGAACCAAATAACATTACTTTAGATTTAATACAATTTATTAGTAAACAATGTTCAGATGCTAACTTAATAAACGTCGATAGTTCCCTATTAATAGTATCACAAGCATTATCTGCTAATTGTGGAGGAAAATTATGATAGATCTGAGTGTCATCGGCATAGACATGAATCTTACATTGTTCTAGAGATTTTATTAAATCTATGGTATATATCGAGAAAAGCAAGGGACCCAGAATTGAGCCTTGTGGCACCCCCGAGTTCAATGTCATATATTCAGACTGTTTTGATTCAATTCTCACACACTGTTTACGATTGTTTAGATAGTTCTCTATAAGACCAACAGCCGTTTCTGAAAAACCTATATACTGCAAAATATTAAGCATTAATTTGAAGTTAATAGTGTCAAACGCTCTGCTGAAATCAAGCAATACCAAAATTGTACATTGACCTTTATCAATTGAAGCTATGATGTCGTCGACTATATTAAGTAAGGCTGTTGTGCAACTGTAGCCTTTACGAAAGCCAGATTGAACAGCCGGCATTAGTGAGTGATCCGCTAAGTGTCGTCTCATCTGTACTTCAATCGATCTCTCTAAAATTTTGGAAAGCATGGGTAGAATACTTATACCTCTAAGATCCTTGTATTCTGAAGGATTTTGTTTCTTAGGCAGAACTTGGACTACAGCCATTTTCCACACAGCAGGGACAACACCGCTTGAAAGACAACAGTTTATGATATGTGTAATATATGGTATGATAAGAGGACAACAAAGTTTAATGAGTTCAACACTTAGCCCATCACAGCCCAATGCATTGGAGTTCATTTTACAAATATTGTCATATACAAAGGTGTCATCGACTTCTTTGAATTTAAAAGTGGAAGGAATAATATTATTGGTGCTGTAAAAATTCATAAGGTATCCAGGTGGAGCAACGTAAGGAATGGAGTTTATCCAGAAATCATTAATTTCACTTGGATTCTTTAAACTTTCAGGAAGCTCACGATTTTTATTTTTTTTAAATTATTTGTTCTCAATGTTTGCCACAGCTTTTTCGAATCGGAGTTATCAAACTGATATAAAAAGTATGCCCTTTTTTCCCTTTTAATTGCTTGATTTGTATAATTCCTGAGATCCTTATATAATTCAAAATGAGCTAATGATTTTGTGCGTTTATATTTATTGAGAGCTTTATTCCGTTCATTCATCATTTGATGTAAAGGAAATGTCAGCCAAGGGGCTTTCTTTTTTGTAATTTTAGAAACATCTATAGGTATACATCTTGAAAGTCCTTATTTTTTTTACATTGAGCTTGCAGTATACAATAAAATGGTCTGATATATCATTACGAATAACACCTTTTTCGATCAAATTTTCCTCTTTTTCTATAATATAGTCAAGTAGAGATTCAGAGTTATCAGTTATTCTTGTTGGTTCGTTAATTTAACCCCCTTCTAATTGCTCGATCAACGTGAAATTTTGCAGGTGTTCATAGTTACCGTAACAATGCATTTATCCTGCTCTGAGATGGCGCACAAAATTTGCGTTTATGATCCGATTCGACTCAAAACTGGTATGTGGGGTTTTTTGGAGAAAAATAGCGGCTTCCAGATGGCCGACGATCTCTGCGATTATGGTCCGATTCCATTCAAAATTAGTATGTATGGATTTCCGGGGTCGGAGATTATGCATGTTTATTCAAAATTCAGAAATTTTTGATCATGGCTCCAAGATGGCGGATGACTTTTCTAATTATGGTCCGATTCGATTCAATATTAGTATATATGGTTTTCGGGATCGAAGATTATACATTTTTTGTCAAAATTCATGGAATTAGAATGGCGGCTCCACGATGGCGGACGATCTCTGTGATTATGGTCCGAATCTGATCAAAATTGGTATGTGGAGTCTTCGGGGTCGAAGATTATGAATTCATTGCCAAAATTTATGTATTCAAGATGGTGGCTCCGAAATGGTGGACAAGTTTCTGATGATGGAATGTTTCTATTCAAAATTGCTCTGTCGGGTTTTTTGGGGTCGGAGATTATGAATTTGGTCAAAGATTATTGATTTTTTGTCAGAATTCATAAATTGAAGATGGCAGGTCGGGGATGGCGGATGAGTTAATATTTAGATGGCCTCCTCATTGAAGAACTAGAGAGCTCAGAACTCACAGGAAAAAGTGCTCATAATGATGATGCATAACAAAAATGCATATAATAAGGCGTACTTACTAAAAAGCACAAAATAAAATAATTAATAAAAAAACTTTTTTAAAGACAAGCTTTCATTCAAATACGCAAAAAAATAAAAAAAAATTATTGATCTGGATGTGCGAGAGTTAAAGATCCAGAAGCTTGTCGCTTTTGTATTCGAACTGCAAACTTTGCGCCCTTGAATCAATAACTTACGGAATAACCCACGTCGCACATCCAAAGCAATTTTTCTTTTGACTTCATATCGCATTTGAATGAAAGCTGGTCCTCAAAAAGTTTATTTTTAATTTCTATGGATTGTATCGAGATTTGTAGGGGGTTGAAACATTTCCCCCAGAGCATTCAGATTTTGTTGGGTGTTGTTGTAGTTCGGATTTTCGAGAATTCCATCTGCTAGTACTTCACTTTCATTCACGTAGTGTTCGTTGGAAGCTCTAACAATTTCGTGCATTCCTTCCGTTTTTTCTTCTGTGATATTAATGTTATTTCACTTTTTCTCCACAAATATTTCATACTGTTTAATTTCTAGAATTTAGTCTTGAAGTTATTTTCTTTTGTCGTTCTCAGGATATTATCAAGTTACTACCTATAGCGTTCATAGTTTTCCCTTAGAGTATCATCATTAGGATTTCAAAGGGGTTCTTAGTATATTTTATTTCTGGTATTTATATATTCCATTATTCCATCAGAAGTCCAAATTTTCCTTTCTCTTTGCCTTGTTTCTATTATGTTTGTGCAGTCGATGATATGATTATTTGAAATTTCCAGGAATCTGAAAAAACTTATAGCAAGGAGAAAAACAATTTCTTTCATTTGGTGACTGAGGAACGACAGCTGGGATGGAAAATCGGAAGCACCATATTCTACAGTGCTTTCCTCAAGTACTGAATAAATTCATTTCTAGTCAAACTATCCACTCTGAGGAATTTCCTGAAACAGGTCAATTTATAATCTCTTTTTGCCACATTTATTAGGAAAAAATGAATATACAGGGTGATTCCACGTTTGACTAATGACGTCCGCCACATTTTTTTCAAACGGAACACCCTATATATCATTCAATTTTTGAGATCTCCATGGAAAGCTGATTCCAGAAATACATTACACATAGGGTTTATATACAGTGCGTCCGTTGAATTCAGTGCTCTCATAAAATAGTGGATACATTCGTAAAAAATGGAAGGAATAATTTTTCGAAAGAACGCCCGAAGCCGTCGAATTTTATTTTCATGTGGGCATTTTTTCAAATTCAATTAATACATACAGAATGATTCGTGTAGGAGGAATCACGTCATCGCTATTTTTCTAATGGCGAATCCATTTTTCATTACGGAATGTGAAAAGGTGATTATGAGTATGGGTGACATGGAAATAATAAAAAAACTATTTTGAAATATGAAAATACCGAATTTAGTGGTAATCATAGCTTCAAACAACGATCAAATTAAATTTTCTTATAGTGTTTTGTGACCTCACTGCAATTATAGCTTGGAGTTGTTCGGGAAAAGGTCAATTAACTGAAACCACTATGGATCTGTTGCCGACGTTTCAACTTTTATAAAGTCATCCTCAGGATGACTTTATAGAAGTTGAAACGTCGTGGTTTCAGTTAATTGACCTTTTCTCAACCAACTCCAAGCTATAATCAAATTTGATGTTCAAATTGCGCACCGTTTGCTATCTGATAGTAGCGAAGACGATGAATAAACCCTTTTCGAATATTGTCAGTAACGTCAGGAGGTATACATTGTATCTTGTGACGGATTCTTGCTTTCAAATCTTATAAATTCCCCGACCTATGAACATACACTTTTTAGGTATCCCCACAAAAAGTAATCAAGAGGGATCGAATCTGGAGATCTAGCTGGCCACTCAATCGGTCCCCTTGTCCCTTTCCAACGATTCGAAAACACCACATCTAAATAGTCGCGGACAGTTGCTGCATAATGAGAAGATGCACCATCTTGTTGGAAGAATGTATCAGTTCTCGGAAGATCAGGTTCCTTTATATCTGGATACAAAGCTATTAGGGCTGGAATAAGGTCGAATCGAAGAAAATGCAAATATATTGCACGAGTCAGGTTCACGTCAGGGACCCAGAAGCCTTCCGTCGACAATGCCACACCATACATTCACTTTCTGTGGGTTTTGAATGTGATACTCCATCATCCATCAGGGATTTTCGGTAGTCCAATAACGGCAATTTTGCCTATTGACGTGGCTGTTCAAAACAAACGTAGCCTCGTCAGAAAAAAATTATTTTTTACAAAATTATCATGATTATTGCATCATTGCAGTTGTTCGCATTATTGCAGTTGTTCGCAAAACTGATTTCGCCGATCAAAATTGTCTTCATTCAGCTCATAGATGAGGCGTACCTTATAAGGACGGTGCTTTGCTTTTCTAAGAATTTTGTGAATTGTAGATGCTGTCATATTGAAATCAGAAGCCAATTGGTTGAGTGTTGTCTGATGACTCTCATGCATTGCCAACACAACATTGAGCTGATCGTCTTCTGGTGGTGAGGGTCGACCAGATTCAGAAAGATCACAAGCATACCCAAATTCACGGTATTTTGACTCGACTTTGCTCACCATGCTTTGGTTGATAGGTTGCCAATCAGGATGACTTGCATTAAACAATTCAATCACTTCTCTTTGGGTGCGCATTCTGTCTCCAAATCATATCATGCAAAAAATTTCAATTCTTCAATTGCCATTTAATTTAGTATTTTCATATTCCAAAATTGTTTTTCTTATTTTATTTTCATTTCACCCATATTCATGATCTCCTTTTCACATTCCGTGATGAAAAATAGAGTTGCCATTAAAACGATACCGATGACGTCATTCCTCCTACACGAATCATTCTGTATGTATTGATTAGATTCGAAAGAATGCTGAAATGGAAATAAAATTTTGTCGGCTTCGAGGGTTCTTTCCAAAAATTATTCCTTTATCATTTGAATAATTTATCCACTACTTTACGAGAGCACTGAATTTAACGGACGCACTGTATACAAACCATAGGTGTGATATATTTTTTAAATCAGCTCTCAATGGAGATTCCAAATATTGAATAATATATTGGGTGTTCCATTTGAAAAAATTGTCGCGGACGTCATTACTCAAACGTACACCACCCTGTTTATCCAATTTTCCCTTGTAAACGAGGCAATTGAGATTTGAAATTGATTTGTTTCAGGATATATCTCAGAAATGAATATTTGGCTGAAATGAATGTACTGAGTACTTTACGAAAGCACTATATAAAGTTTCATCGATACTCAGATATGATTCTGATTTATAACCAGATGATTTCGTAGAGGGTTCGATTTGAGATTATTTCTGATTCATAAACATATGAAATTGAACGAATAAAATTTATTTATCCATTGCTCATATCTCTCTCCATTCAATACAAGTTATGAGTTCATACGAAAATAAATAACAATCGATGCGATTTTATTCCAACCGGTATGATATAACTCTTAGTCTTTTATAGAAATCAATAGTGTTCCACTCGCGTAATGAAGAGAAGTGGGAGGACATATTTTGGAGCGAATCGACTTTATTGATGGGGAGTCGAAGGCTATCAGAAATAATGAACGACGCTTTCAGGGGCGACTATGAGGAAAATGAAAATGGATTAGAGTTCAAAAGTGGTAATTAGCTGAGTTATGATTTTGTTTCGAAAAAGTTCGTTGGCTGGAAAAGTCTCTTTCATCCAACACATCGGGGGATTGAGAGGTCAAATCCACATTTCAACCGTATTTTGTCAGTGAATTCATAACATTGACGAAAACTTTTGATTGCAAAACTGGGATAATTATTTCACTGTGAGTGAAAGTATGAATAAATAACAATAATCATAAAAAATATGCTTTATTATTATAAGACAGAATCTTGTTGGCAGAACTTGGGCAGTATATAATTATCATAAAATGAAAAATTGTTACAAAACAAATAATAATAAGAACTAAAATGGTATAAGGGTACAAACAGTGATAGAATAGACAATACGGTTCGACGTGAATGATGAAGTCATATGTATGTAGTAAACATAGAACAAAATAGTTCAAATGCTCCCTGGTTAGGCAATATGCAAATCTGAGAGACCCAGCTAAAAGCTTTCGTGATAATATTCCTGCAAACTATAAAAAGTTCTATCAGATCGACACTTTTTGACTGCCTCTCTGAATTGGGAGTCATTTAGCAGATCCAATGTACAGGGATGGATGATTGTACATTTTCCCACTATTGTAAAATATGGAGTCTTTGGTGATATGTTTCGTTGGCTTCGAGAGTTTCAGAGTGTGACTGCTATTTTGAGTACTATAATGCGAAGAAGACGCTGCAAAGTTCTTCATGAACATCTATATTGAGTTATATGCCATAAAAAAAAATAACAAAAAAAATAAAAAAGTTACAAAAATAAGGAACATATTGACTAAAAAGGAAAAAAAAATTTTTTTAAGACAGAATCTTGTTGGCAGAACTTGGGCAGTATAAAATTATCATAAAATGAAAAATTGTATATAAAACAAATAATAATAAGAATTAAAATGGTATAAGGGTACAAACAGTAATAAAATAGACACTACGGTTCGACGTGAATGATGAAGTCATATGTATGTAGTAAACATAGAACAAAATAGTTCAAATGCTCCCTGGTTAGGCAATATGCAAATCTGAGAGACCCAGCTAAAAGCTTTCGTGATAATATTCCTGCAAACTATAAAAAGTTCTATCAGATCGACACTTTTTCACTGCCTTCCTGAATTGGGAGTCATTTAGCATATCCAATGTACAGGGATGGATGATTGTACATTTTCCCACTATTGTAAAAAATGGAGTCTTTGGTGATATGTTTCGTTGGCATTGAGAGTTTCAGAGTGTGACTGCTATTTTGAGTACTATAATGCGGAGAAGACGCTGCAAAGTTCTTCATAAACATGAGTTATATGCCATAAAAATGAAATTCTCAACAGAAAAAAATCAAAAAAATTACAAAAATACAGGAACATATTGACTGATATAATCAAACAGGCAAAATCATAAAAAATATGCTTTATTATTATAAGACAGAATCTTGTTGGCAGAACTTGGGCAGTATATAATTATCATAAAATGAAAAATTGTATATAAAACAAATAATAATAAGAATTAAAATGGTATAAGGGTACAAACAGTAATAAAATAGACACTACGGTTCGACGTGAATGATGAAGTCATATGTATGTAGTAAACATAGAACAAAATAGTTCAAATGCTCCCTGGTTAGGCAATATGCAAATCTGAGAGACCCAGCTAAAAGCTTTCGTGATAATATTCCTGCAAACTATAAAAAGTTCTATCAGATCGACACTTTTTGACTGCCTTTCTGAATTGGGAGTCATTTAGCAAATCCAATGTACAGGGATGGATGATTGTACATTTTCCCACTATTGTAAAATATGGAGTCTTCGGTGATATGTTTCGTTGGCATTGAGAGTTTCAGAGTGTGACTGCTATTTTGAGTACTTTAATGCGAAGAAGACGCTGCAAAGTTCTTCATAAACATGAGTTATATGTCATAAAAATGAAATTCTCAACAGAAAAAAATCAAAAAAATTACGAAAAATACAGGAACATATTGACTGATATAATCAAACAGGCAAAATCATAAAAAATATGCTTTATTATTATAAGACAGAATCTTGTTGGCAGAACTTGGGCAGTATATAATTATCATAAAATGAAAAATTGTATATAAAACAAATAATAATAACAGGCAAAATGAAATTATTATCAATAATTTATGGAAGAATAAAATAACTGATAAAAACAGTGGCGTACTCACAGATATCAAACAGTTGGCAGATGATTTTTTTTTTCTCCAGTATAGGTCAAGAAATGGCAGAAACAATAGAGCAAAAGGATAATATACATCCACAGGTACTAAATCAATCGATGAACTCATTTTTCATCGGAGAGACAAATGATGAAGAAATATATGGATATATTAACAAATTGAAAGAAAAAGTACCAGGTCTTGACAACGTGAACGCCGAGATGATAAAACTAATAGGTAAATACATCATTGAACCTCTGGTCTACATTATAAATTGGTCTATACAAACTGGCATATTTCCATCAGCTTCCAAGATATCTGTGATCAAATGTCAACACGAAAATGGACGCAGAGAAAACGTATTGAATTACTGACCAATCTCCTTGATATCTTAATTTGCCAAAATTTGCGTTAATCAAAATATTCAAAAAAATATGGAGTATTATCAGAAAAGCAATTTGGCTTAAGAGAAAATAGGTCAACTCAAGACGCCATAGAATATGTTACATCCAGAATATGCAAATATGTCGACAAAACGAAACCAACATTGGCCATATTCATAGATCTCGCTAAAGCGTTCGACACCGTCGATCATCTTACATTGCTAAAAATATTGGAAGGTATTGGAGTCAGAGGAAAACCATACGACCCGATGGAAAACTATCTACATCAAATGATCCAGAGAGTAAAAATCAATGATAGCCTCAGTGAAGAAACGGTAATGAAATATGGCGTTCCTCAAGGCACAGTCCTGGGGCCTATACTCCCCAATATTTATCTTAATGATCTACTGAAATTAAAATCAGAAGTAGATGTGAGTTTTGCTGACGATACAGCAACTATATATGAAGACGAGAATTGGCCATCTTCAAGAAAAGCTGAAAATGATTTGAAAATAATTGGGGAGGGGTTTAAAAACTGGCTTTCAACAATGAACATCGGCAAAACTTCTTTCATACCTTTCACTTCATACGCGAAGAACCTACCAGAATATGACACTCTTCATATATATGACAACCAAATGATATCGATGGTCGACATATTGAATATTTGGGAGTATTCATTGATTGTAATTTGAAACGGGACATCCATATCGCCTTTTTTCGAATAACTACGGAGTACATTATCAAAATTCAAATATTTATCAAGAATTCTAATAATTGATCAGCTTTGAATATTATATTACGCCCAAGTTGAACCCCACTTGAATTATGGAATTTCAGCCTGAGAAGCGGAAACAAATAATTAAACGAAATATCTGGAAAAATCCAAATGCGGATCATTAAGATAATATACAAGAAACCACCAACGAATTATATCGTGAAACAAAATTATTTGATGTTCGACAATTAAATTTCATATCAGCTGTAATGAGGCAGCATGCTCATAGAAATACATTGATAGTTATAAATCATAACTACAACACACGTCACAAAACCAATTCTCCTGTTATACCAAGACCCAAAAAAAACACCCTACAAACAAGTAAGGCCTATTTGGGACCAAAATTATGTAGTTTGATCCCTCAAGAAGTGGAACAATACAACTCCCATCATTTATTCAAGTCGAAAATAGAGTAATGGATAAGTTACCAATAACGCATTAGCATCCACCAATGATATGAAAAACCTATATTATAGTTTGTTATGAAAACAAAGAAAGAATAAAAATGAAAAACATTGAAGAAAATAATTCCAAAAGATTGTTCATTTTGCATTGAACGTATAAATAACTACTCCATGGATTACTACTACTTTTCTATAATCTTACTATTGTATTTTATATTTAAATCCACTATATTTTTCATACTTTCATATTTTACATTTTATCGAATTGCATTTTATTGTATATTTATTCAATTACCCAATCTAATATCGGGAATCTGGATTTTCGTAAACAATTTCCACTGTTCACAAAGTCCGCCTTCTGTATTTTGTCCACTTCGACCAGATCTTCTATTATCTAAAATACAAGTATTCGCATTGTCAAACATTTGTTTATCATCATATCGCTTACACTCTTGGTTTAATATCTGTCCTAATATAAAATAATTCTATATTAATCACATATCACTTAAGTATACTTGCTAATAGATATTAGTCTACACTTCCACTACCATCGCATGCCTTGTTGGGTAGTATGAATTTATTTACCATTATGCATTCTATTTTCATTGTATTATTCTTATGTACCTTTGGGGTAAATAAATATTATTATTATTATCTATTAAACAAACAGATTCCGATATAAATGGTGCAATTACTGTTAGAATATCATTGTTTATGAAGGAGGTTCTGCAAACATTTTTTGGTGAACGTGAACGAATTTTTCTGAAATTTGGTACAGTTATATAAGCAACCATTTCGGATTTGATCACATTACAATTCAATATGGTGGATTTTCGGTTTTTCTGGAAATGCCAGTAACTTTGTTTTTTCAAATGGAACACCCTGTACATTTTTACATATTCAAGTTCAACAGGTCACAACAAGTCCAAACCCTAGTCCAAACCCCATGTCTAATGTATTTTTTTAAAACAATTGAAATTCAAATTGTTTTTTCATTTCACCTCGTGGATAAATGAGATTTGGTCGAAGCTATTCACAATGAGTTGCAAATAACAGAAAAACTTAATTTCTTCTGAAAAATTATTTTTGTGTCACTTAATGGTTAATCAATTCAGTCACATCACATTTTGATCAAAAAATCATTTTGTTCAAATGGGCCACCTACCTGTCTCTCTAGAACATACATCGAGGAATTTGTATTTCGGTGCGGTAACAAATTGTATAAATTGAAAAATCTACAACTAGTTCATGAGTTTCCTTGCAGTTCAAATAATTGTTCAACTTAGTAAGCCGTGGAAAACAACATTTCGGAATCTTGTTAACTAATTGTGTGAGTTATACTTATGAGCACGATAATGATGTTTCTTTTAAAATTCTCCTAGCGTTTTCTCGACTTACATTGCATTGGTATTCCAATTCCCGCGTCGGAGCGGTTGGATCAAAATCAACATAAGCAAAACGTTCATTTCGGCCTCCTCACTTACGTCTTCTGTCTTCTGTGTGGGTATCGTTCAGCGTATAACTGACAAGCGGCGACATTGTTTTTAAGACATTCTCAGTAGATTAATAACATATCAACATGTTCACTTCTTGTGAACCTATCATTTTTATTTCACATTTCTACTTGAATAATTTTCGAGAGTTGAGATGAAAGATGACAGCGGAACACAATTAGTTAACAAAATTCAGAAATGTTATTTTCCACAGCTTACTAAGTTGAAAAATTATTCGAACTGCAAGGAAACTCATGAACTAGTTTTAGATTTTTGAATGTATAGAATTTGTTACTGCACCGAAATACAAAAATGATATGTTATTTTTTTCCTCAATGAATGTTCTAGAGAGACAGGTACATGGCCCATAGGGGTTTCATTTGAAAAAAATGAATTTTTGATCAAAATGTGAGTGACTGAATTGATTCATCATAAATGACACAAAAAAATAATTTTTCGGAAAAAATTATGTTTCTCTGTTATGCGCGACTCATTGTGGATAGCCTTGACCAAATCGCATTTATCCACGAGGTAAAATAAAAAACTATTTTTCCTGCGACCATGTCAAGGGACAGATTTGTTGCTCTTACAAAATGTATCCGTTTTGATGACATGGCAACAAGAGCCGAACGAAGAGCAGTAGATAAATCATAAGATGCATATTTGATATACTTGTTGAGAATTTCAAACGTAAGATGTATTCCGGATCTCATATAACCGTCGATGAACAACTTCTTAGCTTTAGAGGTCGTGCACCCTTAACAGTTTACATAAAAAGCAAACCAGACAAGAACGGGATGAAACTTTGGGCTCTCTGTGACGCTGCAAATGCCTATACCCATAAACTTCAGGTGTATTTAGGCAAAATAATACTGTAGAAAAGAATCAGGGGGAAAGGGTAGTTCTTGACATGGTGGAATATTTGTCTGATGGATATGGAATTGCCACGAATAATTTTTTCACTTCTGAATCTTTGGGCGACAAACTCTGAGCTAAACACTTGACACTCTGTGGTACAGTACGCAAAAATAAAACTTTCGTTCCAAAAGAATTTCTTCCGTCAAAAACTCGTCCATTTCCTTCAAGTACATTTGTTTTTACCAAAGACCACACATTAGTTTCCTATTCAGCTGACAAAAACGAGGCAATCATTTTACTGTCGACTGAACACAATACCGACGAAATCAGTGATGAGGCCCACTCCTATGAACCTGAAAAAGTTCTTCATTACAATATGACTAAAGGTGGCATTGACACCGCCGATAAAATGGTGAAGGAAGATACTACCCGAAGAATGACAAACAGATGGTCACCTCCTTGATACCGCAGCTCTTAATTCCTGTACTTTATGGAAACTACAGTATCCCGACTGGAACGAGTCATATCTAGATGCCAGGCGCACATTTCTCCTATGTCTTGGAAAAGAGTTCGTCAAGTATCAAATACGTAGAAGATTTGGTAATGAGGATAGGCTCCAGCAACCCATCCGCGACCACATGGTCACTGTGGTTCCCGAGTTAGGCGGCCCACATGTACCACCTTTGGCGGAGAGATCATCTGGCCGCTGTCATTTCTGTCCTCAGAAAACTAGAAAAACTAGAATCTTGTGAAAATTTTGTTTGTTTAGAGCATAGTGGAGAAAAAAAAATTGTGAACTGGGCAAAAATTAAAAAAAAAATCCATTTTTTTACTTTAAAAAATTTTACTTTCTCTTAAATTTTTTTAACTGTTTTTCGTTGCGAAATTCGTTAAAATAAATATTTTGTGTACAAATTTGATTATTCGTGTTCCATTTTACATCGAATATAGGATGCTAAAAATTTTTTTTTAATCATTAAATTAGCTGGGGTACAAAATTACCCCAGTTAGTACTCAACGGGGTGTGGAGTCAGTCAGTATTAGGAAGGTTAACACTGTTTTCTCTTGAATATGCATAATAGAACACAGACGCGTTCAGTAGTTCTTGGAGTTGCCGCCGGCCGCGTTTTCATGTTTCGACAACATCTATAGATTCATAGGTAAGGGAAGGGCTTAGTGCTCAGTACTGAAGTGCTTGTGGGTACCTACCGGATAACTAAGCACTCAGCCTTTTCGTAAAATGCTCGAAGCACTAAGCGCTAAGCACTGATTCAAAAAAGTGCTCGGTAGCACGGTGCTTATGAGCACAAAAGTGCTTTGAGTGCTTTCACGAGCACTAAGCACACTGCTTTGGAACAGCTCTGAGTATCTCAAGCCCGTTTTCTGTAATATTGGTAGACTTTCAGATTTGGGGTTTATATTCTTCAGAAATCACCCTAATGGCATAACATGCTGAGGAGATTTTACCAGTGACTTACTTTATATGATCCTCAAATTTGAAATTCTGATCAATGAACACTCCTAGAATTTTCCTGGGATTTTTGTTTTCCATGATCTGTTAAAATAGAAAAGTTCGTTGCGCGAGCATCTGAATGATATTGTATTTGTTTTTGTTTAATTGAAACACAAGATGTTTGCATCACACCAATCTTAAATATTTTTCAAGTCGGCTGATATTATATTGTGCAACTCACTAGTGTTTTCATTATTTCAGAGAATAGTTGTGTCATCTGCAAAGAGGATGAACTTCCAAGGAATATTGATATCAGTGATGTCATTCCCATACAATAAGAAAAGAGTAGGACTCCTTTTTTTTAAAGTTCCCTTTTTTTGACCATCTAATTCCGACCTGTTGGGTAATATTCGAACCCTTCGAATGTCACTCCTCTGCATCCATACTTTTGTAGCTTTCTCAGCAGTATTTGGTTGGTTGGTTGGTTTGAGACTGACGAGCCAGAGACAGGGTTGGCACTTAGCTTCCCTTGACACTGCGACCAGCTAGGGTCTATTGTATCACTCTGTCGTCAGTGGTTCCTCATTCAAACAGGTTTGTGCCTTTAATTAGGTTAAGAAGCCTGTTGATAAGGTTCTTCGGATTCATGCCTGTTTCCGGGCTGATCTCTCCAAAGGTTCTGTGTCGCCTACTACTTAGGGCGTCACAGTCGAAGATGATATGAGAGGCTGTTTCCTCCTCTTCATCACACAGCCTACACTCCACGGTTTCCCTGCGTACTCCCATGGTGTTTAGGTGTTTTCTTAGGCCGCAGTGTCCAGTCAACAGACCTATTATTATACGAGCCTTCGTTCTGTTCAGGTTCAGAAGGTCAGCCGTCAGGGTCCGGTTTGGATGCCCTACCATGACTTTGCTGTGTATTTGCCCGACAGTTTGATCCCAATATTGTTGGTGGCTTCGTTTCATCCACTCGGCGATCAGGGTCCTGCATCGGTTTTTGCTAATCCCGTGTGCAGGTTCTGGCCCTGTGAATAGCGTTTCAGATGCTTGTCTAGCTAGCTGGTCCGCTTTGACGTTGCCTTCAATGCCTCTATGACCTGGCACCCACATCAAGGTGACCTTGTTGTGTTTTGCCAGCTCGATGAGGTTCTGGAGGCAGTCCCAGACCAGTTTGGACTTTATCTGTGTAGAGTTGAGTGCTTTGATAGCACTTTGACAGTCAGATAGAATGTAGATGTGTTTTTTCCTATAACCACTTTCTAGATTCTTCTGAATGCATACCATGATAGCATGTGTTTCAGCTTGGAATATCGTGGAGTATTTACCAAGTGGTATTATGTAATCCCTTCTTGGCCTTACCCCATGTATTCCTGCTCCCGTTCCTTCAACTGTCTTTGAACCGTCTGTATACCAGACTATGTCCGCAGTTGATTGTGATTCTATACTCGGGGCCCATCCAGATTCATCAATTCGTGTTTCGAATGGTTTTTCGAATGAGTATAGGGGTTGCATGTAATCTGAAATCATTTCGAGTTCTTCGATGTTGGTTACATGAGTGATTCTGGTATGTCCAGTTGTTCGGATTCT
Source organism: Gonioctena quinquepunctata (assembly GCA_018342105.1). Classification (NCBI taxonomy): domain Eukaryota; kingdom Metazoa; phylum Arthropoda; class Insecta; order Coleoptera; family Chrysomelidae; genus Gonioctena; species Gonioctena quinquepunctata. The sequence goes on from JAFIRS010000407.1 coordinate 451,877, forward strand.
CCAGTTTTTCGTTTGTTTCAGTCTGTATGCACTCATCCTGGCCTCTCCAATGACATGTAAGTCAAGGGGTTCGAGGTTTAGAATGATTTCCATTGCAGCTGTTGGAGTGCTGTTCATTGCACCCGTGATGCAGAGACAGGCAAGCCTCTGGATTTTCCCAAGGTTGATTTTGCCTGTCTTTGATTTGTTTTGGCCACCATAAGAGTGAGCCATAAGTTATTCTTGGTCTTATTACGCTGTGTAAAGCCAGTGCATGGCTTTCGGTTTGAGCCCCAGGTTTTTCCAAAAGCCTCCTGCACATCATGAAGGTTATCTTGCTTTTGTTGGTTACATGTTGAAGATGCGGGTTCCAGGTTAGTTTCTTGTCAAGAATCAGCCCTAGATATTTCACCTGCTCTACTACTTGTAATGTTTCACCGAATAGTCTAGGAGGTATGAGATCTCCCATGTTTCTTCTCCGGGTGAAGGGAATTAGTGTTGTTTTGTTCGGATTTGCCCTTAGGCTCTCTCTGTTACACCATTCCTCTACTGTCCTCAGTGCATTTTGCATTAGCTCTGAGGTTGTTCGAGTATTCTTTCCCTTGATGAGGATGACTAGGTCATCTGCATACCCTTGAGAGTAATACCCTTGGTTATTCAGAGAAATTAGCAGTTCGTCTACAACCATGTCCCACAGAAGGGGGGAGAGTATGCCCCCCTGTGGGGTACCTCTGGAAATTTCAACCTGCTCTGTTTCCTCGAACATGTTGGCTTGGACCAGTCTATTATGAAGCATTGAGTGTATCCACCTGCAGGTGGTTTCGTCAATGCCTCTTCGAGTGGCCGCAGAGACCATACTTCCAAAGGAGGTGTTGTCGAAGGCTCCTTCGATGTCTAGAAAAGTGCATAGTGCAATTTCTTTGTTTGCTAGAGATTCTTCAAGCCTTGAAACAAGCTGATGAAGTGCTGTCTCGCATGATTTTCCTGTTATATAGGCATGTTGGTTTTGATGTAAAGGCCGTTCTACAAGAGCGGTTTCCCTTATGTCTCTATCTATCAGTTTTTCTAAGCCTTTCAGAAGAAACGACGATAGGCTTATTGGTCTGTATGCCTTTGCCTGGTCATATGAGTCTCGTCCAGGTTTCGGAATAAAGACCACATTTACAGTTTTCCAGGTTTGAGGTAGCCATCCCAATGCTAGGCTCAGCCTGTACAGTCTGCACAGTTCTGGTGCTAGATATTCAACTCCGCTCTGAAGTAGTATGGGAAATACTCCATCTGGGCCCGGAGACTTGTAAGGCTTGAAGGAGTTTATTGCCCACACTACTTTTGAATGAGTTACCGTTCGTTTAGCCACTTCCCAGTCTGCCCTTTTGGCCCTCAAATGAAGGTTTGCAGGGATTTCATATCTGGGGTTTTGATTTGTGGTGACAGTGGATCCTGGGAAGTGTGTATGGAGCAAGAGTTCCATAGTTTCCTTCCCAGTGTTGGTGTAATTGCCGTTGGGTTTTTTGAGAGTCCCCAACGGATTGATGGGGTCTTTGGAAAGGATGCAGTATTTCATGATCAACACAGTCAAATGCCTTTGACAGGTCATAAAACACTGCTGTTGCCTTTTCACCGGCATTAATTTCGGAATAAACTTCATTCATGAATGAGAATATTGCATCGTGTATATTTTTATTATACTGAAAACCGAACTGGTTGACACTGATGATATTATGTTCATTTATTGAATCAAGTAGAAGTTTTTCAACCAATTTTTCTATGATTTATGCGATGGAAGGAATGAGAGAGATAGGACGAAGATTATAGGGATCATCAGAATCTCATATACAGAGGAATGACAGAAGAGGTTTTCAGAAAAAAGGGAAATTAGCCTTTTTGGAAGGACAAATTTATCAGTGAAACCAATACATTCAAAGCACTAAGTGGAAGGTTTTGTATTATTTTACTCAATATTCCATCGTAGCCTGTTGCATTTTTATTCCTAATATCCTTCAAGATTTCAATCAATTCATCAATCAGGTTCTCTTCTATTCCAAAATTTACAAGATGGACTAATGGATCATATGGGTTAGCAATATTTTCACTCATATTCTGGGCAATAGAGCAGTAAAAGCCATTTATAGTATCAGGGCTCAGAGAAATGTTACGATTTTGTTATTTTGAAATTCCTCTCAATTGACCAGGTCTCTTTTATATAATTGTGAGACTCACTAAGTCTATCATTGTAAAATGATTATTTTGCCCGCTTGATTGGAGATCTATAGATTCTACGATGATTATTGAAATTGTTTGAATAATATAGATTGTTTCCGAATATATTGCATCGACCGCAGATAACTATAGGAAATTTTCAGACCTTCTGTCAACCATGTTTTTTCTTTATTTTTGATTTTCTGTTTTGGGAACGGAGCATCAGATGCAGCTATCAAGACATTGTGGAATGAGGGACATGGTTCATTATGAGGAAGAATACTTCCCCACTAAGTCTGAAGAAAAATCTGATAGAACCTAGGATAATTAGTCCTGCTGGATAGTCTTCCATATTTTCATTTGTTTTGCTTCTTTGAAGACCAGAACGACAGCTGCCTCAGGGTAAGATAATCCTGAAGAATTGACCAATCATAATACTTTTCGCTCATCAAAGTCATTGGCCATGTATTGGTATATGAGGTAGTTCGTGACATCAGTTTTTCCGATATTCGTGTATTTCTCTTCACAGGCCAATTTACCGTAACTGGATGAGAGAAGATTACAGAGTGGGCTGTTGCCATTCGATCGGAATACGTCAGAAGTAGATGCTAGTGAGAGTAGCCAAATTGGCCACATTTAAATTTCTATCGAGAAAATAGTTTCGCCCATAGTGAATGACCTAGTGAAAACAGTATGATAACATTTTCATTATTAAAATTTCTAGATTTACTACTATTTATGGTTATGATGGCATTTATGCTTTTTGAAGATTCAGAAGAACGTTGCTCCATACTTTGTAACCTAGCGTTGAACACATTCCATCTATCATCATATTTGATTTGTTCAAATGTTATCGAACCATAAGTTCTATAAGAATGAATTACATTCAACAGTTTTATATGATATACATGGTGACCCAGGGGTGTGTAAAAGCTCCGTCACTTTTTTTCTATCCAAGCTATCGTTTTCTTCAAACAATATGTCCAACAATGAAGCACTCTAAGAATATTAATATTCATATACAGACGTCCTAAAATACGATACAAAACTCAGTACTGTTTTTTTAAATAGTAGCCCTCCGTTTCTGTTAATTCTTTGGATTCGCCACTATGCTGTCAATATAATGTCTCTGAGTTTCTTAGACTTATCTGCGATAGTTTTTGATTTTTGTCAATTTATGTGTCAGAATAGCGTCGTGTCAGACCCACAGAAAAAATAATAACTTCAGAACCATTCAAGATTATTAAAAAAATTTGAAAAACAAATTGAAAATTACAAATGCAACACCCTACATTTTATTGCTTCATTAAATGGCATTTCTCAAGAGCAGGGTTTTTGGCTCCAATTTGTAGAATTTGCAAGATTTTTTGCAAAATACGAAATGTTGATGATTTTTTTCGAAAAAAAGAGAATCATAGGCCGTAGTCGAAATATTTGGCAGATCTATACAATTCTGAAAAAAATATATTTCAACAAAATGAAATTGTAATAAAAACAGTTGTACATCACAAAGGAAACAATTCTAGAAATCTTCACAAGAAAAGTAGGAATGTGGGATGGAACAGGAAAACAGGAAGCTTTGCGAGAATTCTGGGACAAAGCTACTTATGAATGCTCAAATGGGTTTCCGTCCTGTTTCATACTAGCTGTGCTAGTCTTCTAGTAAATGAGCCCTGAACTCTAGTTAGCATTGCTCCATCAGTTGAACGGAATGCTTCCATTATCATCTGCAGTTATTGGACGATATCTGAGAACCCTCTCTATTCAATATTCAATTGAGATTGTTTCCCCTTTCAACATGAATATGAGGTGTCTGTATTATCAGATTCAACAAGGGCATTCGATACAGTCAAAAGGTCCTTTGTTTCCGAAAACTTAGAATGGATGTGTATTCGTGGCTGTATTAATGATTGGTTCCTCTCTTCTCTTGAGGCGGTGTCCTTGGACAATTAATTCTCCTGATATTCATCAACGAAAGCTCTTATGTATGCAGACGATACATGCTCGATATCGGACCATTCAAAAAATGCACTATCTGAAAAGCTCTCTAAACACCAAATCAATTCAGGGATTGGTGCCCTTGTAATCGATTATTGATGAATGTTGGAAAAAAGGTGTACATTGAATATCGTTCAGTTCAATGATCACCTCCATATTGTTCAATGAAACCGTGATTGAAAAATTCATATCTGCGAAATTTCTTGAAACACTATTTGATGGTAATATCTCTTGGCAGGCGAATTAATCGGATCTGTAAGAAAATAAACCAGTGTTTTTATCTATTGGCGGCTCTGAAATCTATGTTAGATCGCATCTCTGCAATAACTTATAGTATTATTGTATGGGGATAGGGGCGTGATATTCAGAGGGTGTCCGTTTTTCAAAAAAACATTTGAACATTTGAACAAACCGACGAAAACAGAAACTGAAAAGCCGAAAATAAAATGAGCTTTTTTAGTCTTGATAACTGAGCTCACAAACTAATGTGAGTGACTAATTTTGTGTCGGCGCCAAACAAACAAGCAAATTGATGACGTATATCGTGATATGGAAGTGGGGTGCGCGGCGACGCGACGGCACGTCACTTCGCCGGAAATTGCCGAATTGTTATTTTTGATGCTGGAGATTTCACGTTGCATTTTTATGTTATTTGTTTCAATCATATCTATAGAGTAATTTAATGATCTTTGTTGATTGTTTGTTTGGCGCCGACACAAAATTAATTATTTTTTTTTTCAAGGATTTTTATCGAGTTTAAGCCACCACAAGTGGGTGAAATACACCTAGGCACAAGGCGCCTGTTTGTGTTGTTTCACACACTCGTAGACGGAATGTCAATTTTAGTACAATATAGACTAGTTCTAAGTAGTAATTGAAATTTTAGATTCATCCAGTGGGGGAGAGGGTCGGAGAGAGCATAATAGGGGATTGAAATATAATTCAAAATTGATTAATATTATTAACGTTTGTTTTTTCAGTATATTCTTAGAATATATTAAGTATACTTGGGTTTTCTATTATGTGTTTCTTAATAGCAAGTTTGAATTCTTCGATTTTTTTTTATAGTTTTTAGATCCGTAGGGAGATAGTTATACAATGTAGGTCCGAAAAAAAAGATGAACCTTTGCGTGTGGCTCTTTCGGTAAAATGGAGTTCTTATATTCAAATTATCAGAGAATCTTGTTGTTTTCGAGAAGCTTGTGGTATATTTTATTGAGTTGGAAAACATCCAAATTAGACCTTGATAGCAATATTGAGCCCTAATATTTAGGACTTTGGTTTCTTAAAATAGTAATTGGGTAGGGAACCTTTTATATTTTCTGTGTATTATTTTTAATAATGAATTCTGCATGATTCGTAGAGGGTGTTGTATGTCCCCCCCCACACTATATTACAGTAGCGTATTACGCTTTCAGCCAGAGAGGTGTATACGAGAGATAGGTTTTTCCGTGAGAGAATATCTCTAAGCATATTAAATTTGTACATGAGAAGTCTCGGTCTTTTCATGACATGTGTAATGTGTTCATCCCATCGTATATGTTGGTCGATAGTAACTCCCAAATATCTAATCGAGGAATTTCTTTCATCGTTGCGCAGTTACATGTGTATCTATCATTGCAGAGTGGTGTGTGTATTTTTAAGGTATCATTTGGAGGTGTGTCTCTGGTATTCAGAGAGAATGTCATGAATTCAGTTTTGTTTATGTTCAAACTTAGTAGGTTATGATTCAACCAGGTGAGAATTTTTCTAAGATCGTTTTCTGCAGTTATGTAGACGTCATTCCAGGTTTCATCTCTGAATATCAGCGCGGTGTCATCCGCATAACATATAATATGTCCACGAAAGCCATTGATTTGAGATATACTTTACTTATATTAGTTCAGGAGCTTAGTTATTGAGACTGGAAAGGTACATTTTATTTTTTGCTTTTTAGTTTATTTTTTCGTCGGGTTGATTTTTTGTTAAAAAGTTTTTGTTTTTAATTCATTTATGGCTATAATCTACTGATTGTTACTTATTCAATTCGGATTACTTTTGAAATACTAACCGAGTTAATAGTTGACTATTAACTGTTATATATTATAACAAGGTGGTACCAGTTACAGATTTACTCACCCGTTCAGGGACGGAAGTTCCAGAAATACTGAATCAGATATTTCTTTATTTGTAACAAAGACCTCAAATCCCATTTTTCATGACCCGAACTCAAAAACCAACCGAACTCTCATGCAAACCTTCAGCCCCCCCCTTTCAACTTCTTTGGCGTTGTATTTATGAATACACCGAAACATATATTTTTTATCTAGGACAAAGCGCTCAAATACATTTTTTTATGATCCTAACTTGAAAACTAACGGAACCTCCATACAAATTTTTGATGTATTCACCCTAAATTATTCAAAATAAATAGTTTTCTTCTTTTCAAAACTTGAATTTTTTTGTGACGACTATTAAACATCCACTCACCCCTTTAGGGACGGACTTTCCAAAATACCGAAACACGTATTTTTTGTTTGTGACAAAGACCTCCAAATACCAATATTCATGATCCTGATTTCAAAACGAAATATACAGACTTTAAATCCCCATTTCACCTCTTTGGGGTTGAATTTTCGAAAACATATTCATCTTAATTCGTGAAAAAGAGCCCAAATACTGATTTCCAATACTTCAATTTCAAAACCAGCTGTACTTCCACTTTCATCTCCCTTCTCACCCACGTTTTTACCCCTTTAGGGATATCAAAGAAATATGCTGTAAAAATTTCAGCTAGGCCCAGAGATTTGGTCATAAATCTATTATCAAAAACTATTATCAAATAAACATCATTATTAAATATATATGTGTTCTCCACTGTGATGATTATCACCTATTATTTTTGTAAGCTTCATTCATTCTCTTTCATATTGTATTTTGTTCTGTGTTCTTCAATGTTTTTCTTTTTCTCTCTATCATTGTCGTTCTGTATTATTCACATTTTATTATACCTTTTTTTATATTGTAACAATATCCATATAGTGTTTGTATACTTTCATATGTATGGGAGTGGATCTCATGATTTGATTTTATTCCAAAATTGTTTCAATAATGTCTCATGGTGTAGTTGATAACATTTTCATCGAGCAAACAATGGAATAAACACCCTTCATCATAATTATTACAATTATAATTAATTTCACGTATGTATATTTTTTCTCTTTCTTCGTATTTTAATTTTTTTTTATTTATTATTATTCATTGAGGTGCAACGGTAAGAATGGTTTATACCAATCTTGTAACCTATTGACAGGTTTCATTTTTTTTTCTTTCCCCCAATGTATCTAGATATTATTTTCTGTCAATAAATGTATACATTATTATATTATATTATTATATCAGTCGATCAGTGAATCAGTTAGTCAGGACATTTAATCATATATGTGCATATTATCCCAAACACGAAAGAGCTGCTGTGAACCGTTGGGGAGATTCCTCTACTGTCTTCCGTATCCATCATCAGAATAACTCCGGTTATGTTATGTTGTAGTGTCGGCATAACTAAATATGTGCGCCAATGTTGAACAGAAACGGTTCACAGGTATAAGAATCAAGTTATCCCCTATTTTTCGACCCTTGGAGGTGTATATTTTTTTGAATTCGAATGGAACCCACATCGGAGCATACCTATACAATAAAGGAAGAATCATCTGAATCGGATAATGCAGTACAAAGTTACGCGTGGTATAATCGGCTAACAAGTAAAAATTCAGTGGGTGAACCAACAATCATCCCCCATTTCCCTACCCTTAGGAGTGGATTTTTTTTTTCGAGCGAAAATGTTACCAATTCCGAAGTATACCCTATCCATAAAAAAATGGATCATCAAAATCGGACCACTAAAGTTATGCGTGGTCATACATGAAAAATAATATATACGCGTCGACTTAAAAACCTCCTCCTTAACTTTTTTTTCAGTCGATTAAAAAGAATATTACGGTTTATATATGACCTACCTCAAACTTGTATCGCGGTGTGTTCAAAGACGAAGGAATTCTTACTCTAACTTACATTTATTTATTTAAATTACTAAGCCATATTTAACGGCTTTGACATGAATTGAGAAAAAAAAATCTGATATACATAAACATGACACGAGACATAAAAACGTATTGTTGTGAAAAAATCAAATCATATCTTCCACAAAAAATCACTTCTCATGGCTTTCTACTTCAATAGGTTCCCTGATAAAATAAAAAATAGTCCTTCATAAGAAGTTTTCAAAAGTTGTTTAAAAAAAACTTCAGTAAAAAAATGTTTTTATTCCTTGAAGGAATTTGACGATTTTTCCTCTATCAGTTTCTTGAGTTGTGCAATTATACTTTTATACCTCCAATTGTAATTGTTATATTATTTATGAAAATTCCTTTTATTTTTACGAGCTTCAATTCAGTTTCACCGGTCCCGGTATCTGTCTGTCTGTAATCAAATCTTGCAAGTTAAATTTGACCCACTTCAAGCTGCCCGATCAACGTGAAATTAAGCAGGTGTTGATAGTCTCCGTGACAATGCATTATGGAATTTGTTAGAGGGAAAAACAAAATGGCGGCTCTAAGATGGCGGACGAGATTTGTGTTTATGGTCCGATTCGACTCAAAATTGGTATGTCGGTATTTTCGGGGTCGAAGATTATGAATTCATAGAATAAAAATGGCGGCTCCATGATGGCCGACGATCTCTATGATCCTATTCGAAATTGGTATGTGGGGTTTTTGGGGTCGGAGATTGTGAATTTTCATTCAAAATTCACAAATTCAAGATGGCGGCTCCAAGATGACGGACGAGTTCTGTGATTATGTCCGATGCGATTCAAAATTGGGTATGTGGGGATTTTCGGAGTCGAACGTTATTGATTTTTTGTCAAAATTCGTGAAATCCAAATGGCGGCTCCAAGATGGCTGACGATCTCTGTGATCATTGTTCCATTCTATTCAAAATTGGTATGTGGGAATTTTCGGGGTCGGAGATTATGAATTTTCTGTCATAATTCATAAATTCGAAATGGCGGACGAGTTCTGTAATTATGGTCCGATTCGATTCAAAATTGGTATGTGGGGGTTTTTGGGGTCGAATATCATGGTTCTTTTGTGAAAATTAAAAAATTCAAGATGGCGGCTTCAAAATGGCGGCCGAGATTTGTAATTATGGTCCGATTTTATTCAAAATTGGTATGTGGGAATTTTCGAGGTCGGAGATTATGAATTATCTGTCATAATTCATAAATTCGAAATGGCGGACGAGTTCTGCGATTATGGTCCGATTCGATTCAAAATTGGTATGCATTAAACCCAATGAAAAGGATGGCTTTTATTTCCCATCACCATACATTGGTCAAATGTCGGCAGCACACGCGCGGATTTGCATCGTCAATTGACGTCACCAGGGATCCTAGACGTTTTGTCTTCCATAAGTCCCTATATATTTATCTACTTTTTCACAGCAATATCGATTCCTGTTAGTAAAATTTTTTGGGTGTTTATGTTTGATGAATCATTTGACTTCCATTTCAATGGATTAATAGTGCCATAAGCATCTATGGTTTGTCGTAAATAAGTAAAAATTGAATCGACTGTTAAATGCGAGCTTGGAGCACACTTTTCGATCTATTGAAGATATTGGAGGTGAATATAACGCTCGAAAAATGCTGAAGGGTTTCCATTATTCCTCAGGCAGTGTAAGTTCACGCTGTTTTTACTTCAGATCATGCCTGAAAGCCGTGGTTTCTTGTAAGAACCGCCAACAAGCTCTCAAAATAACATCAACTCAAAAATATCGAGACAACTCATCAGTTCCTATTTATTATAAAGGGCTCAAAGTTTTCCCAAATATTCTCAATGAATCACGAAATGACGTCCAAAACGCACTAAGCATCAGTTCAATTTATGGGTTTTTCATAGAAAACGTGGGCATCTAGAGTTCTAAAAATTCAATGGAGCTAAAGTAAATCAACACACCAACCAGAAAAAATCAACAGGTTTGGGTTATAAATACCAAAATAAAAAGTTTCAAAAATCGTAAAAAATGCATAGGCTCCCAACTAGCAAAATGGAATTCTAAAAGGACTGAATTATTGTATAACAATCAAATCGTATTGTTTCAAGGACTGTTTGTTTTTATTGAGCCTTTTGTTGCGATAATTTTGTTTTTTAAAGAAAATTGTTGCATTAAATGATTTTATAGTGACTTTCACAATATATGCTATAACGCATTATACGATAATTTCTTTCAAAATGATATAGATGAAACTTTATAAGCAAGTTTATACAATATCAAAAATATCATTTTATAAGACTTGTATACCTATTGCATAAGAGTTCTATAATATTAACTAGCTGCTACAACATTATAAAATAGTTACTTAAGCTTGTCTCATTAAATCTGTATAATGTTGTATAATAAATATTTTATAGCAATCAATTGCGTTGCATTATGAAACACTTTTATTCGTGAACTCCAAATAATATAAGCCTTTCTCCTCTATAAATGCCTTATGGGATAAAACAGTATATGACAGAATGGATTCGTTCCAAAATCTGCGTTATATGACTGAAGTGAATGAAACCTCACTTTTGCATTAAAATATTTTATTTTGATGGGTGACAAATTCAATTAAAGTATGAATTCTCAGTGGAAAAAAGTTAACAAACAGTGGCAATATTGAAAGAGCGTGTAAGAAAAATTATCAACAAATTCTTGCAAGTAATCCAGAGATTGTATGTCCTAATTTTAATGAAAGTAGGCCTGATACCACCGAAGCTGAGAACATAATTCCTCCCATAACACAAGACAAACCCAATAATAATAATAGTATCAGTATGGTTAATAGGCTCTGCTGCTCTTCGTTTTCTATGGTACTTTCATTGGTATCTAGCATCTTAGATAATTCTGCTTCAGCTATAGTCGATTTTACTCTAATAAAAAAGAGATTTAACCTGCGTCACATGGCAAATTGATTTGCATTTAAACCAAACATCACGTGAAATATTTCAAATCGCCTTTTCAGTAAGTAAGTAAAATCGACTATAGCACTCTCTCTTGCGTTTTAATAATAACCTTAGAAGTGGAGTTTAATTTTTTATAAATGATAAAACCCTTTTCTTAAAATAGGTAGTTAGTATTTATTAACCTCGGCCCAGGCTAAATTTCGAATACATTGCTAATTGATTATTATCAGCTGGTTTGAAAGTTTAAATTCTTATTACCATATTATTAGATCTGGCAACCTCGACTTTTCGCGAAGCTCAATATAATTATTACCTGTCAAAAATAGTTGTATAGTGCCTGAATATTTTTCGTTATGAAACAGTTTTATCGTATACCGTTTCATTTTACAATGAAACATTGTTTGAGGAATTTCTTTGGGATAAAATTGTTGTATTATAAATCGCCATGTTTAAATGAGGAATTATTGTACCGGCCATCACCGCCATTATGAGCAATTGAGTTGAAAACATGAAACTAAATTGAAAATTGTGACTCTATTATCATTTAGAGAATTATATTGTGAAAGAATTGTCATATGAAGTAATAAACTATTAAAATTATTCAAAACGAGGTAATTTTAAGATTTTTTATTTTATTCTTTTTTTAAGTACTTACTTGAAACTTAACCAAAATTAAAGCGCTTTATTTTTTTGCCAAACATATACCTACAATCTATCAGTAAAATTTGCGGCGCATCAGAATTTGTGCTATACAAACCTTCCAAATAGATTTTATAATTTTTACTACCGATGTCCACCCAATATAATTTGGTTCTAATATTCTTCACTAGAAAATAAAATGCTTTTTTAAACTGCTAAATGACGAAATAATTTCATTGTGCTCGCAATAACAGCATTATAAAAAAAATGTTGCATTATACAACCATTTTGTAAGACCTTTATAGTGCCGCTTCAATCCCATTTTATAGATGTGATAGAAAAATATATATGTATAAATGAGTATAAAACAGTCGTATGAGAGTTGTATGAATGTGTATATAACAGACATCTAAGAATTGTATAAACTTTTGATAGAACTCTTATACTACCAAACTGTTGTATAAAAATGGACCCTTTTTGGTTGTATAAGGATCATTTAATTGTTTTGTAGACCGTTATAGGAATTTTAGTATCCTATAGGATATATCTTGTAGCTGTTTATACAAACCTTAAAGGATTTAATTTGCTACTTGGGCTCTTATGGCAAACCCACCGTAGTGGTGCCGCGGTGACGTCACGCTTCAAGCGGGAGACAAGGGGGAGGAAGGCAGATAAAATCTACGAACTGGGCAATCCTTTCTTCTGTATAATCATTGGTCGAAGATTATGAATTTTTTGTCAAAATTCATTCAATATAAATGGCGCCAACTCCAACATGGCGGACAACTTTTGTAATTATGGTCCGATTCCATTCATAATTGATATGTGATATTCTGGGGTCGGAGATTATGATCTTATTGTCAAAATTCATGAATTCATGAGGGCGGCTCCAAGATGGTGGACGAATTTTGTGATATTGGACCGTTTTCATTCAAAATTTGTATGTTGAGGTCGGAGATTATGAATTAAGTCAAAGATTATTGGTTTTTTGTCCAAATTCATGAATTGAAGATGGCAGCTCTAGGATGGCGAGCGAGTTATTCCTCAGATGATATCCTCATTGGAAAACTAGATAGCTCAGAACTTACCTCATAATGAGGATGCTTTAACAAAAATGCATTGATTGAAACGCGTACTTACTAAAAAGCACATGATAAAATAATTAATAAAAATCTTTCTGAACACAAGCTTTTATTCAAATGCGCTAGGAAATTAAAAATTATTAGTTTGGATGTGTGCCGTAGGTTATTCCGTGAGTTATAGATTCAGAAGCTTGTCCTTTTTGTATTGAAACTGGAAACTTTGCCCGACAAGCTTTTGGATTCATAACTCACGGAATAACCTACGTCACTCATCCAAAGTATTTATTTTTTACTTTTCTAGTCTACTCGACAAGTTGAAAATGGTCTAAAATAGAGATACTGCTCTTAAAATTATGTGTGACAGCTTATTGGATCCGGAATAACGGCTAGAAAAATGTGCCAAAAGCGTGTATTAGCACATAGAAAATTGCAAAAGTTATAAACAATTGAAGATGAAAAAAAAATGGCATTTCGTTTTTTGCCAATATTTCATAAACTATTGATATTTGAGAAATTTCAAAGAAAGATTCTGAAAGGAAAGAAAATTTCCAATAAAAAACTACTGGCTCCTGGAACTCTATCTCCATTATTTATAATTTTAATTTATCGCTGAAAATGGGTCTCCGAACGACATTTTTAGGTTACGCGCGCGTCGTCAAAAGCGAGTACGACACATTAATTAATTTATTCAAGGTATCAACTATTTTTTTTTTATTTGAAAGAATTATGGTGTATTCGGAACACTATAAATAATTCATTCCCGTTGGAAATCATACTTAAAGTTATTTTTCAACAAGTTAAACGATTATTACTAAAAAATTTTCTCGAACTTCTGTCTTAATTGTAAATGAAAATTTTTTTTTAAATAATGTCGTAAAATTTTCGCTCCGTAGAGCCTTTCTTATATCATACTCAACAAGATCACGCCATAAAAGTTGAAAAAATATTCATACTTTGTTTATAATAATTTTTGTACTTGAACAAAAACAAAAAAATCCAAGTAATGTTGTTAAAAAAAATTGTTTTCCTCAATCATCATATTATCGTTTCCTTATCAATACAAGATATAATTAATTTGCAAAAAAAATTTTTCCTGCTATTTGTTGATAAATTTTTTATAAACAAATTGATTATTTCAATATTTTTGAAAAAATTTTTTTGACAACTTCATTAAATTAGAAATATCATAATTTTTGAAAATAAAATTTTTCCTTAATAACAATTTTTGATTGTTCATAATTTTTTTTTATTTCTATTGTTTAAATAGTAAGTTAAGATTTTTTTTCCTAAAAATCATAATTGACAGTCCTCAATAAAGAAACAAAAAATTTTTTTTCTTCATCAACAATTCCATTGTTTACTAACTTACCAATTTGTTAAAAACAAATTTTTTGCTTTGTTGTTTACGAAAATAACTATATATAACAAAGTATAGAAAAAAATTTTTTCCAATTTTTTTTTGTACTTTGAGAATTGGAATTGGGAAAAATTGGGAATTTTTTTTTCTATACATTGTCATATATGGTTGTTTTTGTAAATTTCAGAAATTTCAGAAAAAAAATCTAACAAAGTTAAAAATTTGTTTATAACAAATTGGTAAGTTAATAAAAAATGGAATTGTTGATGAAAAAAAAACTTTTTTCTGTTACTCCATAGAGGACTGTCAATTATGATAAAAAAAAATCCTTAAGTAATCATTTAAACAATAGAAATATAAAAAAACAATTATAAACAATTAAAAATTGTTATTAGGAAACATTTTTTTTCAAAAATCATAATATGTGTAATATAATGAAGTTGTGAAAAAAAATTTTCAAAAATATTGAAATAATCAATTTGTTTATAAAAATTTTATCAACAAATGACGGGAAAATTTTGTTTTTAAAACTATTCAAAAACATGAATATTGATAGAAAGATTTTTTTTTGTGAATTGAAAAATCCACGATTAAAATGAAGTTATTTTTTGTGAATGTCTAACAGAAAACAACTACTTTCCCGGCTAAAGCCACGCTGGACATTGAACTACATCTGATAGATATTCTGAAAAGGCCCTAACCCAAAAGAAAAAAGCTGAAATTGAAAATTTGCATTTTCATTCAGATAATTATTTTATTTTCTATTCAAGTCTTAATTAAGAACTCATAGAGATGAATAAGGCAAAGAAGAAAGTTTTCCAAAAGAGAGTACTCACCAGAAATCATTCGTAACATTGACGCAGGAGAGACATCGCATTCACTAGGTCTTCAATACATTTTTGTCGACGAAAATCTATTTCACGCTTCCACGATCATCAGGAAGACCGGAAGAAATGGAAAACACATTTTCAAGAAGCAATCTCACTTTGCAAAGATGGAAAAAGTTAGAATCATTTCTTTTGGAGAGATACTTTCAAATTAGTGTTTTCTGACATTAAAACCTGTCTTGAGGTATGATAGATTGATTTGTTGAAAATATAAACAGGATGTTCATAAAATCAGATGTGGAATCATCTGCGACTGAAAGATAAACCTTAGTCACTATCTTCCATCGTCAAGATAACCTCTTGTGGGGTATTCATGTTGAAAAAGGAAACATTCTCAATTGAATATTGATAGAAAGTTTTTTTTTTGTGAATTGAAAAATCCCCGATTAAAATGAAGTTATTTTTTGTGAAAGTCTAACAGAAAACAACTACTTCCTCGGCTAAAGCCACGCTGGACATTGAACCACATCTGATAGATATTCTGAAAAGGCCCTAACCCAAAAGAAGAAATCTGAAATTGAAAATTTGCATTTTCATTCAGATAATTATTTGATTTTCTATTCGAGTCTTAATTAAGAACTCATAGAGATGAATGAGGCAAAGAAGAATGTTTTCCAAAAGAGAGTACTCACCAGAAATCATTCGTAACATTGACGCAGGAGAGACATCGCATCCACTAGGTCTTCAATACATTTTCGTCGACAAAGCCACGCTGGACATTGAACTACATCTGATAGATATTCTGAAAAGGCCCTAACCCAAAAGAAAAAAGCTGAAATTGAAAATTTGCATTTTCATTCAGATAATTATTTTATTTTCTATTCAAGTCCTAATTAAGAACTCATAGAGATGAATAAGGCAAAGAAGAAAGTTTTCCAAAAGAGAGTACTCACCAGAAATCATTCGTAACATTGACGCAGGAGAGACATCGCATTCACTAGGTCTTCAATACATTTTTGTCGACGAAAATCTATTTCACGCTTCCACGATCATCAGGAAGACCGGAAGAAATGGAAAACACATTTTCAAGAAGCAATCTCACTTTGCAAAGATGGAAAAAGTTAGAATCATTTCTTTTGGAGAGATACTTTCAAATTAGTGTTTTCTGACATTAAAACCTGTCTTGAGGTATGATAGATTGATTTGTTGAAAATATAAACAGGATGTTCATAAAATCAGATGTGGAATCATCTGCGACTGAAAGATAAACCTTAGTCACTATCTTCCATCGTCAAGATAACCTCTTGTGGGGTATTCATGTTGAAAAAGGAAACATTCTCAATTGAATATTGATAGAAAGTTTTTTTTTTTGTGAATTGAAAAATCCCCGATTAAAATGAAGTTATTTTTTGTGAAAGTCTAACAGAAAACAACTACTTCCTCGGCTAAAGCCACGCTGGACATTGAACTACATCTGATAGATATTCTGAAAAGACCCTAACCCAAAAAAAGAAATCTGAAATTGAAAATTTGCATTTTCATTCAGATAATTATTTGATTTTCTATTCGAGTCTTAATTAAGAACTCATAGAGATGAATGAGGCAAAGAAGAATGTTTTCCAAAAGAGAGTACTCACCAGAAATCATTCGTAACATTGACGCAGGAGAGACATCGCATCCACTAGGTCTTCAATACATTTTTGTCGACGAAAATCTATTGACTAAGGTTTATCTTTCAGTCGCAGATGATTCCACATCTGATTTTATGAACATCCTGTTTATATTTTCAACAAATCAATTATTACTCGAATTATTTTGTTTTTGTTCAAGTACAAAAATTATTATAAACAAAGTATGAATATTTTTTCAACTTTTATGGCGCGATCTTGTTGAGTATGTATATAAGAAAGGCTCTACGAAGCGAAAAATTTTCACGACAATTATTTAAACATTTTTTTTATTTACAATTAAGACAGAAGTTCGAGAAAATTTTGTTAGTTAACAATCGTTTAACTTGTTGAAAAATTACCTTTAAGTAAAATTTCCAACGGGAATAAATCATTTATAGTGTTACGAATACACCAATTTTTTTTCAATTGAAAAAAAAAATTGAATACCTTAAATAAATTAATTAATGTGTCGTACTCGCTTTTGACGACGCGCGCGCAACCTAAAAATGTCGCTCGGAGACCCATTTTCAGCGTTAAATTAAAATTATAAATAATGGAGATAGAGTTTCGGGAGCCCATGGTTTTTTATTGGAAATTTTCTCTCCTTTCAGGATATTTTTTTGAAATTCCTTGAATATTGATAGTTTATAAAATATTGGCAAAAAACGAAATGCCATTTTTTTTTTTTTCATCTCCAATTGTTTATAACTTTTGCAATTTTTTATGTGCTAATACACGCTTTCGGCACATTTTTCTAGGCATCATTCTGGATCCAATGAGCTATCACACATAATTTTAAGAGCAGTATCTCTATTTTAGACCAGTTTCAACTTGTCGAGTAGACTATTCAGCGCATCTGACTGAGAGCTTGTCTTTAAAAAAGTATCTTATTAATAGTTTTTTTCTTTTAACGTTGAAATATGCCATACTCTTGTGAACTCACAATTGTGATCTGTAGTATTTTATAATTGTAATTTCTAGTTTTTCATACATGTCATTCGTTGTATTTTTTACCAGTACTGACAAGTCCACTCCATTGTATAATGAAGAAAAGGATTTAATAGAATTCAATTAAATTGAATGAATCGATTGCCGTGTACGTTTATATTATGTCATTTCGTTTTATATCAGATATTTTCCAGAGGGAAAACAAATTTCAATTCACAGGTTTCCTCATAGGCAGTATGGAGTGCGCGATAAAAAACGAGGAAATCCAACCAATACTAAAAAACACCAACGAATAATGGTTTGCGAATAATCGTTATTCCGGGTATTCCAGTTTGAAGGGATTTTTTTTTTCGCTTCGAACTAACATATTCGTCGACTTTTTATCATGGCCACGGGCAAAATAAAACTTTTCATTGTGTGGGAATAATTGACAATCCGCTCAACAAAATGGAAACTCGGATTTGTTCGACATCGTCTGCCTCTATAAATACCGCATATGCAGTGTCATATATTTTTTTTTCTACATGAAAATAGTTTATTATGACCGAAGGTTATTTTTGTGGAATGAACTGAATTTGGGCAGTTTTTCAATAATGAATTAAATTTGGACGGAGTTAATTGCGAAATATTCTTTTATTTTCCATTTCCACTGGCTATATTTGTATCATACAAAAGGATGCTCCCATAATCAATATCATCGCTTCACATCATCATCCAAAGATAGAGACACATCTTCAGTTTCAACATAACAGGGCGATCCATACCGAAACTAAAGGAAAACACATAATTGTTTGAAAAGTTATAACAACAACTATTTATTCATAATATTGAAGAACGAAAGTACCACTAGGAGATAGACATTAGAAACGTAAAGTAATGAGCAACACGTGCAAGTGAACTGTCAGAAAATAATACTCATAACTGAATAATTTTGATTTCGTGTTTGCATGTTTCATATGAATACAGAAAAAAGAATGACATGTACATAACACATTTCTTCTATTTAAATTGAGACGAACAATATCAATTGAATATTAAAGGAAAACAATTACCACAACACAAAAACATAAACCAGAAGTTTCCAAAACGTGACGATTCTCAACTGCGTTAACCCACCATAAATGAAGTCATAAACATCAGTAGTCACTATAGTCTCAATCAATCAATCGTTAATTCACACAAAATCTTGACAAATTCAACAAGACTGTATAGTCTGTAAATGAACATTGGGAAACCCACAGAAGCAACAGATGCTGCTTGAATGTGGTGAAAAACAGTTAAATACATTTCATAACAATCAATTATTGAAATCAATAAATCGAATAACTTGGAATATAAATCTACATACATGAAAGATTGAGGAGCATAGAAGTAGGGGAAAAAAGGAGGGTAAAATGGTTAGCAGTGGATCAATATTACTTTCCACATTTACAGCCGGAATTGCTGTGAATTCTAGCAGAGGTGTACTTATGTATCTGGTTCCCAAATTATAATGATTCTAATATCGTAGAGAGTTTTGAAAAGAGTCAAAGTTTAAAAAAAAATATAATATCCATTATGTACTCACTAAATCGCTCACTGGTCAACAGTGGATCGAAGGTATAGATTATGTCAAATTACAAAATGAAAACAAAAATAACATTTTGTCATATTCCTACACAATTGTGCATGATAACATTCATTCAAACGGTTCGGAGAAAACAAAATTTCCGCATACAGAAAGAAAAAAGTTGAAATCTTCTTACAGTATAAAACTTAATAAAATGAAACTCTCAAAAATACAAGTGAGACAATGAATTAACGTTGATTCAAATGTGACTGATAGGTTACCATACTTTCTTGCATATGATTGTTTTGACAGATCAACTGACAAATATAAATCAATCTCAAATTCATAATATCCACTTAGATAAGAGTTGAGGTCTGAAATAATTTTTGCGAAAAACTGAAGATAAGAACTCTTAATTTGTTGAAGTTTATGTTGAAGTATCATTATTAAAGCCATTTCTGATTTAATTATCTAGGAAAATATTTTCCGATCAACATGTTTTTGATGATGAAAAATAATTATTCTGTATTATTATCTACTTTAATGATAGAAACGGTTCAGTGGGTACACAACACAAAAACAAACAAGGCATTGAAGCAAATGTTCCACTGGACCACCATTTTGTTCAATACACAATTGGCGTCTCCGTATCATCAACTGTCGCACGCTTTGGAATATTCCTGGTGTATCCTGTATTAACGTACCTGCTGCTAAAATTCTTGCCGTTCAATTTTCCACAGATTCTACAGGTGTTCCATCCACTGGGGATTCAAGGTATCTCCACAAAAAAGGCTAGTGAAGTTAAATCCGGAGAACGTGCAGGCCAATGTATGGGACCACGTCTAACTATCCACCGATCATGGAATATTTGATAAAGAAATTGACGAACGATTTTTTGGAAATGGGCCGGTGCTCCGTCATATTGATACGACATTCTTTGACAAACCAATAGAGGTACGTCTTCAAGCAGCCCAAGTTCAACATGTTCAAGAAACACTCGGTAGTTCTGCCCATTCGAACGGGAAGGAAGGAGATATCATTCCTACACAAATATTAACTGAACACTTCTTTTGGTAGCCTTTTTGAAACATTCCATGTGGATTATGTTCACTCCATAAATGGCTGTTTCTACTATTGAAATATCTAACTCTTTCGTGAAACATGCCTCATCCATGAATAGAACATATCTAGAAAAGTCATTTGCTCCTTCATACATCCCCAAAAACGATTCGGATAAAAATCTACGAAGGCCATAATCACCAGCATCTAGGGCCATCACCTTCTGTAGGCGAAATGGATACTATAGGTGTTAACGTGCTACCCGACTCACTGTTGATTGTGACTCTTGTAACCTATACGAAAGAGTCCGAGTGCTGGTAAAAGGATCTGCTGCTAATCGTTCAAGAATTTGTTCTTCCGTTATTTTATCTCTTCTTGTTCTATTCGCACCACGATGGTGTTAACTGACTTTGAAGGACTCCGTTTCCTTCAATCGTCGATGCACAGCTATAAAAGTAGTGGAATGTGGATGATGTCTGTTTGGATATCTATGTTGATATAATTCAGCAGCGGCTCTGGCATTTCCCCCTGTTTCACCATAAAAGAAATACATATTTGTATATTCTTTAAATGAATAATCCATTTTGGAACGACGTTCACTGACTGAAATGATGACAGATGACTTGACAATAATACACACTGTTGTGGGTTACTGTCAATTATGTCTAAAGTAGGTATCGATATATCAGTGTGTTTCTACCGGAAACAATGTGTATGTTCTATGCATTGATCAGTGGTGTACTGAACAGCCTACCACAAACTAGCATGAAAGGCTTGACTTTGCAACTAGTTATCACGAATCGAAAGAAATCATTTAAGTAGATATTAATACACAATAATTGTTTTTCTTCATCAGAAACATGTTGATTGGATGATAGTTTCCTTGATAATTAAATCAGTAATGACTTTGATAATGATACTCCAACAGAAACTTCAATAAATTGAGAGTACCTACTCATTTTCAGTTTTTCGCAGAAATTTTTTCAGACCTTAACTCTCATCTAAGTGGAGTATTATGAATTTGAGGTTGGGTTTGTTTGTCAGTTGATCTGTCAAAACAACCATATACAAGAAAGTACGGTAACATATCGGTACGGTAACATATCAGAGATATGATGAATGGAAAAATTGAGTTATCGGTCTCATTCTGAATCACCCGTACTATGTTTCCGATTCTCCCAACATCAAATAATGTTCAGGAGGTGACACATATTTCGATATGTTCTAAGAAATTAGCATTATGCGATTAATGTATATAGGAAATTATGTTTCTACTTCTTCTTCATCTTCAGTTTTTCTCAATTATCCCAGAAACCTCCACTTTTAGGCACATGGAATGTCATGACTTTCAGGTTGAGTATGGATGAGCCGAACTGATGTCAAACGCTCATTTGTCCATTCACTTGTCACAAAAAGATATGAAGGAACATATGAACACATACCAACGTAACTACGCCACTGGTTTACGAAAATTAGAAATTATAACTTCAAATTAGCACGTTGATAAACCTCGATTAGTGTACCAAGTTTGAATTCCTTCCCTTCAGGAATTTTGGAGAAAACAAATTGAACCGAAATTTCTTTCGTACTTTCGACACCCTGTATCTCAGAGGGGATGCATTTTAGGACATACCTTGATAGCAACTTTTCACCTCGAAATAAGGTGAGGAATCTGCAGTCGGAGCTGGTTGGTCTTATTCTCATATATTTATATACATATATATATATATATATATATATATATATATATATATATATATATATATATATATATATATATATATACAGATACAGATACAGATACAGATACAGATACAGATACAGATACAGATACAGATACAGATACAGATACAGATACAGATACAGATACAGATACAGATACAGATACAGATACAGATACAGATGGATACAGAATGAGAATACCTTTCAAAAGAGTTGTGACAAATCCCACTTCCTATTTAATCTCTTGTCTCCAAATGGCGTCAAGTTTGTTTGGATGACGTCATGAAGGAGAGACATCATCATTAAGAGTGGTAATTATGGTCCCAAATTTGGTTGAAAAATATTGATCCGTTCAAAATGTGGAGAGGAGGAAATTTACGTCCGCACTGTATGAGACAAATGTATGCATCAGCTGCATGAAGACAAAAAGCGCTTTATATCTCAGGGTATAGAAACACAGCAGAATAAGATTTTACCAATGATGTGTGAAGTCATACTGGCGTTGGACCGTTCTATCTATTGAACTCTTGAACCACTGAATCAATTCTCTGTCTGTGTATCTGTTTGTAATCAAATCTTGCAAGTTAAATTTGACCCCTTTCTAATCGTCCGATTGATTTGAAATTTGACAGGTGTACATAATTCCGGTGACAATGCATTATGAAATTTTTGGCGGCTCCAATATGGCGGACAATTTTTCTGGTTTTGGTCCGATTCTAATCAGAATTTGTATCTGGGGGTTTCCGGGGTCGGAGATAATGATATTTTTTGTCAAAATTCAAAAATAAATCAGATAAAAATTACTCAACCAGTTATTCATCATAAATACTTGAAAATTAATAATGAAGAAAAAAATTAACACAAACTTTTATCAGTTGTTAATAAAAAAACAGAACTGAAAAGTTTTTATTGATACAAATGCACTACACAGGAAAAAAATATTTCTTTCATCTAGGTTATTCTGTGAGTAACAGATTCAAAAGCTTTCCGCGGATACAAAATAGGTAATCTATATGAAAAAAAAAAATTATTTTCTCTTCAGTACATTTGTATACCTAAATGAAAGCCTGTCTTTAAAAAAATATCTTTTATAATTTTTTTTATTTCGGCTCACGCAATTATCGAAAAACGTATCTGGCTATGTAATTTTCATTTCAGATATGCCATGCCATAATTTCTGTCTCCTGAAACTTCCTTTCAGAACCAGACTGGTGAAACTACTATTGGAATTCTGTTCACATAACGCAGTATTTAATTTACTCCAGCAGCTTAACTGGGTTTCACGCTGTCGGAATACAAAAATTACGTACTGCATATAATGCCGACAACTTTATTCCGGAACGTTGAAGCAGCGTCAAATACGGCTTATCTGCGACATCCATATCTATGAGGTAGAATATAAAATGATCCTCAAGTATATAGGTATATATATGGTTCTCCGTGCTCGATCGCCTCTTAGACGTATGTGAAGCCAGAAAATAGATATATTAGTGCTTGAACTAACATTTTGAAATGCCACTAATAACCTTCAATCCATTAAATAATAAAATAATTCCATCTATGCAAAAAATTATGAGTTCGAGAGAGACAAACCACCCTCATGTAAGTAAGGTGGTGGGTGGAGTTTTTTTTCTTGAGATTTCCATATCGTTTTCCATTTCGTTCGGTTTTACCATATCCCCCATTTTTTTCTATTTCTTCTCGTCTATATGGTGCTCCTTCCACCTCTTGTTTCCTTCTGATGCTCCTCAATTTGAATTTCTTGAAATCAAACTTCTGATCGTAGCGAGATTTCAGATAATAATAATAACCAAGAAAGGTTCATAAACTCTTGAATGAATGAAGGAGAATTAAAAATTGGAAATTAACATTTTTTAAGGAAGAAAGTTCACAAAATAACAAGATGCCAAAGTAACCAAAGGCGTGTGTGAAATGAAAAAGAATATAAAGAAGAAAAAAGCGACCATTTCATTTCAATGGTGATCCCCAATATGCAAGTTGGAGGACCAGGGAAAAAACATAGGGAATTGAAATAAGAGTATATGAACTGAATAGAAAATAGCGGAAATATTTCGAAGGAAAACTAATGAAATACTGATACAAAATGAGAAATGTCGAAAAAATGATGGAAACAATAGAGAAATTCAATGATAGAAGCAAAATAATAAACATCTGGGTAAACATGTATTTCAAATAGAAACATAATATGGCACATTGGAACAGTTAAAGTTGAGAAAGAACTAATGGAAATCACCTTGAAATGAAAAGAAGAAATCATCACGATGAAAACCAAGAGATATTTTGGAAAATAGAAAAGAAACAGCTCTTAGGAATAATTATAAACTCTTTTTGGGAACACTACTCAACACGCGGAATAATTATTAAATAGAGAAAATTAACAATATCGACAATAATTTTTTTTATATGAAAATATGATTACAATATATCGAAATTCCTTTAGGGAAGGAATGTTGAGGGCCAACAAAAAATGGAAGGAAGTATGAATACGGAAGAGATTGAAGAAACAAGGAGAATAGAAAAATTAGGAAACAAAACACAACTACAGGAACAAATCACTACAGAGATAATAATCCCAAATAAATTTGGGTCTACGGAAATGGCAAACAAGCAAAGCGCCTTCAACATGATTGATGGATTGAAAAATTATTGCTTCGGTTGTTTCAACTTAACAAAATGCATAAACACAATTATTGTCAAGATAATGTACATAAGGGAGTATAGTGTTAACTTTATACATCAAATGAACACGACAATGGCTCATCATGCTTTCGAAAAATCCTTAAACGCTACTCAAAAAATCTCACGTTTAGGAAATATTGCGAGAAATACAGCAAACTCATTTAGTTTCATGATCTGTTGAATACCAACAGAAGTATCATTTGATCCTATTATTCCTTCTGATAGGTGGAACTTAGAGTGCGAAATAAATTGGTATACGCTGTCACTTATCGCGGCAAAGTAATTCATATTTTCTTCTATACTTGAATAGGTTCCTGATTGATCCAATTTTGTTTTCAGATTGTGGAAGGTTATTATTCCAGAGAGAGTATTTCATTTGTAATTTTTTTGTTCACAATGAAGTTGATTGAATTCATTCAGAGTTGATTATTTTCATTTGCTTTGAGCAGAATTATCTAGTACGCAGCCGACATCCAGGTCCCGAGCCCACATTGAACAGGTGAAGCCCAAGACAACCGGAGAAACGTAATTGAGCCTCAGAATTTGATTGTAAAGGAGAGAAACTTTAAAATATTCTCTCGGAATAGGGGTAGTTTCAATTATCTGAGGTGCAAATTTCAGGAAAGAAAAATTTCTCCTTGGCAGCATTTAATGGAAAGTTTAAGGCTCTTTGTATAAGAAAATTTAAACTAGCCATTTTGTGTAGAATGTGGTGTTTTGAATATCCAAACAATCAAGGGGTAGTTTGTATACACATCAGTGTATGCAACATCGGACAAAACTATACGTGCGCCACCAAATAATATAGATATCCATATATATATAAATACATTGTGCTTCATCATGAAGAAGAGAAAAAAATCACCAATTCAAAATGATGGTCCAGCTAAATATGTTTGTTGTTTAGCTGAAATAAACCCTGAAGAGGACTGCAAACCCAGTCGAAACGTTGGTTAGAAATGAATTGAAGTACCTATTTAGAGAATCCTAACTTTCAATACACGAACCAAATTCCCAATAATCAACAAAATTCATATATATTTATATATATATATATATATATATATATATATAAATATTGTATGGCAGTTTTTCACCACTAATTGCGAAAAAAAAAAAATTTCCAAATGACATCTTACATTTATTCGCAATAAGGGCGCACCCAGGATTACATTCCAAGGGGGGCGCGGCTTCAATTAGAGAGAGAGAGAGAGAGAGAGATTTATTAACTACGTCCATATATATTAATACATTTGTACCAGGTCATGTTTTTCTGGAAAATATGAAATATGTTTATTATTCACATAATTATATCCATGTAATATAATATATATTAACTTTCAGTAGTTATTAGTTTTACTTACTCTCTACTGCACTCGTACATCTTACACAAATTTACTAAATTATATGCTGTTATTCTGGCATTTCAACAAAAATAATTCAGGCGTAAAAAACACTGTTTTTATGTAGTAAAATGGTCGAATCTGGGATGGGATTTATTGATTAGTTAACTAGCTATGATTGACTATTATTGACATGCCCAGACAGTCGTCTCGATACGAGAGTCTCGTAAATGTAATCAAATTCGGATTACACCGTCGGTCATCGTTTCGCTACGGTCACTGCCTTGCGCACATCTCGTATCCGGGACATCATAATTGGGAATTCAAAATCAGATGCCAGCGCCAGAGTGGCAACATTGCAAACCAGACATAAGTACATTGTTTGTCTGCTTTCCTTAGAGGTTATACACTTGTTTTGAGTTTTTCTTGAAATATTTCCATTTTGTATTTTTTTCTGTGTAGTGTTTTTCATTTCAAGACTCCAGTGAAGCATGTGAATTTTAGGAAAATATAATTTGCAAAAACTCACTTTGAAGGAGATTAAGTGGTATGTTCTAATTTTCTGCGGCTCCATGGCTCCCCTTCTCCCTTCTGGGTGCGCCACGGATTCGCATAATAACTATACCTTTCGTTTCATCAGTGAGGAATCTGGTTCCGTTCAATTTTGTATCTGCAGCATACTTGATGAGCGATTTTCTCCAATATCCTCATATTTTTTCGACAAATAATTAGGGTATTAGGATTGTCAATCATCTGATTTTGGATTCGAAACCATCAATGGAGTGAAAATTATAATATAGGAAATGTGTGTCTGGAAGATGTTGTCATTTGAAAAAATTGCCTTTATTCACAATAAGTGGTTTTGGATATCACGTACCGTCATAGGTACCCTACTAGGCGGAATATACTGTCATAAAATATATTTTTCCGGAGACCTCGTATTAACGAGTCTGTTTAGTCTACACGAAATCGATCGTTAATGACCCTTATTAACGTTCGGTAACTCTATTGATATGCAGCCAAACATACACCAAAATCGACCATTAATAACCCATTGATGGTCGATTTCTCTATTGATGCATCATTGTGGTATAAGCAACTAAACATACACAAATTCAAATACCATTCAGATGTCAAATCATATTACCATCGCGCTGTCAAATTTATTCATTTTAAAATCCAAATAGTGTAAGTTTGCTCCCAGTTGGAGCAAATGAATATTGAAAATTTTACCTTGACCGCAACAACGAGGTCGAAGGATTTTTTTTTTAATTAACTCGTATATTGAAATGGCGATTGATGATGTTGAACATTAACGCACTCGCTTTGCTCTCGTGTCAAAATATCGTGATCATTAATCGCCACCATTAATACACCAGTTGATTAAATAACTATTACTCATCATTCATGTTCATGGATTGGTTGGAGTGCGTCCAACGCACTCTAGATGCCAAAATATAAATACACGTACCAATTTTTCATCTCCAAGTTTGGATCCCATATAGATGGAGAGCTGGATACGTAAATGAAAATGTTGAGGTACAAGGCCAATTTTTACATAGAAACCTTCCTTACTAGCTGGCAATTGTGTAGCTCTGCAGGCCGGAGTCAGTCCCGGGCGGGAAGCGGGGGCGGGCGGTCAAAGATTCTTTCAGAGCGCCGCCTGACGCTCAGATAACCTCAAACACCGTATTGATCCATCTTAGCTTGGTAGCTCATGTGGATGAACACTCGCTTTCAGAGTATAAGGACCCAGATTAGATCCCGAGCTGAGTCACGCATTTTTTTTTAATCTTCTATTACACTCAAATCAACCACAAAACTTCCATCAGTAAACCAAAATATATTACCTCAGAACATTCACACTGACAACCCACACAAAACAGCATTCTCACAGAGCATGACTTGTTCGCAGCGGCCGAACGTCTTTGAGTGCAGCTCTGAAATTTTGTGTAGTTATACTTTTAACTCAGTTAATTTATTAAACAGTATCGGAAACAATTTATCTGGGGTACAGACAGAAATCTACACGAGCTACAAGGAACGCAATGATATGATGATACCACATAAACAATAGAGAGGCACTGCTGTGCGCCCCTCCTGTTACTCCACCCGACGCATTGACTGACCACGTGGCAATGCGACACAGCGCACAGCGACTCGACTTATTCTTGCCGAACCGTGGTTGCGAAAACAGAAGACCGTGACAATTATTACTTTTTGAAACATGCCGCCTATTTACACAACCGCAGAAAAAGTACAGATCGTTTAGTGATTACTTTGGGGGTAATTCTGTATAAGATACTAGAAATCTATTCATAGTGGCTTTCGCAGATAGACCTGTACCTACGGAAGCGACTGTCCTTGCAATTATTATTGAATTTCAGGATTTTGGGTGTGTGGCAGCACATTGCAAAAAATGTTGTCCCACAAATCCACCACCGCATCCTAGACAAATACCCGAGGAACGAAAGAAAGAACTGTAATGAATATTTTGAACAGAAACGGTTATAATTGTTCAAGAATAGCCGAATGAATTTGATAAAGAACTGTTATATTGAGAAACGGTTATAATTGTCAAGACCACACGAGAATTTTTGCCTGGATACCATTTCAGACGTATGGAGTTTTGTTAAACGATGGTCGAAGAATGCAATAGGGCATTTCGTGTGAATGGTGACTTTCTAAAAAAGGTGTTATCAACCGATGAATCGTCCTTCTCAATTCATCAAAAACACAACCCATCCGTAGTACGTTATTGGTCTCGTAAAAATAAACATTTGAGTATTGCTGTGAGGACACAGTACCCAAGCAAATTAAATGTGTGGACGAGACTTTCAGGCGATCACGTCATAGTCCCATTTTTTATCGAAGGGAATTTAAATGCAGCAAAATATTTGCAACCTTTGCAAAATCAAATTATTCTTGCAGTTCGCGCTCTTCCGATTTAGTTCAACGACGTGTGGTTTCGACAAGATGGTTGTCCTGCCCACAATGCAGGCACGGTGGTTACATTTTTTAATCAATTATTTCCCGATCGGTTTATTTGTACGCGGGGGACAATCAACTAGCCACCTCGATCATCAGATGTTGCACCTCTCGATTTTTATTTCTGGGGCATGCTAAAACCGGAAGTATATCGGCATGAGTTCAAACGTGCCATCAATTTAGAATGAACTGAGGGCAAAAATTATTCAGTTGTGTGCTCAGGTAACACCAGTTACCCTTGCGGTTACCAGAACAGAATTGTACAATAGATTCGGCTATTGTTTGGCCCAAAATGATGGTTTGTTCGCACATGTGATAAAATGATTCCGTACACAAAATATTTAATTTGGTTTGTCTTTTCTTGTAAATATTGTTTTCTCTCCATTCAGGAAATAATTGTTTTTCTGTTAGAAATAAGTTTTTTGTTTTTATTGTCTTACATAAATATTTTTGCTTTTGTTTATGTTTGAGAATGTTCTTTTGTTTTGCGGTCACTACGGCACCAAAGATATTTTGATCTACCTGTCGTCCGACAGATTAAATTAAATCAATGATTCAGTTTGATTTGTTCACATTATCTGAGGTGAAATTATCGTCAATAATTCTTCTTCATTGTAGCGCACACATTCTCCCGACTGCTGCTGGTATGATACTGACGTCCTGAACTGACCGCCCTGACTCTCCTATTTCTGTATCGTGACGTCGATATCCCTTCTTCGAGCGAGTCGAGGAGGAATTGTAATGCTCTCTCAACAGATATCAAGCCATTCTTTACGCTCTCATGGAACCACTTCACCCAAGATAAATACTGTATTAAGTCTGGGTCAGTAAATTTGTGAGAAAATTGTTTTGATGTTGATGACAATATTTCAATGTCATGATTCAGATTCTTCGTTATTTATATACGTATAACATCTTCATCTGTCGAAGGTAATTGTGGTCCATCAAACCATTCAAATTCGTACATGGCTTGTTGATCTTACAGTCACAATCAGTAGGTTCGAGTTCCGTTGGAAACACTAAATGTGCATTTGTCCAGATATTTGCGATAAATCCAGCCTTCCAAAATGCTGCCAAATCAAGTTCTATTTGACAGATTGTTTTTTTCGAAGTGATTCCTCATAGGTGGCTCGTATATAGGTACATCTGATACTTGAAAATTTACACTGCATTTAATTCTGTATTTCAAGGATATAAAAACTACTCACCGAAAAACTTAACCGACGGAGAAGAGGAACTGAAAATCAAAAAATAAATTGAAACTTTTTAGTCTTGATAACTTTGCTCCTAAACTGATGTTGGTACCTAACTAATTTTGAGTCGGCGCCAAACAAACGAGCAAATGAATTGGGTAAAGCGTAAAATGATGGCATCGAGATAAGCGGTGACATTATGGTAATTTTTTTGAAATAATTCAACCCCTTAAGGTCCACATATAGAAAACAATGAATTAGGATTTCAATGGTGTGCTAAATGTTGACGGAATATAAAATAATATGGATTTACAAACTACAGAATTTCAATTTTTGATTTCATTAAAAAATAAATCTGTGTTCCTATTTCGGTACAATGGTCTATACATCTAAATATGAAATTCGGCAAAACAATTTCTTTTCTCATTGATACAAAGATATACCTTACATTTTATGCAAAAAAAATATGTTTTCAATCCACACTTTGGTTTTTTGAAACTCTGCCTTTGTTTTTTCTCGCATGGGCAGTGGCCTACTTTATCTGTACGTACGTCAAACTGGGGTATTGGCTTAGTTTGACTTCTCTTTCTCTTCTCTTGAAACTCCCTTTCGATACTTCCACTTAATCTTCTCCTCTTCCTTGAATTTAGATCATTTCCTAAATGACAGAGGCCTTCTGCCACCTCGCCACGGGAAACCAAGTGAATCTATAATGTCTTTTTTTGGCAATCCTATGTTTACCATGTCGATTTTGAACCGTATCCAAGCCGTGACTATAACCAAGTCAATGAAATGGAAAAAAATTTCAAATACCACTTTCGACTTCTCAGTGCTATTCTATAATAGGATATGAGTCAAATCGACCCCACCCAGAAAATGATTGTATTGTTTTATCATGTCTGGACGCTGAACGCCAATCCTTGTTTTGGTTTTACGGTCAGAACGTTGGACGATGTCAATCGGCTGAGATCCACAGGAGGTACTTGCCAAGTAAACACTCTTATTATCGAACCATTTCAAAGCGATGATTGGTACGCCTTGTACAGTAGTCGTATATTCCTCAAATGTACCTCGGCCTTGTTTTTTCATGATTTTGTCGTTGGGAAATTGTAGACCAGGAATTCTGTCTTTCCTTATTGTACCCAAACAATAAATTCCATCCATTTGCAGTGTGGTGAGGAGTTTTATAGAAGTGAACCAGTTATCGAAAAACAACAAATAATTTTTGTGTTTTGGAATGATAGACGCCAGACGTAGTTCTATATTTCCGCTGGCACCTATATCTTCTTTCCCAGATGCCGGTAGTATCTTTCCGGTATAAACTTCAAAGTTATGGATCAGACCACCACTATCACATAAAACAAAAATTTTGTAACCACATTTATTTGTCTTTTTTGGGTTGTATTGCTTGAGTGACGACATTCCTTTGAATGGCACAATTTGCTCGTCCACACACAACATTTGTGGTTTCACTTGGTTAGAAAATTCTTGCTGTAGGTTATTTAGGAAAGGTCGAAGTTTGAACAATTTATCTCTATTTATATCATTTCGATCGTTTGGAAGATTCTCGTTGTTATTGAAATGGAGTGTCTTCTTTATTTCCTCCCACCTCTTCCTAGACATAGAATCCGCAACTTGCGGTATTCTGCAGGTTTGACTCCAATAAAGACGATGCCTCGGTAAACCAAAAATGGACATGTATATAATAGTCCCAATAATAATTCTCAATTCTGATCGTTTGAGATTCAGTGGTTTGTTAGGAGCAACCTGACAAGCATATAAATTGCTCTGTTCTACTATCAAGTCTAATAATTGATTTGAAAAAAACTTCTCGAAATAATGTATTGGTCTCCCCATTTCCGGCCCCTCTTCTATGTCTTGTGATGTAAACTGTGGATTGAGTGGATTATCTTGGTCTCCTCTCACCTTAGTCCAGATATACTTTTGTTTTCCTCCAGCAGATACATTGCTCAGAGGCTCCTCATCTTCTAAATCAGATACAGAAATATCTCCTTCATTACTAGATACAGCGTCCTTGGTGTTTGGGTTAGGTACATAATCATCATCAAAATCGCTTAGATTTTCGTCATCGCCTCCGCTTGATAGTATATCAGCCATATATTCACTAAAAGAGAGAATTCATCGACAGTTTATTATATGATCAAAATGCTCATTGTTCCAAATCAGGAACTAATTAATTTTTCCCCAATGACTGTTGTTCCTGATTTGGAACAATGAAATTTTCTGATATGGAGACCAAAATAAAGAAAAACTTCATTCAAATTTAACTTGAAACTGTTCTTATATAACCAACCAACATACCTGAATTTTATTTTCACCTTACGTTGATGAAAAAAAACAAAAAACCCTGCAGGTGAACAAGCCACGTGCTGAAGAAACAGACCCAATGAAATGAATAGTTCTGTTTCGTCTACTGGTAGTTAGACGGCGCGAGATGGCTGTTCAATGCATGGTATTCGTTGTTCCAAGTCGGGAACAGAGATCTACAATGGTAAACGCATAGACAAATTAAAAATAAAGAGACTGTTTGAAACATTGTCGATCTTGACCACCAAGTTTTTGGTACGGCCAGTCGCGCATGGAGACGCTGTCCGCAATCAACAGACGACTGACATGATAATTTTCCAATTTCGACATTTGTCAGAAAATGACAAACCACGTAATAATTTCAGAATGATTCCACTGTTAATTGTCATCGAAAAATTAATTATAGAAATTATACTATGGACTTGAATTATGAACCCAACGTCGAAAATGGAATGTTCTGTTATTCGAGTT
Organism: Gonioctena quinquepunctata; assembly: GCA_018342105.1. NCBI lineage: Eukaryota > Metazoa > Arthropoda > Insecta > Coleoptera > Chrysomelidae > Gonioctena > Gonioctena quinquepunctata. The sequence continues at coordinate 484,912 of JAFIRS010000407.1, forward strand.
GACGCTGAAATTCCTCGAAATATTCTTTCACAAGGTAAAATATAAGCTGCTTTTCACATACTTATTTCCATCCATCAGTTGCAGAAATTTTTTCACAAACTGATACTTATTTCCATCCATCAGTTTCCATTTCCTATCACCATTTGAGGAAGTACGAAGATTATCATCAAACTGGAGTATTTGTTAAGTATACCTACTCGTTCTCCTTTGTGCTAATAATTGGACAAAATTATTGAAGGTTTGTTGTAAATGTAGTTTGTTTTCATTTTGGTTGATTTGATGAAGACTGAAGAATATTTTTAATTTTGTTGTTTTTCGAAGTTTTATTATTGTTTTGTCTGTAGTTGTACCTTGTCCTAGATACAATAAAATGTGTTTTTATAGTGTTCAACCTATTATTCTTGTTTTATAAGATATTTAATTTTGTTCTTGATATCATGAAATAAAGATTCACTTTGAAACTTTATTTTAACCACGAACGAACTAACAGATTCTACGAATCGATTACTGTATATATTTTATTAGTGATCGATTTGCCATTCCTGTATTTCATATGATACAAACATTCATATGGAATACAAGAATGGCAAATCGATCACTTATAAAATATATACCATATCAATCATATAAAAGTAACACATTTGAAAAACCCGCCTTATCTCAATCGGTTTTACCAACTGTACTTAGTTCGGCCAGTTGCGAGGTATGTCGCCACTGTCTAAACGTGGTGCCAACTTTTACTGCAGGTTTGACAACTCTCTTTATTTTTAGTTTCTCTATGGGTAAACGAGACAAATTTTAGTTTTATCAATTAGTTTTGTGCGTCTTTTTCCAGTGTTCCATTTAGGAACATGAGACCTTGAGAGGTTAATGATTTTTGTTGATTGTTTGTTTGGCCGACTCAAAATCAGTTACTTACATTAATTTAGGAGTTTAGTTATCGAGACTACAATGAGATTCCCACACACAGACTTGTTCTTCTGTGGGCTCTCCTCATATTTATTCATTATTTGTAACTAATTGTATGCATATATTTTTTTTCCACGTTCATACGTTCATACGTTCACTACGATTCATGAATAGATATTATTATTATTCTCTTAGGTTTCATGAGCTTGTACGTATTGTCATCGCACAATAACAGCATTACCATGATTCGTAAAGTTCTAATTGAATTTCAACTGGGGATTATTCTTCACCTTCTTGCAGACGAATAGCTCCAGCCCTACTTCATCAGGTTCTGGTTGGCTTACATGCAAATAACCGCTTGTTCATTCTCGTCATACTTATTGCTGCTCCAGTTCATTCAATATAACATAAATTTCTCCTATCCATAAATAGTTATTGAAATACTTCAGGATGTTCCTAGCTCATATTCAAACCAAAGGACTTCGCTGCCAGATTAATATGTGTCTTTGGGTGAAATACCGCGATGCGTTGAGAACATCCCTGCGGTATCGTTCCAGGTGTTCGGAATGCTCATTGAGATATTGGACGCGGGCGTCGAAGAGGGACGCCGTCGTTCGCGTCGCGATGCCGTTCGCCGTTCTAGACGCATCGACTATCAGATGAAGCTGCAGATACGCTCGCCTAGGGAGCCATTCCTGCATAATTGATGTTCCATGCTGGCCTTTTGGAGCGGTTGTGCTTCCGGGAACCAGTAATTCACTGGGCCGTGTTGGGAGACAGTATTAAAAATCATTTAGTCGCTGAATGAGATATGGGATGCTACGATACCGACGCACACACTCGGGAATTGGGCGCTGGTAAGAAACAGAGACTATAATTTTGATTCTGAGATGATTTATATACAAAACTGCTGTTCATGTAATACGTTGTCGAAATAGTGTGTTCTTAGTACTGATAAAATATTTTTGTACAATCGTTCAAAACAGAGGGTTATTGTTATTTTTGAATTGTTAACGTTGATACTTGAAATTTTTTAACAAAAAATCAAACCGACGAAATACGGAACTGAAAAGTAAAAAATAAAATGAACCTCCTTAGTGTCAATTACTAAGCTCCTAAACTAATGTAAGTAACTAATTTTGAGTCGGCGCCAAACAAACAAGCAAATGAAGTAGGTAAGGCGTAAAATGATGGCATCGAGTTGGGCGGTGACATTCTGATAACTTTTTTGGAGTAATTCAATGATCTTTGTTGATTGTTTCTTTGGCGCCGACTCAAAATCAGTTACTTACATCAGTTTAGGAGCTTAGTTATCGAGACTAAGAAGGTTTATTTTTTTTTACTTTTCAGTTCCGTATTTCGTCGGTTTGATTTTTTGTTAAAAAGTTTTTATTTTTCAATTTTTTGTGGCTTAAATCTACTAATTACTGACTGCTTATTTTTTGATTACTTCCAAAATACTTACTTACCCACCTTACTTCAACTATTACCAGTTGAATAATATGATTATCTACTTTTACTATTTGTTGTAATATGAATTATTTTCATTGTTCTGGTTAGTTTATTCCATTACTTTATATATCATTCCATCCTCTCATAGAATATATTTATTGTGATAATGACACTAGCGATCTGTCATTGTCAACTACATATGTGTGCCAATGTTCACAAGTGAAGAATTGAATATCCCCTATTTTTCTACCCGTAAGGGTGAGAAATTCCATTCGAAATAAATATGATCAACTTTGAGGTATACTCTATATGATAATGAAATAATAATTTGAATCGAAGATCCCAGTACAAAGTTATAGCTGATAGAATCGGTTTACAGACCAGAATTCAGACGGTGAGTGATCAATATCCTTCATTTTGCTACCCTTAGGGGTGGAGTTCATCTTTTGAATTCAAATAGGTCCAACTTCGGAGTACACTCTATCCACTGAAAAAAATTTCGGAATCGGACGTCTCCGTAAAAAGTTATGCGTGATCATACATGAAAAAAAATAAAAAAAATCAAATATACGCGTCGACTAGAGAACCTCCTCCTTCTTGGGTCCGTCGGTTAAAAAGAAATCAAAATGGTTGAGTAGTAGGTGGAATGATCGCAGTAACGGTTGAAAATAGGGTTGTTCATGATTCTTGGGAGCCATTATCAATAGAACCGTCGGGATTATAGCAAAACTCATTATATTCTGATAATGCGGCAGATGTGATAGCGATTGATATACCACAAGGAACACAAAATAAGATGATCTGAAAAAAGTTTGAAAAAATGTTGAGGTATACGGAAACATATTGAGGGAATTGTAAAAATGGTTGTTCTGGTATATTTTTCCGAATTATGATTCATCAGAGCAGAACGTGAATATCAGAAGATGTATTTATATGATATATGATAGCTCTCCTTAGAAATTACCGGATACTGGGTGGAGGTGAAGCCCTTTTCTGCATGAGGACACTACTACATAAAAGTTGTGAGGTTCGAAAAAATATCTATATATGTTTTATTGACTTTCAAAAAGCGTTTGACCGAGTCAAACACACAAAACTTTTCCAATGTCTAAAATCATATAACGTAGACTATCATGATATGCGCCTTTCGTTGAACCTGTATCATAGTCAAACAGCAGTGGTCAGGCTAGAAGACATCGTTACAGATGAAATACCAATAAAAAATGGAGTAAGACAGGGATGTGTTCTACCACTCCTGTTGTTCAACCTTAAATTTATTCAGAGAACATATTTCGAGAGGCTTTACATGGCAGGACAGAGGGAGTGAAGATAGGTAGTGAAATTATAAACAACATAAGGTACGCAGATGACACTGCCATCATTGCAGAAAACATGGATGACTTGCAAATGCTGCTGGATAGAGTGCATGAGGCTGGTCGATAATAGGGTATTAATATAAACATCAGGAAAACGAAATGGATGACTGTAGGTAGAATAAACATAGAACCAATTACGATTACGGTCAACGGACACGACATTGAACTGGTATCAAATTTCAAATATCTGGGTAGCTGGCTGAACAATGACATAACGTGCGACGAAGAGGTAAGAGCAATGATTGAAATGGCACGTAGGGCATTCAACAAATGGAAAACAACCCTCACTGATAGAAACCTCACAGTTCAGACACGGTCAAGAACACTCTGCTGTTACGTATGGAGCATCTTGTAGTACGGATGTGAGACATGGACGCTTAAAGCTGACATCATGAATAAAATGAAAGCGTTTGAGATGTGGTGCTATGGGAGAATCCTCAAGATTCCTTGGACTGCACATACCAGTAATGAAGAGGTACTCAGATAGCTGAATAAAGATCGAGAACTCCTGGACACCATGAAAACAAGAAGGGTAAGTTATTTTGGACATATAATGTGAGGTACCAAATATCACATCCCTCGCCTGATTATTCAAGGAAAGGTTGAGGGCAGAAGATGGATAGGTCGCAAAAAGCTATCGTGACTACGAAATATTAGAAACTGGACCGGACTGGGAATAGAACAACTATTACGAGTAGCGACAGATAGAGACCAATTCAACCAAATTGTCATGGAGATAACCCACGCTTGAAGACAGGCACGGCACCGAAAGAAGAAGGGTGAAGGTGAGTTTGTCATACTGAGTTAGGAAAAATTGGTGGGTAAGATCCCAAGAAACATTTTTGCGAAAAGTTTGGATAACATTGTCAGTAGACTCACAGGATGGTATGATGTACCTTTTCCCACTTGTTTTCCTGGCTCAAGGATAAGTATAATTGTTGCCACCTGCAAATGAGGAAAAATATCTCGTTGAAATATAACATTGGAAACTGTATGCAGAATAGCTTCAATTGCTTTTTTGGGAAGTCATTTCAGTTTAGCGCCAGTTATCGGGTCATATCCTGCGGATTTTTTTGTGTTATGTGTTCAGTAATAATATTCTTGATTTCGTGGTGTTTGAATGGTTTCATGTGGAGTGCCAGTTGATATGGAGCTTCAAGTATGGAGTTAATCTCTTCATCGTCCAGAGGGGTATCGGATGTGAAGGGTTGGAAAATATGTATCGAATGATCTGCAAATGTAGAAGCTTTTTTCTCATCAGTTCTCGACCATGATCTATTTTTTTCCTAATTGTAGAGATAACTTCCCGTGATTTATTGCCTTCCACAATGAGTATTCTGTTGGTTCTCCCAAAGAGGTTTTTTTATATCGTTTTTCTTCGTTTTTAGCAGTTAGTTTTCTTTATTTGGCGATTTATAATTCTTGCAGATTTTTCTCGATTTCTTACGAAAAAAAACATGGCAAAGTGTTATAATTGGTTACTATCATGGACAAATCAATTAGGAGGACCTTTCAAAGGAGTCTCTTTCTTCTTCGTGGTGGTAGTGTTGAAAACATACTTCAATGAATACATTGCTAACAGAACCCGAAAATTAAAGTTCCATATTTTCTATAGAATTTTGTATATTTAACCTTGCACTAGTGGCGCCGGGTATGTGAGACCCCAGCGCTCCTACTCCAACTGATCATTTTGGCGTCATACGAGCTACGACGCTAGGCTCCTCAGTACCTTTCTCGCTCTTGCGTGTGCCACATGTGCTGTATTGACCACTTGATCGGATGTCCGTGAATACGTTTATGTTGCTTGAAAAGCCTGACAGACCCAGCACCACCAGTTTATTATCATTGTTTTCTACATTTTTCCAGAAAGTGTGAGTATTAGAAATTTTATTCATATCAGAATTGAATTATTGAATGATGTTATGTCATTTCAGTTGAAATTGTCAAATATGGATTACGAAAAACAGCAGGCACGACTTTTGAGCTTACTGGAAGATGCATTCTCTAAAGATGAAGTGGTTGGCGATGAATCAGACCACGAAGAAGATATAATTGAGGTGAGGGAGGAAAATACTGATACCGAACAGAGTGGGGAAGACGATGCAACTGAGTTCAGGAGGGAAAATGCCGGTCGCGAAGAATTGCAAGAAGAGATAGATAATTCAATTATTAGAAATAAGAGATCCAAGAAAGACACCACCTTTCTTGCAAAAGACTAAAAAACTATCTGGAAAAAACATGTGCCTCCCAGAAACGTACGCACTAGATCGGAAAATAAAGTCATTCATCTTCCTGGTGTGAGACTGGTGTAAGACTAAGCAAGCTAAATCACCAATCGAATGTTGGGAGCTTTTTTTTTCTGATGTCATATTGCATATTATTGTGGAGGAGACGAATAAATTCATCGAAACAATATCAGTGAATTTCACACGAGAAAGTTCAGCTCGTCCTACGGATGAAACAGAAATTCGGGCTTAACTTGGACTTCTATACATGGCTGGTATCTTGAAAAGAAATCGGCTCAATTTTGAAGATTTGTGGGATAGGAAGGGATGTGGAGTGGAAATATTTTGGCTCACAATGTTTCAACAACGATTCTTGTTCCTCTTGAGATGCATACGGTTCGATGATTTGGCAACTCGAGAATTTCGAAAAGCTACTGACAAATTAGCTCCGATTAGGTCGATATTTGAATTATTCGTGAACAACTGCAAAATCAACTATACTGTCAGTGAGTACACAACCATAGACGAGATGCTGTTGGGGTTCAGAGGCAGATGTGGGTTCCGACAATATATTCCCAGCGAACCCAATAAATATGGTTTGAAGATGTTCTCCTTAGTAGATTCGAAAATGTTTTATACACAGAATTTAGAAGTTTATGTTGGGCAACAACCAGAAGGACCATTTCAAGTGGACAACGATGCGGCAAGTATAGTGTTACGGTTGATTGAGCCTATATCCAAAACAGGCCGCAACCTCACTTGCGATAATTGGTTAACAAGTATCTAACTGATCGACTCTTTATTACGAGATCATAAATTGACTTATGTTGGCACCATTCGAAAGAACAAACGAGAACTTCCGATTGAGTTCCTGAACATAAAAAACAGACCAGTTATGTCCAGTATGTTTGCATATCAAGAGAATATTACTTTGGTGTCGTATATTCCAAAAAAGATAAAAAACGTTATACTAGCCTCCAGCCTCCATCATGATGACAGCATTGATCCTACGTCAGTTGATAGATATAAACCAGAAATCATCACGTTCTATAATTCAACAAAAGGTGGGGTTGATACAGTAGACCTGTTATCGTCAAACTATGATGATGCACGTAAAACGAGACGATGGCCTATGGTAGTTTTTTATGCACTCATGAACATTGCTGGGATCAATGCTCAAGTAATACATACTGCCAATAATCGTGCTTCGAAGTTGTTGAGACGAAAGTTCCTGAAAACCGTCGCACTATCGTTGGTAGATGACCATTTGAAACGCCGTTCTTTGGCAGCCAATGTACCAACCAACGTGCAACAAAGACGTCGTGAAGTAGCTGGTACTGTAGCTGGTCATGGAGAACAACCAGATATTCCTCATAGGACCAGAAAAGCGTGTTCTGAATGTCACGAAGACAGAAAAACTAAATATTATTGTGTTACATGTAAAACATTTGTATGACTGAGTCATGTCAATATTATATGTTCTAACTGTCTTGGGAAATCTCAAAATCCAAACAAATGAGCAATTTTATATATAAGCTGACGAATTCATCAGAAATTATGATTATATTTTTGTTAAAATATATATTTTTAACGAATCTAGTATTTTTAGTCACGAAATTAGGTAGTCACAGTATCATCGTCAATTTTTCAAATATATAACAAGTTCCTGATCAAAATCAAGTTTTTTGTGAACAGTATATAGAGATGTTGAAGACTACATACCAAATTACATCTGAAAAAATTTGCAACTGCAGTCAATAGTTTTTTTAAATTGAGGGTCTATCAGACCCGGCACCACCAGTTGTGATCGAATATAGGGCGCCACCAGTGTAAGGTTAAGCAAAGCGCTTCTGGCCCACAGCCATCTTCATTGTTTATGTATGTATATGATGTGATTTTCACGTACAAATATTAAATATTGTTCAGTACCTGTCATGAGAATGAAAAATCATCTTGATTGAAGTAAAACTTGTGAGCATCCTCTGATATGTTGCATGTTCCTGGTTAAAAAGATCACATGCATAATATCAGTTCAAATTTATGAAAATTTCCTAACTTTGGTATGATTTAACTTTAAACTTTTAAAAATTATTGGACAACGGCAAGTAATAAAGCTCCTGGTCTGGATGGCCTGGACGCCATTCTACTCAAAAATCTTCCAAAGAAGTCGCTGGTCCAGCTGCTCTACATAATAAACGCTATCCTAAAGTGGCAGCACTACCCAGACTGCCTGAAAAAAGCAGAAGTCATCCCCCTACACAAACCGGGGAAGAATAAAAACAGTCTAGAAAGCTACAGGCCCATCTCGCTCTTAAGCGTGGTGGACAAGGTGGTGGATAAAATCTTCCTGAAGCGTATCGTCGATTTCGAAGAAGAGCTAAAAATCATTCCGCTTGAGCAGTTCGGGTTTAGGAGGGGTCATTCCACGACCTCTCAAATAGCCCGAGTTGTTCACGGGGTGAAAGAAGCCTTCAGCAGAGATCACAATACGGTTATGGTCCTGTTGGATATGCAAAAAGCCTTCGATACTGTCTGGACAGAAGGGCTAATCACAAAAATGGCAGAAGCAGGCATGCCTTTTTATCTCCTGAAACTTAGCGAATCATATCTCAAAAAGCGGACTTTTAGGGTTAAAGTTAACGGAAACAGTTCAGCAGAACATGTGGTCGGAGCGGGGGTCCCGCAGGGGTCTTCGCTGTCACCAATCTTATATTCACTGTATACACACGATTTTCCGACCTTCGCTCGGACGAATACGGCTATGTTCGCGGATGACACCGCGATCTATGCCCATTCGTTCTACAGCGAAGTGGCTGCCAAACAGCTCCAGATTCATCTGGATCGGTTGGTCATACCCTATATAGGGAATAATAAGATAAAGCTAAATTCGAGCAAAACTGAGGTCGTTAATTTCACGAGGAAATGAACCAACGTGAAGATCCTCGGGAAATTAAAGATTGAAGATAGCAAAGTGACGGAAAAGCCCTCTGCGAGATACTTGGGGGTCGTACTAGACAGTCGTATGAATCTGCATAGTCATATAACGTTGGCGTTGCAGAGGGGGTCGGCCGCAATAAGGCGAACCTACCCCCTCATTGCACGCAACTCCATTTTGTCAAACGATAATAAAATCCGCATTTACAAGCAGATAATTAGACCAGCAATGACATACGCCTGTCCGGTGTTCTGTAGCCTCTCAAAACTCAATTGTTGAGACTGGAGAGGTGCAGAACAAAGCGCTCCGTATAGCCACTAATAGCAGTAGATACATCCGACTGGATGATCTGCGTGAACTAACAGGAGTAGAAAAACTGCACGACTTTATCATGAGAATCTCGGATAAATTCTACAGAACGCATATCCCTAAAAGTCCGCTTACGGCAAATATCACCAGAATCAGAGCAAATCACCACAGGAAACATGGCGTAATCTACCAAAGTTTGGACCTATACAACGAAGTCGAAGATCAATAATGAAGAAAGCCGAAAGGTCAAAAGTCGCTGAACTATTAATTTTTTAAAAACTGTTTTTTTTTTTATTTTCCCAGCGTGAGGAGCGAACAATTAAAAACTACAAATGAAATATAAAAGACCTGAATTTTCGTAATATAAAAAGCAAGCTCACAAACCCATAAGCCCAGGCAGGAGGCGTTTTAATAAAGTAATTCTCTAAACAGGCATAAAACTAATATGCCAACGAGCCCACCTGCAAACAACAGCAGGGGCTGCCACTTCGCCCCCATAGGAGGGCAAGAGGGCAGTCATATACCCCCAACAATGGAGCAAATCCCTTCCTTCCTCTCCTATCCCCAACAAGACGAGGAAACAAGGATTATCTGTGATATGTATATATAAGTTTTAAGTTTGAAATGTATCGTAATATTATGCAATAAATATTTTTTGGATTTGGATTGGATTTGGCTAGACAGTCGTGGTGAGACAGCAAGCTGTCGAATGTCACGTTGTGTGCGATGTTGTCAGATTTACAAATCTATGATTATGGGTAAAAACGTCATTCAAACTTTGAAATTATATCATGAAAAAATTCATAGACGCAGTGTGGCTTGTATGGTTGAGAGAAATATCGAGTGAAACTATATAGTCAATTTCAAGTTTCGTTGCGAATTTCGTGGCTTAGGGGAATCATGAGAGGTTTGGCAAAAAGAACTTTTGTCAGATGTCATGATGACAGATGCAAAGCTGAAGTTGGTGGCACGGAAGTGGTAGAACTGCTGGAAAGGAAGAATTAATTAATTATAATAATACTTAACTGGTGAAAGGACTTTCAAACTACTTATGGTATATAAATTTGGCTTGACAAATTCAATTATTTTCAATAAACTTGTGAGAAAGGCCTTCAACCTCCCCATTCCATTGAAGTTAGAAGGAAGAGAAGGGTGTTTTAAAGTGGAACGGCTTTATTCCATATGAAGTTGGCTTGAAATGTTTTTGAGAAGTTGAGAATGCTGAGAGATACTAATAGTGAAGTAAAGAAGTAGTGGATGTAACTACTCAAAGACCTCATGAAGGGTAGTGAGGAATTCCAGTAGCGAAGGTCTCTTGATCCATTCGAAGCGATAATCAACACCAGTGACTGTCCTTGAGGAGCAAGATGAGGGAAGAACAAGAAAGGAAGGGGTGAAAAACAGACAGTCTCAGTCGCCTCTGCCGACTGATGGGTATGCTTGAGGTGTCGTAAGAGGCGACTGATGCTGACTGTACTTCGCTGCTTTCTTTCTATCTTTCTTCCTTCACCTTCCTTCTCAAGGACATCCACTGGTGTTGATTATTTCCTCGAATGGATCAAGGGACCTTTGCATCCGTGGTTGTCACTGCTTTTGTTCTTCCTGGTTGGAATTCCTCACTACCCCTTATGTGAGATGAGGGTTGTAACATCCACTACCTCTATACTTTACTTCATTCCCCCCCTAAGCTTCAGTTTCCAATCGAAATGCCTCGTATGATTGAAGAATTTTATGGAAACCATTTATCTCTCACCATTTTCAACTCATCCAGAACATTTTCAAGTCAATCTCATATGGAATAGAAGTCTCTTCACTTTTTGAAAACACTCTTTTCTTCTTCTAACTCCAAGCTCACATCGGAATGCCTTGTATAGATCAAGAGTTTCATGAAAAGACAACCTTTCTCTCACTTTTTTCATGTTTCCACAGAGGGATTTTCCAAGCCAACCACATGGAATAGGGAGATTGAAAGCCTTTTCATCAGTTTATTGAAAAGAATCGACCTTATATAACACAAGAATCTTGAAAATCCTTTCACATGTTTATTATCATAACATTGACTTTGTCAAGCCAAATTTATATAATTCGAGGAGTTTGGGAGTCCTTATTATTATTATCATGATTAATTCATCATTATTATTATAATTAATAAATTCTTCTTCTCCAGCAGTTCTTCTACATTCGCGCTACCAACACCAGCTCTGCATCTGTCAACATCGCATGTGTCCTTTTTTCCAAACCTGTTATGATTCTGTCATTTTACCAAATTCGCAACAAAACGTGAAATTCGAACAATCTGGCTGGACAAAATACGGTCTCTTCCTGGTTCAAATCGGCGGCATCATCAATTGGATTTGACGTCAAAAAGGTCAAAATGACAAATCACTCTGCAAGAGCCACTGCTGTTTCAACTTTAGCCAAAACAGGAATTGGTGAACATCAAAAAATTGAAATCACAGGACATGGAAATGGTCACTCAATAAAATCATATCTGCAGATAGATTCGAGTCACCATCAGGAAATAGATGATGCAATGAGGTCTGTTTCACCTTCTGTAGAGTCAAGTCATGGAGCTCTATAGCAAGAACGAGCCACTGCTTTCAATCAACCACCTGCCATAGTTCATAATAATTGCGTTTTCCATATGAACAATAATTACAATGGTCAAAATGATATAAATAGTCTATTATTATTTGAATATTTTGTCATTTTATAGCTACCTGAATCGAAAACTAAAAGCTGATCCTTTTTTCGATTTTTTTCACTACAATAAACAGGGAATAGTTGAGAATCCTTCATTTATTTGATTTTCATATAGGTTCATGAACAAATTTAGTTTGCGTCGCAGTTTCGGCACCAATAGATTCCTAGCCTATAAATTCTAAATTTCTCCCTATTTTAGTTGCATGAAAATACCAGTTTAGAATGTAACATATTATATTCTTTCATTTCATATCAACTTTGGATTATTACAAAAGGTAGAAAATGATAATTTCATCATTTTTCATGGGTAGGTACATATTATAATAGATGCAGTTTGGGCACCAATGGATTCTTAGCGTATAAGTTCTTAATTTCTACTAATTGTAGTTGCATGAAAATGCCAGTTTGGAACGTAGCATATCATATTCTAATACTCAATATTAATTTTGGGTTACTACAAGGAGTAGAAAATCATTATTCCATCAATTTTTCATATAGGCACAGATATAGATTCAGTGTGCTTTGCAGTTTCGGCAGCAACGACTTCTCGGCCTATAAGATGTTGATTTCTACTTATTGTAGTTGCACGGAAATACAATTTTAAACATTATTTTAATTTTCTCCAACTTTGGGCCACAACAAGTGATAAAATCATTGTAGAATCACAAAACCACTATTTTAGTACGTGAAATATTATATTCTTCCATTTTATAGTTACTGAGAGCTACTACAAGGGTTAGAAAATTATAATTTTTACGGTTTTTCATAAAGGTAGGTACATAACAGATTTAATTTACGTCACAGTTTCGGCAGCGATTTCAGCCTATAAATTGTTGATTTCTACTTGTTGTAGTTGCATGGAAATAACATTTTATGATTGAACATAGTTCATTTCTCAATTTCACATAAGTTATGAGTGATAACAAGTGGTAGAAAATTGATTTTTCTGCGGTTTCATTAATTTTCTATACGTGCTTTATTGTATAGTATCCATAACCAGCGTCAGGGAACATCATATGGGGCTGTGATCATCGTATTTTGACAGTACAAAACGTCAGCAAAAACTCATGTTTTGTAGTAGAAAGAATATCGTGCAGTCAAAACGAACCCAAACTTTTTTGTTCTAAAAATGTATCGATTTGAAAATCATGCTGTATGTAAAATATACATAAAATTGTCTGATGTAGTGATGAATCATCGAACTATGTCTTATTTACCCGCATTGATAAAAGATTGTGGTTTCTATTTAAAAGAAGAAAATTTGTTTCGAATTGTTCAGGCATAATTGCTTCTAAACTACTCAAAATTGAAAGTGCTGAATGGAAAAATAGTGAATTAAATTGTGTCTGAATATTATATATATTTTATAAGACATACATATTCAATTCATTCAATTCAAAGTCCAGCTTTTCCGCCTTTAAGGAGAAAGGAGGTGTCCGAAGAATATAAAAAACATTTGAACTATGTAATTGGAATATATCAAAATTAAATGAAGAAATCAAAGCCCGTATTGTCAAAAGATATCATTCTGTCATTGAAACGTCAAAAAATTTCTGATTCAATTCGCTTTTGGTTACCCAAGAGAAAAAAAAATCCACTAAAATACATACGTTGCCATGGTGATCTGTCAAAGAAAAATGAATTGATTGGTTAAAAATTACTGTTGTGGAATTCTCACATATATAAATGTTTTCACTGCGCTGTCACTTATATGAGGTCATCAGCACCTAGAAACTTCTCGGTGGTAACCTTCTAGATTCAGGAAAAATACTCGACCGCCATAACGATACCTCGCGACCAAACGTCAGGCAGTGGCGTACTATATTTGTTTTCCCAACAACCTTAAGGTGCCGGTTGTTTCGTTACAATGCCATATTCATCACAAACGTCAATTGAATTTTGTAATAATGAAAAGAATGATTCTGGAATGAAAATGCAACTTTTTACTTTCACATTTTTTTCCCTTCAAATGAATGGCCTTTCTGCTATATTCTTCAGCTATTGTTCAACATTCAACCTGTGCATTTGGTCTAGAAAGTTGACGTTTTCTGATATATTGTCAAGTATGAAAAATATTACCCGATATAGATATAGCAATAGTTTTTTTTTTTCAAAATTCAGAATTAATTTATCAGACCTGAAGAAAAAATTCAAACATAATTGAGCCCAGAGATAAAAAATTTATAGTTCATTCATTTATTAGTAATTCAGTATTCGGTATCACATTTATCGAAATACAGTATTTCCTGCATATGTAAAGTTCATCGCCGTTCATTAACCTGGTATAGGATTACAATTCAATTCCTGAGTACTGAATTCATCAGTCATTCCGTCATCCGCTCCTGTCGTTCCAAGCTTTTCACGACTCAAGGTGTGATCAGTGGGTGGCGCATCGCAGCGACCATTCACAAGCCGGCTGTGTGAGCCGACAGTTAGTACAAGCTACGAACGAACCAACCCAGAGGGACAGCAGCCCAGGCCATTTCAGTTTTGGGCTACAGCCGTCTTCCGTGAGGCAGAATCCCTGAATGTACCATGTGAGGGTCAACGGCTTCGACTTCAGTTAAATCGCTCGAACCAGAAAGAAACAACAGACCCTACACCGAGAGATGTAACAACGAGAGACATTGCATGGGGATGATGGACATTATACCAGACCTTTGTGACTAGTGCCGGACTTAAAATTATTTCGTGCCACTTGAAAACTCTGATGACCCGTTACTGTTTCTGTTTTTGTTTTACTCTCTCATATTCATTCATTCTAGTTTTACCGTCGATATTGTTTATCTTTTTTACTTTCATACATTTCTTTCTTATTTTTTTTTCTCGCATAATTATGTCGTGAGTTAATTTTTTTGAATGTTGATATATATGCACTCCTCAATTATTTTATTATTTTAAAGCTGCAGGCCAGCTTTTCTAAAGGATGAAAATGTGTCAAGTATGAGAAATATTACCCGATATAAATATAGCAATCATTCATTTTTCAAAATTCGGAATTATTTTATCAGACCTAAAGATAAAATTTTAACATAATTGAGCCCAGAGTTGAAAATTCCATAGTTCATTCATTAATTAGTAATTCATCATTCAGTGTCACATTTATTGAATACAGTATTTCCTGCATGGTTAAAGTTCATCGCCGTTCATTAACCAGGTATAGGATTTCAATTCAATTCCTGGGTACTGAATGGCAAGAAAGCTGATTCTGCAATAGGCATTGCAATGAATCATGACTCAACGATATTTTCAATATAAATTGAAATGATTGTTTTTGGCTCGGTTGTTTATTGTGCCTGTTTATGCTGCCAGTCTATGATGACATATCTCCTTCTCAATGTAAGTGTTACTTTTATTTACTTCTTTTGGTCATTGTTCACTTCACTATTTCTGTAGTTACCATTGTGTTATTTTTTGCCCTTTCATAATTTTTAATAAACCATAATCGTTTTCACTTTTCTATCTCACTATACCAGGGTGGTCACAATCACAGAAGTAAAATGTTTTAACCTCTCGCAAGCCAAGCAAGATAATTAGTGGGCACCCTGAACAGTTAGGGGTCAGGGTTTTACAGGGTCCTCCAAGGTAGGGCCTGGCAATATATCAAAAAGAAGCTTAATTCTCATAGTAGTTTTTCTCGATTTCCAGAAGAGTCGTCGTCCAATTCAATTCCAATAAGGCTTGAATATTTCATTCCACTTTGAGACATATTCCAGTACAATATTTCTTCTATCTCCCACTTTTTCCACTTTGGAAACCATTGATGAATAACAGAAAAACCATTAAAATACATAAAGGAGATATTCTGAAGGAAATCGCGACAATCCCAATTTTCATCCGTAAATTATTCAAATGAAACGATATAGCATGTGAGAATCCCAAAATGAACCCCTTCGTATTATTCCCGAAGCAAATCTAATCATTTTAAGCCAATTATTCGAATAATTGATGAATATTTGATTACTTCCACTTCATAATCCACCGTCGAAGAAACTGATGAAGAAATTCAAATAAAATTAATTTCCAGAACGTGATATGCCATGTCGACATGAAAAACAATTTTTACTGGAAATTTCGAATCAAAATTTCAGTAGGTTAGATGGGTCTATATTTAAACATAAATATAATCGGAGTATATCCGGATTCTTTTCCTCCTGGGTTAACCCATTCAAATAATGTCGGAATAATAATAGGTTGATCAAACTACACAATCAGAACATTGACAGAAATATCTTCTGGACTCGTTCTGCCTCTATTCCCAGATATGTAGCAATATTCGAAGGGAATGGTATTGCAGGCTTCATACCAAATAATATCTGCTCTGAATGTGCTCTCTATTACCGATATCATACAGAGATAAACGATATTTCTTCTATGTTTGCTGGTGATGAATCCTTATCATACAGGATGGAAAATCCGTTTCCGTGAATTTTGTCCTTATTCGTTTCTCCATTTGACCGACGAACGTTGCACAATTTCGAAATCCTGGCCAAAAATCAGGTAACATATATACATCTCCCAAAGTTTTCATGAATATGTTTCTGTGGTTGCTGAATAAAAATTTATTAACACAATTGACGAACTCACAATGGCGAATGCAATATAAAGGCTGCTAAATGAAACATTTTTTGCCAACCATATTGGTTAAACAAGATCTCTGAGGTCGCCCAATATTAATTTGAGATCAAAATGAATTAATTGAAAATAGGATAAATATGACGACTATAAATGTGAATAAATTAGTTAACTTTTAAACAATCTACAATCGCCCCCGTAGTTTCCGTAATTGTTGACGTAAAATTGTGATTTTTGCTGTACAGTAATGTACTAACTGACTTGAAGATTTAATTTCACGTTTATACACTGCACGCCAACGGCGATGGAATAACCGATATTTTCGAAAACAGATATTAGGAGTCAAAATCAGTAATCATAACAACAATTTTGGCAATTTTCCTAATACAATTTCAATCCGGAAAAATCCGAGTTTGTCTCACTTCTTATAGGATCACGTTCGTATCTTCCATATTGATCTTATTTCCCGACTCTCGACTCTAATTTGTGCGTTTTCAGACTCGATTTTGTTCATTCTTCGATTTAGGTCCTCAATTCTAAGTATTATTCTAACTTCGACAGCTTCGATGAGTGATTTCAGTTCCAAGCTTATATTTCTTCAATTCTTCCAAGATAATCCCATTAGTGACAGACATCCTCAGTGTCTGCGGCAGGTATAATATTTTTGGTAGTGTACGATTTCCCTCATGAATAAGGTACACTGATAAGGAAAGCTAATCTCTCACCGGCAAAAAAGGTCAGAGATGTTTGTTGTGGTTATTGTTCGTAGGCATAGAACATTCAAGAGTATGCCTTCTGGGGTAACTTTTGTTCTTTATTTCTTTTCACAATGGTGATGATTTGATTTCCAATTAATATTTGTAGATTTCAGAAAAAATATTTCCCTATTTTCCTATTCAATTTAGAACATACATGAAAAAATCAGCATTCAAAAACAAAAATCGACCTGATTCAGGATTTTTGTCAAAAGTGCATTGCTTGCGAAATATTGATTTTGTTCCATAATTTAGTCGCGCACTGTATAGTGTTTTCATTTCCTCCCACACACTGCGGACATAAAGTTTTTCTGAAAACTTCATAGGGATCAACTTCTTCCGAACATACATGGCATGGTTTCAACAGGTCAAATATAGCAGAATTATTGAAAATGACTTTCACGGTAACTTTTTCAGTGGATCTAACGATCGTTTTCAACCATTTCGACTACAGGGTACAAGTGTAGGGGGATGATCTACTGATGAATAGGGGCAGCCTTGAAATCTCCAAACCCAACTGCCACAGTTCTATCATCAAAACAAAGGAAGACAAATGCTAGAGCTCTCACCTCGAATGGACAATGCATTCATTATATCTGGATCGAAAACTGACTTGTTGGAAGGAACTCCTGCCAAATCATCTGCATTCTTCTGAAAAATTGTTATTTGTCAAGAGTTTAAAATCGAGGAGCATCCACTGATTATATACATGACGGTAATGTTCGTAGCTGTGAGTTTTTGAGATCTTTTGTTCACCAGAAAAATAAAACACAAAACCGGTTCAAAATACCTTTTGCTTTTCTGAGGGGCGATCGTTCATAGGGTTTTTTGGTGACAATATACAGACTGTTTCTTAATGACGCTTTTATATGGGGAGGTTATTTTTGTATCCATTTGGAGAAAAAAAATAATGAACATATGTCCTGAAGGTCCTAACTTTTGAACTACATGGTAACAAAGTTTTAATTTTTTTTTTTTATGTTAACTTTGGTATGACCCCAAATATTTTTGTGAAAATCAGTCCGCATGTCCTATGTATCAAAAGGCATTTTCTACTGTACAACATAATTTTTTATTCTTGTCAGTGTTGGTCGTGCGGGAATTGCACTGTATCATCTTAAAGAGAGAAGTGATACGCCACTGCCATATCTCGAAGTAAACATTATTTTTGAAATCCTCAATCCTTCCTGGGCAAATCTGGTTTCCTGATATCTAGTAGGTAAGAAGCGGAATTTGTTTTGTAAACCTAAATATTTTTGACAGTTGTGTACCTTGTCTAGTTGTCACGTATTCAAGTCATCAAAATTACCAATATTATAGAAAATACATGTTTTTTTTTACGAATTCTGAGTTTGCAGATACGCATTACATGTATGAGCTGGCTGATGGTAGCGCACTGGGAGCCAGACGCTTGTTATGAAGACTGCTTTCTAACTAGAAATATTCCGGATGCACGAACATTCTCAAACATTCATGGAAGGTTGTGGGAGAAGGGAAGTTTCGAACCAGGGGGTCTATTCTCAAACGGTGACATATTGTGTCGCATGCGAGATTTCTACATTGTCGATCAAAAAACGCAATCTCTCATTCTCAAATGTCGCATTCGAAAATTTTCGATAGACAAATTGTAGAGTGGTCTAGAGCAGTCGACAATTTCATGTCGAATGTGAGATGACATATTTGACAGATTTTCTTTATCAATTTCATAGGTTAGAAATGGCGATCAAAAATTTAGAAAATCAAGGAAACTATCAACGGCCTTGAGACAGACAAGGTATATACAGGAATTCGTTCAGGCTTTTATCTGTTCATCAAAACATTCAGATTAACCAAGGAATTGGCTAGAGAGTTGATTGATATCCCGGAACCATTTGTGGAACAGGGACATCGAGCTTCCTCAATACCTTTCGAAGAAAAGGTTGGTTATCAAACACTTTTATAAGTACCTACCAACCAGATTGAATTGAGGTACCTACTTATATTTGAAATATTTGAATCGTAATTTTGTTTGCGTAAAACTGTGAAGAGAAACTTCTAACCGTCTTCAAACTCCAACCAAAACCACATAGTCACAGAACACATCTTCTATGCACGTCGTGGGCTGGTTCTGGAACTCTGTGCACGTAGGCCTCTTCACTTGGGCCCATTGTGCGTCCACGTGATCTGAGAATCAGCTGGAAATTCCTATTTCTTTGACGAAACTCTGCAGTTTCCTCAGCTGAATCTCTTCGACATCTCCTGGGTTCAAAATTATGCTCCCCAGATTGATCTCCCTCAGTAAGGATGTGCGTCTTTCCATTCGTCCCTCGTGAGGATGATGAGTTTTTGAAATTCAGAACCAGCAGGATGATGACTTTTTCCATTTGTAAGATTGGACAGCCCTCCTTTGCCTTGTTCCAAATATTGGAGTGTCCATGGTCTGCCTCCGTGACCATCCATTGGCCTGTGCCTTGGAGTCTGTAGGCAGTACGCATGGCTTCATGCTCAATGACTAGATGCAGAGGTGGCAGTCCTAGCAGAACTTCTAGAGCTCTGGTAGGCGTCGTCCTCATGGCACCTCTGGACATGCTTCTTGTGGTGCCAGTCCACCAAACGATGGACCCGTAAGTTCGCATCGGGCATACTAGATACAATGGCCGTATATTTCCAGTATATAGTTTTTTAGTCCAAGCCCCACCTTTTTCTGAAGGCTCTTCTGCATGCCCAGTAGGAGCAGATAGCCTTCTCGGTGCAATTCTCAATCTGCTCGTTCCAGGTCAGCTTGGAGTATATGATGACTCCAAGGTGTTTCGTCGACCCTTTGTACGGAAGCTGTCTTCCTGAGAAATGTATATCTGGAAGAGTTCCTATTTTGTGTTTCTTGGTAAAGAGTACCAAATCCGCTTTTTCTGGATTGACTCTCAACTCTCCGGTAGAACACCACTGTTCTACTCTGCTAAGAGCTATCATGATGAATTCTCCCAGCAGGTGTACCGGTTGGTATTGAGCCAGCAGGACCAAGTTGTCCGCAAACGCTTGTGTGTACAGCCCTGACTCATTTAGCTCCGTGAGAAGCTCGTCGACCATCAGGAACCATAATAGGGGTGACAGAACTCCTCCCTGCGGACACCTCCTTGATACCTTGCACATAACACATTTGAGAATCGTTAATTCGGTGTTGCCAGCTCATGCTATGCGACAATTTTTGTCTCATACGACTTGGATGTCGGAACCAATAGAGAATATCATAATTTTATGTTGTGCGACAATTTCCTTCGACAAATGTCGAATTCGACAAATTTTGGTCGACATTCGAGAATAGACCCCCAGACAATCATTTGAAAAGACGTACAACGTACTGTAAAAACACTAGAAAATAAGGTAGCGGTTTTGAATTCAATTGAGGAGGATCCCGGATCAAGTACACGAAAAATTCGGAACAATTTGAATATCTCGCAATTATTTTAAAATTTTATTAATATTTTATATCCAACGGATTGGATGCTCCCCTCGCGACTTTCCATTACGGATCAATTTCTGCCAATGGTTTCCTCAAAATGTGTATTAAAATCCATTATTTGACACTGAAAATTTATTCACCGATGGAGCAAATTTTTCCAGAAACGCCATCCAAAACTCTCACAATAATCATATTTGGGCTGAAGTAAACTCACATGCAATTTTGGAATCCCGTCACCAGAAGGAGTTCCGTTAACGTGTGGGCTGGAATATTTCATTGGACCATATTTTCTTCATGCGAGGTTGAATGGGCATAATTACCGGCAGGTTCACGGAGAAGAGTTCCAGCTGTGATGAAAGATGTTTCCCATTTCAGACTGTGGTGTATGCACGATAGGGCGCCAACTCACTTCAGTGCTCTGGCGCGCGAATATATGTACAAACATTCAATAGGTTAGATTATTTTATGTGGAGTCATCTTGAAACATTGATTTACAGCACACCAATTCATACTGAAGTTGAGATATCGCGTCATAGTTTCTTGCCAAACTCTAAACGTGAGTCTATGAGAGAATGCGCATGCGCATACACGGCAGTATTCATGCGTTCGAAGGTCGGCAAATGAAACGCATACAGAGAATACGAGATTGGGGAACAATTTCGTCAACCTTGCCTTATTCACTCTTACTTTGAATGAACACCCTGTGAGGTATGAATCCAGGATTCCAACAGAATGAAGCGTCCGACATTCCGGCAACAAACCCTTTTACCCAGACGGTATCAAAGGCAACAGGACCGTAATTATATTTTTTTTGTGAAAGTCTTCCTTCTTCCCATGACCAACTCTAAATTACCCTTCCTGAACCCTAATTGTTTAGGAGGATAATTTAAGTGATCTTGTAAACGCCACTAAAATTCTCACCAAACAATTCTGGTTTCTCCCTAGGGTATTCCATCGAACTTTCGACTCCCGTCTCTATATCGGTTCATATTTTTTTTCAATATTCCACATAGACTGATTCCGTACGTCGAGGTTGACAAGTTTATGATTCCAGTTCTCTCAAAATGGGTATTTATTGAATTGGAGATTTTTCATTTCAACCTCATAATTATTTTTGTAGGCTGGCTACGTGGTTTGTTACTTTTTCTATTTCAATTTTTCATATCTCTGTCACCCTAGATAATCTTTCTAGTAATTTGGACTATAGAAAGTTGAAAGATTTAATGAGTTCTGATTATCCATTTCTATGTTCTGCATTTGAATCAGTGAATTCATTATTATTTTGTCACTGAGACATTTTCTGAATCTTTTCCAATTTGTATTGGAATAATGTGAAAATAACTGGTAAGTGATTAGAAGAGAGTTCGTCAACACACTTATCTTGGTGATATTTTTCGATTACCGTCGGTGATGAACCATAGGAGGGTAGTTCGTCGGGTATAAGCTTCTTTCTATTATGACATTGATTTTTAAATAATATTTTGGGCAATTTTGAGCCATTGGTGCTTGTCAGAGTTGGACCGCCGTTCCACTCCCGATGCCTTGCTTCAAAATCGTCAGCTAGGGATACATTATTCGCAACATCAAACAGGCCACTGAAATCACACAAAATGAATTCGTTTTGTGGCAGATTGTGAAAACTAATGAATATGTCACATCCGTGAGCCTGACATTCGTGTGTCATTGACGAATAAATCGTGGTATTGAAGTGAATGTTATATTATTTTTAATGAGAGTGACTAACCTGCCAAAAATCTATCCCCCTCCAATCTGCTCGCCCTGACGTTGGTAAATCCCCTGAAATTGAAGTTATGCTCCTGTTGAATGAGGCGAGAAGCAAAAACTTCCCTTCAAATCGATTCGAATTTAGCGTGCATGTCATCATGGTGATGGACATTTATCAGAAAATTCAGCGATACTTTTCAATCGAGGTATGTTCTAATTCATTTAGAAATTCGTCTAGTAGCTGGACAATTTCTGGGATATTTTCATACGTTTCGAATTTCTTCACGCTGTCTATCAATTTACCAAAACCTGCATTATTACCTGACTCACAATTAGGGTCTAGGTGGTTTGGAGGGGGGCGAAGAAACTGGAAGGGGTGCGGATCCTGTCGTCTTTTGGATCCTTCGATCATGCTCTTGGCCTCTCAAGGGGCCTTCCTGTTGCTCTGTTGTTCTCTTGTCGTCAAGGAGTTGATTTTTCGTGGGGGAGCCAGGTCACATCGTTTCTCTAGTTATTGGCTATTTTATCCAGTATCGGCCACTTTTTCGATGTGTAATTCACAAATGGTTGCATTTGCCAGGTGGATCCGCAGTTGCAACATTTTCCTGGAGTATCGTGGCTCTTCTTCCAGGATGCAGTGAGATGATATGATGCGCAATCCAGGCATTTTGGATGTCCCAGAGCTGGCAACGATGGCACTGGCTGAGTTTCCGATCGTTTTCATTGATTTCTCATGTCACGATGATGTCAAGTACCGCCCTGATGTTGTTTTTATAGATAAAACTCAACTCTGTTATCTGTCACAACTATAAACTTACTTCTGATGATTTTATTCATGTTGAAGATTAACTTCTCCTTTATCCGGTGGCTTTCAATACCCTTCCGTATATCTGTTGAAGTTGGGTTGCCGTTGAGACCATTCAAGATGAAGACATTTGTTTTTCGTCCCTATGCGAATATGAACTTCCACATGTGGCCGGCTAGGGATTCTGCCTATTTACGATATGCTGGTGTAACCTTCAGGTTTGAGAGTAACGTTGTCATCATTCCACCAAGGGCCCCTATAGTCAGAACCACTATCTTAACAGAATGGTAGGGATAAAGTCTGCCGAATTCGAAGAGTAAATCTCGATATTTGGTCCATTCCCCTCATCTTTTTGCACGGTATTCGCCAGAACCTTCAATGACGTATATCGTTCTTTGCTGTCGCAGAGGACTGCATCGGGCTTGTTGGCTTGTATGTCCCTCTGGGTGGAGAATGAGTACTTCCAATGAATTCGGCACTTCTCATTCACCATAATGGACTCAATATCGTCTGGAGCGTGAGGAAGCACTCATCAGTACCGTACAAGTGTCGTAAATGGTGATATAGCACTCGTAACACCGCGTTATGATGATGGATATAGGCTGAGACCGCATGCAGATGTACAGTTTTCACTGCAGCTTTTATGTGGGCTTTCTAGCGAACAGGCTCCAACTAGGTGATAGAATTTCAGACTTTCCGCTCGGTGTCGTAAACAAAACCGATTTCATTGTCTGCCAGGATTGCCTCCTTAAAAGGAAATGCTCTTGTCTCTGTGATCTCATCGTCTTTTACCATGCAGAGAATGGGATACGAGCTCGTGATGACTTTACAGAACCATCCTGTGGTGTAGACACTACTAACAGAATTCCACGGCCTCCCTGGTTTCAAGGAACGTACAACCCTGGAACGGATGATTCCAGATGCAAACTACGATGAAGGTGCATAATTTTGCGAGTGTTCACGTCCATTTCACGCAGCTCTCCCAGTGACCACTTTACTACCTCAAAGAAGTAGATCAGTATCGGAACGGCAAGCATGTTGGTGGCAGAAACTTTGTTCATGCCCGACAGTTCTGATGACCAGATCTGCCGGAGATTTTGTTTCTATTATTATTATTAATGTTTTCGATTCCCGTTCATTTCTACCACCTTTCGTTTTATATTTTGAAAACAAATATATCGTATACGAACGTTTTTGTCACAAAATGTATAGAAACTTATTTGAGGTATGACGTCTATAGCCGATATATTTCTTTTTATTTTGACCTGAATCTATAGGTAAAAACACTATGTTGATGTGAGTTGAGTAGTATTGAGTATACACATGGGCGATATCACTATCACACTTATCATTGACAGCGTCCTATCAATAACCCGGACGTCTGAAGGCGCCGCCGTCACAATTCCCATCAAATGTTTTTCTCACTAACCCCCTACAATTCTTCGTCTAGATAAACATACCTGTTTCAAAGCCTGATTCGAAAGCCTGACAGGCCAATTGCGGTAACAGATATCCGCAGATCGATAAACTTTCTGTATCGCGCTGGATAACTTGGAATCGCGTGCTCTAAATCAAACAACGAACTTTATAATGAGTTACTGCTTTCATCCATTCTGTCTGCCATGGAAATAATGAATGATTAAAATTTCATCGTACCGTCATGCCATTATTCGTTTCGGGCATGAATTCGATTCAGATTATTTCTATTATATATATCCCAGCGAAACCTGAAAAAATGACAATCAACATTCAACACAATTGATAAAGATGATGATATGCCACTGCGATATATATATATATATATATATATATATATATATATATATGTATATATATATATATATATATATATATATATATATATATATATATATATATATATATATATCGGGTGAGTCTGAGAGATGGGGCACCCCTATTTTTGAGAGAAATAATTCGATTCAAAGCAAGAAAATCTAGGGAGCTATTGAACAACTAAAAGGTGATTTTTTGAGATAAAAATTAATTCTGTAGCACTTCCAGTTTCGCCAGAAATGATCTGGGTATTAGTTTTTCAAATGAAACATCTTGTACATTTTCACTTTTTTGAAATCTTGAGCAAATTCTGAACATGATAAGCTTAATTTTTTATTAATTTTTTATTTTTTTATTTTTTTAAGGATGATGATTTTTTACATTTTGAACGTTTCTCTCCGATGCCATGTTGTCCGAGAAAATGAAATAAGCATTTTAATTACAATACTTTGCCACCAGCCGCTGTTTGAATGTGACAAAATCACTTTTTTTCGATTATCTCATGTTTTTTAAATGGCATCTCTATGGGACACTCTCTGCAACATATCGTTTCGAAGGAAAGGAATCAAATGATACCAAAATTTTGAATATCTGTCGATTATTTTCAGAGTTATCACTATAAAAAAACATGTACCACAAAATAGTGCAGCCGCTGGACTAAACAACACCAAAATGATGGAAATTTTTAAATATCACTTCTGCTCAATTGTCTCATAACGATTTTCAACATTGAAAATTATCATACGTTAAATTTATTATTTTGAATTTGAATACGCGATTTTGAGGATTATCAAAATTTATTACAAATTTTTGAAAACAACAAATACGTAGCACAATGCTCCAATACTCTTACTATAAAAATTGCTCAAAATGTTGGCCATTATGTTCCGTGCATAATTGCAGCCTTCTGACTGCTGCTCGAACTGCTCTAGTTAACTCTGCTGGGCTGATATTATTGAAAGCTGTGATGACTTTTTGTTGCAGTTCCTCGCGTGTCTCACTAGAAGTTGCATATACATAATTTTTTATTGTTCCCCATAAATAATAGTCGAAGAAGGTTAGGTCTGGTGACCTAGGTGGCCATCTGTTGGGACCATGTGTAGAAATTAGTTTATTTCTGTAAGCATTATTCAGGTAATTGATTACCATTCCATGATTATGAGGGGGTGCACCGTCCTGTTGGAAATAGAAATTTTGCAGAACCAATGGAAGGTCGTCAATGTTTGGCACGATAGCATCCCGAAGAAACGTTAGGTACCTCGCTCCAGTAAGTGATCCATCAAAAAAAAATTGGTCCAATGAATCGATCTCCAAGTATACCCATCCAACAGTTAAATCCAAACCTTTCTTGAGGATTACCTTGATGTAAAAGCCTTGGATTCTGCTGTGCCCAATATCGAGTATTATTCTTATTGAAAAGCCCTCTATTGGTGAATTTTGTTTCATCTGAGTATAGAATTCTCAAAGGAAATTGAGGATTTTCGCGAACATTATGAAGAAACCATCGACAGTATTCAAGTCTTCTTTCATCGTCTCCACCATAAAGCCTTTGATGTATCGGATATTTATACGAGCGAAACTTATGCTATTTCAAAATTATCTGTACAGTCGATTGTCTTGCGTCACATTCATTGGCTGATTCTCGTGTTGAAGAAGTCGGATTTACCTCTACATATCCTAGAACGTGCATCTCTTCATCTTTGCTGACTATTACATTTACATTTCGATTTCGAATACGTCGGTTGTTTGGCTCTTGTCTCAACTGACGTTCAAGTTTCACGAAGTATGTCCTACACGGATGTCTTCTACCAGGAAACCTCCGTACAGACGAAGGTTTCCTGGTATTTATACAGATAAATTTGATGCAGCCGTAGAATTCTTCAGACACTCACCGTAAATTGAAAGCATGTCAATTTTTTCATTTTGGCTGAATTTATCCATGACACAGTCATAATGATTGGACTGACAGTTATTTCGTATCGATACTCATTTGACAGCAGATATTCATTTATTTTTTATCCAAAGGCGACTTTGACAAAATTTGGAGTTGACGATGGAAACACATTCCTTTATCGTAACAGATTAAACTATTAAGACTTTCAGAATCTGTGAAGATGATATTGTAATTTCTGTTTTCCCATCAACCATAATGCATCCATCATGGGAATACTAGTACTTAGTCTTTTTGAAGACGAATTACTTTCAAAATGTGAATTATAGACGTTATGAAATATCTGCTGGTAGCGAACCAGAATTTTAATTACATTTTTCTGGAGTATGCATCTATTAGAAATACATACATCAAATTCGCCAACTATTCTTATTGGTATAGTAAGTGAAATTTCAAATAATGTTATTATTTGGGATTTTTATTAGTCCAGCGGCCACGATACTTTTTGGTACATTTTTTGTAATAGTGATAAATCTGAAAATAATTGACAGATATTCAAAATTTTGGTATCATTTGATTCCTTTCCATCAAAGACAATCTGTTGCAGAGAGTGTCCCATAGAGATGCCATTCAAAAAACCTGAGATAATCGAGAAAAAGTGATTTTTCCACATTCAAACAGCGGCTGGTGGCAAAGTATTGTAATTAGAATGCTAATTTCATTTTTTTGGACATCATGGCTTCGGAGGGGAACATTCAACATGTACAAAATCATCATCCTAAAAAAATAAAAATAAAAAAATAAAAAAAAAAGTAAAAAAAAATTAGTCTATCATGTTCAGAATTTGCTCTAGATTTCAAAAATGTGAAAATGTACAAGGTGTTGCATTTGTAAAACTGATACTCAGATCATTTCTGACGGAACCGGAAGTGCTACAAAATTAAATTTTATTATATATATATTATATATATATATATTATATATATATATATTATATATATATATATAAATATATATAAATATATATATATATATGGAAAGAAAAGCAGAAATGGTGAAATGAAAGAAAAATGCATTTATTATATATAATATATCAATACCTAATATTTTTTTCTGGCTAAAAATGTTGACAACATAGTATACGAATGCATTGTTGCCTAGAAATAGCACGACAGGTCTGCATAGATAATAAAAACTTTCCAACAAAAAATCAAATCGACGAAAAAAGAAACTGAAAAGGAAAAATAAAATGATTTATTTCTGTCCCAATAACTAAACTCCTAAACCAATGAAAGTAATTTCAAGTCGACGCCAAACAAACAAGCACATTAAGAACGTAAATTGTAAAATGATTCTCTCAGTTCTCGAAGTCAATATCAGCTAGACAGCTACCCAACTGGGCTCACACGTTAGGGCATACGTCGTTGCGAGTGGTCTAGCGGAAAGAGCATTTTTGGAATGTTATTGTTAATCGCTGGAGATTTCACGTTGTATATTTATGTTATGTTTTATTGGCCATTTCTTCGAAGTAATTCAATGTCTTCGTTGATTGTTTGTTTGGATCTGACCCAAAATAAGTTACTCGCATATACATTGGATTGAGATAAATGATAAGGTATTTGGACATATTTATTATTCGTCGATAACATAAAGGCTATATTCGAACTGGACAAACGAGTAGTGATAGGCAAGTAGTCACTACTGTAACCAAATCAATATCAGTCGAGAAGCGAACATCGGAAATAGGTGCGAGGGGTGGCATAGCAAAAACTACTGAATTACAAAATACATAATAAGACAGGACAAATGACTGAATTAACGATAGTAATAATCAAACACTTTCTCGAAGAACAAACAGCTGAACTGAACAATGGAATGAAGGGAAGTTTAAAGGAGGGGAAAGCACAATTAGGAGAAAGTGAAGAGAAAATAAAAAACTTGAAAGCCGATGCTTGTACCTCCAAAGGAAAACGAGGAAAAATAATGTCGTTGTTTTTGGATTCAATCTCAAAAACAATAATCTACCCAATGAAACAATTACTCGTCCAAATAACCTACTCGATCTGAACATAACGATAAATGATACACAAAAGTTAGGGAAAAATCTAGATAGTTCAATTATAGTTGAATTCATTTCATATTTGAAAAAACTGAAAATAATAAAAAAAAGAAAACTTAAAAATTTGAAAAACAACAAAATACCTTAAGGAATCTAGAACCCTCAACCACCAGGGTAGAATCAAAGGTTCTAAAATTGAAATCGACGGAAAATGGTACACTGCCAAAGAACTACAGGAATGAGAATTGAACTCAGAGGAAGGAGGCAAGGAAGAAAGCAGTGACGGAAGTGGTGAAGAATCGATAGAGAACGGGGAAATTGAGGAACAAAAAAGAACCTGACTAAAGGGAGAGAAGTGTATACCTCAAAGAACGGAACAAAAGGGAAAAAGAAGAAGGGAAAGCAAACCCCGAGCCCAAGAAAAGGAAAGAACATACGGAAGGAATATTGAATAAGTATATTGTTTTCCATTTTTAGTATTAAAAAGAAATTATAAAATTAATTTAAAAAATTAACGATTATATCAGAAATTTTAGAACTAATGAATTCACCACAAAAAATAAACAAAATATTTGGAGAATGTCAAAAAATTGGTTGGACTCATTCCTATCAGTTTTTCACACCAATATTAGAAGTCTGAGCAAACATTTCAATGATCTGAAGTTATGCTACATGATTCCGAACTCAGTTTCGATGTTATGGTATTGACAGAATCATGGGTACTACAAATCACAATATGTATTGTTCAACAGGTTACACGACGCAGATCAAATTTTCATGAACTAACAAAGAGTAAAAAAAAACATTTCTCAATCATCCACCTTTAGTACACGATTCAGTACACAGACCACAAATGAAATCCAATATATGCAAATATAACTATATAATAAGTAACATGAACATGTGTTAGATTATATATATATATATATATATATATATATATATATAGATATTTATATATATGAGCTATCACATGTTTATGTTACATATTATATAGTTATATATTCATATATTGGATTAATATATTATATCATCTGTATAGGCAGTTACTCCATCAACTCCTGATATCACAGTGTCCATAATTTGAAAATGGAAGCCTTTTGTTCATGAAAAGTCCTCGATGAGTATTTATGGTCAAATATATTCGGAAACCTTCATGAACTCCTACTAGAAATGCATCTGTTAAATCAATCACACTGAAGATACTTGAATTTGAGACTTTGCTGAAAATATCTTGGCTTGGCAAGGGATATTGGTGTGGTAGGAAAACATCATTGAATCCTATGAAATAATCTCCACTGGATATTCTTATTACCACTATAGGTGCAGCCCACTCGGAATATTCAATTTGTGTCATTATGTTCAGCTTCTATAAGTTCTTTCTCTACTTGAGACATTGCTGCATATGCAAGTGGGCGTTCTGCTCTGAGAATTGGCTTGCTTTCTAGCAGAAAATACAACTGTAGGTGAATTTCGTGCAGTGGTAATCTGTGATTTACTATTGTATTGTCAGAGTGCATTATTATGCAGTGTTTCCAAAGTGTTATAAACGGATATTATATTTTTATAGGTATTTCAATGAACGAACTCCAGTTTCATAACAATATGATTTGGTGATATTGATAACTCCTTCAACAACCGATCCGACCCTGTATCACCTTATGATATCGAAAACTTGGCAACCCCAAACCCGACCCCAACATTTCCAATCTCCCACCTTCACACCAAAGCAGTACGTTCACGTAATCCTCCGACACACTATTAACAAAGTTTTACAGGAGTTGTTAAATTCGGAATAACTCCTCCTGATATTGTTATAAGTTTGAACTGCAACGTGGATACCTGTACCAGTATCTTGTAACATATCTCGTCTCGGCTTACCAACTCGGTGGAGCAGCTGTCCAAACTATTTAACCACCATAAACTTCAGAAATTAAACTTCAGAAAGATCGATTGGAAATTGAATCAGAGAACGTGAAATTGTTGAGAAAAAAAAAACGATTCTATGCTGCTGTACAATGCTGAATTGAAGTTAATGGTGGAATTTGAAGGAAAAGTGGAAGTTACGGAGAACTAGAGGAAAATATCTCAAACTTTTTCAACTCAAATAATTAAGAATGAAGTTTTTTCCATAAGTATTGTCATAAGCTATATTGTCTGAGGTGCCTTGGAAGGAGATGGTAACTCAGGATAACTTTCGTGATAACCAGATTGTGAACTCAGAATCCAAAAAAAAAATAGGCAACATCCAATGAGATAATAAATATGTGAAACAATTAATATACTTACACTTAGAACTATACGACGCTGCCAGACTGGCAGCTCACTAGTTGAGACTACATTTCTGTTATTCATGGGACTCTCTTCAAAAATAGTTATTTCAACGTCTAACTTCTAACTCCCAACCTCGCGATAGTGCCAGCAACACTTTTTTATATCCAACACAATTCGTCCGATATGATCCATTCCCAGACAAGGATTGAATAACATTCCAACAAAATGAGTATGTTAAACATCCGAGCGTGCTGACCCAGATCATGAGAATATGGGCCGATCTTCTTCGGAAGGCATATTCCTGACACTAGTGATGATAATGGTGGATTTATGCAACACCAATAAACAATTATCAAGTAATAATAATCATTTGATAATTAGCAATCAACAAGTAACGAATATGATGGCATTTATGCACATTCAATTAACAATTGAGGAAGAAAAGTAAGTATGAGCACAAGTCATACAACGCGAGAAACTGCCGAACGAGGTCGATCAAAATAGCATCATTAATTTCCATTTTTTACAGTTCAGTTTCACAAACAAATGAAATTCCAAAAGACGCCACAACCCACAACCAAAACAAACCGGAATTTCATAAAATAAAACTTAGGCTAGCTTTCGTCATTGCGGAAACCAAATCCACGCTTATCTGCGTACTAGTTGCGCACTAGAAGAAAATTTGGTGCAATTGAAGTAAGAAGTTAAAAGTTGGCCAACTTTCTACTTGTTAATTGATAATTGTTACTTGTCTGCATAGACACGACCATTGTGATATGATGATTCAACTCATAATTGCTAATTGTCAATTGATAATTAATTGTTGCCTGATAATTGTTAATTCGTGTTGCATAAATCAACCATAAGTTTTTGTCGTTACATTGATAACCAATTTCGTTTGTTTTATAGAAGTTCTTCCATATAATTTTCTCGAGACCATGTTTTCTAGCACATTTTTTTCGGAGACCACTGCTATACAAATATTGACAGAAATATTTGCAGAAATCGAAAGAATAAATCGGAAATATGGGCCTCCTGCCTCCTCCAAAGTCATTGTTGAGATAAAAGAAATCTTGCATAATGATACAGCTCCAATTGTCATTCATACGCTCGTGCATCAGGGGGCTGTGCAAAAATGTAGCAAGCGATCGTTTATTAATGACGCGGTTGTCAAGTACCTTCGAAGAGGAAACATGTGCTGTCACTACAAAATTCCAATCAATCCATAGGTTATTGCATCTTGTGAATCACTTTCAGGATTCCTCATGAATTTTCTGCTGTGTCTAATAAAATAGCTATTATGAACCTAATTTAATTTTATTTGTATACGCTCCCCAAAATGGCAATTTAGGGAATAAAAAAAATCTGTAAAATGCAACACTTCACGAACCAAATTTCATTCATCCATGAAATATAAATGAAAATTGGAGAATGTTTATGGATACTATAGGAACTAAGAACCGATAAATCTAGGATTTTTTTCAGAATAAAATTCTCAATGGTTATTGTTGCGGTAAGTACAAACATGATGACTTTCACACTTCATTTCTTCGAACAATCATTAACAAAATGATAGTTAATTCAAGCAAGATATAATTTACTGACGAGAATATACGAATAATGGTTTAGTTTGGGTTCAAATCAAGTGTCGATTTTCATACCTAAACCCACATACATTTATTGGATGATCACAATTTATATTTCATTTATTCCAAATGTCACTTACTATTCAGGATAACCACAAAGTGGGTGACATCTAGCATTCACGATTCGAATGTCATACTAGGGGAAAACAGGATTATGCTGTATACTGAATACATTCACAATTTCCTTTCAAATCTATAGTATTTTTCCGAATGGTGGTCATATTTACTAACAAGTTATTATATTCAACTATCTATATCCCCATGATACGTTAGTGGAGTTGGATCCTGAAAAAAATTACCGAAAACACAATAAGACAACATGTTATTGACTAGTTGACATATTTGACACGTCGGTAATAAAAAATCTGATTCGATATTCCACACGGCCTTCTGCCGGTGCTGCCTAGAATAGTATATTGTACAACGAGCACGGAATGACATACATTTCCTACGAGTATGAAAGTTCACAGCACGAGCTGCAAGCGAGTGCTGCAAATCATACGAGTAGAAAATGGTCATTCCGTGCGAGTTTTACACTATACTTTTTCTACGACTGTTATAATATACAGTGTGAGTAAAAAACAAGAAACATGAGAAATGTACTTTCATTAATTAATTGAAAAAAAATAACGTACCAGGAAAATGTGTCAAGCACCCACTACAATAATCGCGAAAAAAGATCTTCCCATTTGTTATCAACAATATTCAATGTTACATTGGTACACTTAATAAAAACAGAATCCGTTTTTTAAGGGAAAAAATGACATTATTAACATTTTCTGTAACTGATGTCGATGGAAGGTCTGACAACTTATTGATCGACACTAATATTTTGTTGGCTATGTTATTTCGACTAGTCAGGGACTCTTCGAAGTAACCCTCAGCTACTGTTGTAGAGCGCCAGCCACCATGCCGTTTCAATGTCGTTATATCATCGCCACTATGTATCAATATTGTAGCTGAAGATTGGCGGAAACAGTGGCCGGTGTATAACTCAGGATTCGGAAGTTTTAAGTATGAAGCATTTTGTTTTCCCATATCTCCTATTTTATTTATTCCAATTTTTTGGACAGTGCATTTTCCTTTCTGATAATTAAGAAAAAAATAAGCATCGTTGACATCACTTGGTCGCAGATTCCAATATTTTTTCACAATGTTAGCATATTCTCCCGTTACAGTAAATTTTCGAGAAGTTTTTGTTTTACTGTTCGGAATGTGGACCAAAACTGCGGAACCTAAATCTTCAAAATCGTGAATTTTATTTTTGTACATCTCATCTCTCCTACAAGTACCCATAATTCCCATGATAAGTACAACCTGTAATGAAAAAATATAAACAAATCATAATTAATTTACTGATTGTTGTGGAACTCACGTTAGCTACAAGGTATTCGTTGTCTGGGGCTTCTTTGATGAACGTATCAATCTCCTTCGTTGTGAAAACTTTAGATTTTTTTGCTTTGTATCCATCTGATTTCTGCTTTAGAAATACTCTCAATTTGGAATATTCACTGATATCCACGCCATTATTGATACTAAGCATCGTTTTTAACATGCTATAGTGTGCCCATAAAGTGGAAGATTTAAATTCATTTGATATATTTCCAAAGTGAGACATCAGACTGAACGAGAACTAGTTTTCTATTTTTTGCACCAGTCCATGAATAGGGTATACAAAACTGTGTAATTTTCTTTAGATTTTTCAGGCACTAAATTTAATAAACCGTTATTCGCTGCCTCCATATCACTTGGCGGTTTTAAACTCCTTTCACTGTCACTACTTTCCATGCTGAACTAATTTCGAAATACCTTCATAATATCGTTCTGTCAAAGAAATATTGAATTGTCACTTATGTTTGTGATTATATTGTTGTTATGGTTACGGCAATGTTACCTGGTTCCGGCGTCTTTTGTTTTATTTACTCCACGCCTCTTTTGTCGTGACGAAGATTGCGAGAATTTACCTGTGCGTTTTCCAGACATTGTGCACTAGTTGCCCAGTAACTAGTGCATAATGAAAAGGAGTATTACAATGAACTACATTGAGAAATCATCATTAAACATACACTGAAGGTATTTTGTGACAGTCGTAAAAAAATATATTTACGTATTGATAGCAGAAATAAAATCATAGTTCCTACATGAACCATTTTTTGGAAAGCTTATACAATAAAATATTGTATGCAACACGTACGCAAATGACTTCTGCGTACTTGTTACATACACTACTATTTCAGTCTCAATAACTACTAAGCTACTAAACTAATGTAACTAATTCTGAGTCGGTCCAAACAAGCAAAGGACTAGGGGGGTTCGATAGAATTTGTTGATATTTTAGTTTGTTACACTGAAATAATTCTACGTGACCACGATTGCAATTGCATCAGTTGACACAGGGTGTGATTGAACCTTTTTATTTCTTGTCAAGTAATGGGCGATTTTCAACTTGTACTGCGATTATCAGGATCTTAATGCGTTCGTGCCACCATATTGCATATTCCAATCCACCTCGATCTGGGGGTGGTTTGAACTTGTGATTTTTCTCATAAGTCTGCTGACCGGGGATTTTCAGTTTAGATATACCATTGGAACGCTGGAATGTAGATTGCACAAAACATATTCATTATGTCACCATAAAAAAAATCAAATGTGACCTCATGAGGGTAGATAATACCTGCGATTTTTTGAGAAACTTTGTTGACCGGGGGTTTCTGGTGAATATATTTCATTCGAACGGTAGAAATTTATTGCATAAAACAAATCATTTGTGCCTCCACATAAAAACTCAAATCAGTTCCCTGATGGGGGTAGTTTATACTTGAGATTTTCGAAGAAATTTGCTGATTAGTGAAAATATTTCAATAACAAACTGGAACATGATTGCACAAAACATATTATTTGTGCCACCATAGATCAAATTCCCGCAACGAATGTGACTATCGTCGTCAGAATTGACCATGGTTTGTTTTAGTTGCATTTGATTTATATATCTTTTAATATTGATAAGTTTGGAATTGTACCAATCAATTCTGATAAATATTTCCATTTTATATTTTGAGTATAGTAATCATGAGACCGAATTCTTCATTTTAGAGTACATTTATCAATATTTGTTTCCTCGGGCAGCAGCTTTTCGAAAAATAGTAGTGTAATAGTAACAAGGTAGTTGATGTGAATTTTTCCTGTAGTGGCACGAATAATATGTTTTATGCCATCATATTCCAGCGTTCCAATAAAATATATTCATAGGTTACCCCGGTCAGCAAAGTTCTTCAAGAATTCTCAAGGATAAACTACCCCAATGAGGGGACTGATTTTTCTGTGGTGGCACAAATATGCAATCATTTTCAACTGTTTCAATGGAATATAGAAACCAGAAACCCTCGGTCAACAAAATTTGTCGAAAAATTGCAAGGATAAACTACCCTTATTTTTTATTAAAAAAAAAATTATGGTGACACAATGAATTTGTTTTGTGTAACCTACATTCCAGCGTTTCCATAGAATTTCTTTGCAGGAAATCCCCGGTCAGCAGTTATTAGAATAATCACAGCTACAAACTACCCCAACAGACTCCTACAATCAATTTTGATGAAATGTGTTAAGGCCGTTTACTAGTTATAATGATGATCTTCCATAATATGAGCCATTGAAATTCAAAGATACCAACACCGACATATCATGAGTTACACAAAATAAGTATTCGGGAATCATAATGAATAATAATCTGAAATGGATCATCATGCTGACTATGTTAGTGAAAAATTGAAAAGCATGGCGAATAAACTCCAAATTTATCGTTAACTTTTTGATATGAAATATATTACAATACTCTACAATACATAATTGAAACGCACCTCATCTACGGGATCGAAGTATGAGATGGGATGAACAGTACTCAGTTAAACCCACTCAACAACACAGAAAGGGGTTCTGAGAATTATTTGCGGAAAAAATTATAGATGCTCCTTCAAAACCTGATGTTTGAAATCAAAAATCCTATATGTTCGTCAGTTATATTACAAATCGCTTATAATCCATCATCACAGGCATATAAATTAGCGAAAACAAATCAAACATGAACATTATACTCGCTTCAAGTATAAAACAATAGCCATACCAAAAGTAAACACAAACAAATGCCAAAGATCCTTCCTTTACTTCTGTCCCGTATTATGTGCTGAAATCCCTGACGAATTGCGATATACAGTCGATACTGGTTGAAAAAAAAAATTAAAATGTGGCTGCACACCTCACCGAGAACTACAATTCATCTTTCTATTGATAGACAGGAATATAACATACCTATAATCAACTGATGCAAACCAAAATCGAACTCATTTCATCAAAATCAATAACAAATGAATCTAAAAATAGCTCATCATACCATGAATTTTTGTAATGAATTCAAACTCCTGATCAGCAACTCCATCTATATTTTCATTATTACTAAAATAACTCCGCGCCCATGCTCAAAGGAAACCTACTTTTGGGTGTTCGGTTATTTGTTTACCATCATATCGAAGTGATCATCATGTCCTGAATTATTTCATGCTGCGAATTCTCTGATGAAACGAGCCCTCACAATTGCGGAAATTCTCTCAGTATAAGAACCTGTTGGAATGAGTAGAGACGACGGAAAACTTCCAGACGGAATGACCGTTATACCCTGGAGATTCGGAAAGCCTTTGGTTTCAGATTTCATCTGTGTAAATACAGCTTTCCAGCTCATAACAACCTCAATCTCGAAAATTTCTGCAGCTACTCCTACTGAGAAATGGAAAATTCGAAAATATTCAGATTGGAAGAATTTTATTCGTTTCATCCCATCGCCATTGAAAATGGAGTGTTTGGATCTCACGCTCAGGAACTTTTGGCAGAAATTGCGAAGAAAAGAATAAAATGAACTAATGATTCCAAATCATATGCCCTTATGATTCAGCGCATTAGCATAACAATTCAAAGAGGTAACTTCGCATCAGTTCTGATGGAACGACGCGATAGGAGACTGTCTGATATTCGTATGATGTCAGCATTGGTCTTGTATGCAGTTATAACTGTCCTCTTGTACATGAACACTCCCAAATAATCGGACTTAATGAGTTGAGAAACATTGGCAGAATGGATAGCCTGATACAGTGTTCATCGAATACCAGATGGTTGCTCGAGTATCTGGAAAGAAAAGAGCATATGATGTATATCAATACAAGCACAACAGGAACGAAGGGTGCTTTGATAAAAGCATTTGCGCTAGTGATGAAAGAACTTTGGTCGGAAGATTCGACTGATAGGGTGAATACTGTTCCTTCGAAAAGGCATATTCAAAAATTCGAACCTCGTTTCATGGGGTAGGCTCAACAGGACGCCCAATAATTTGTCAGCTATTTATTGGAAGGTCTTCATGAAGATGTTAACAGATTGAAAGGAAAGCGCAAATCTATTTTGACAGAAATTGATGAGCAATTGAGCGACCATGAATAGGCACAGTCGTCTTTGTCAAGACATCTAAGCATGATCAACTCAAAAATTGTGGATAACTCAGTTGGTCAACGTTGAATTGTACTTTCTGTGGACATTGTTATGTCTCTTCTGACCCCTTCTGAGACCTTCCATTTCATATTCCACAGAGAACTGGCTCAGACTGTTACAATATTTAGTTTTATTCACTGAGGAAAAAACTTCGGATGGCGGACAGGAACCAACTTTGGGAAAATGTAACGGAAGGATAAAATGCACGAAATCATTATTTATTCATAAATTCCCAGAATATCAGTAATTTACTTGGAACGATTTTCGCCGATGAATAGATTCAGGGGAAAAGTGAATGACACCATTGACTTTCTTTTCGAAGGATTAGACATGAGTAATTATGCAACAGTTAACATAACTCCATGTCGCTACAACATGTATGCTGTGTCAAATCATAGTGGAACAACTTATAGCAGACAGGTTTTTCTGTGAATAAAAAAATCCACGATAAAAATCAAGTTATTTTTTGTGAACGTCCAAGAGAAAACAACTACTTCCCTGGTCACGCTGGACATTGAGCTACATCTGGTAGATATTCTGAAAGGGCCCCAACTCGAATAAAGAAAAAAGTATATCTTTCAGTCGTTACACTGAAGACTTGAAATAAGGTAATACCAAGAATGTGCTGAAAATTACTCAGAATATTTCAAGCGTGAAAACTTCTGTCGGAAAATGCAATTTGGAGAACTCATGAATGGGAATTGAAGTTTAATGGCACTCTATCTGTATGTTTCCTCACCTAAAACATGTCATACACATTGCAACTATATATAAATTTATATATATATATATATATATATATATATATATATATATATATATATATATAAGCGACAGGAAACAACAGGTATCACTCAATGGTAGTTTGAGTATAGAGTGCACTGTGGAGTATGGCGTACCACAAGGAACTGTGCTGGGTCCAGTGCTCTTTATACTCTACATAAATGATCTCTTTAACATTGAATCATCTGGAGAAGTCATCAGCTTCGCAGATGATACCGCCATAATTTTCGAAGCGGAAAATTGGGATAGTTTAAAAACCATCATAGAGAATGATTTGAAACTTATCAAAAATTGGTTCGACTATAAGGTACTGACAATCAATTTCGAAAAAACATTTTATATGCCCTTTTCATGTTATGAAAACACAAATCCTCCATTTAGAGACCTGAAAATAAATAATAATTTGAGAATAAAGCAGACCGAGACGATTAAATACCTAGGAATATCAATCGATAAACATTTAAGATGGAACATACATATTCTGAAACTTTGCAATACCCTGAGAAGTATCTTATATCGATTCAAATATATCGCCAAATTTTTTCAAGAACAACATCTCACAATGATTTATCACGCATTGGTTGAATCCAGATTGACATATGGGATAATAGGATGGGGTAGTGCATTAAAAGAACATATTAAAAATATTGAAGTTCTTCAAAAAACATTTTTAAAAATTTTACTGAACAAACCTTCCCGATACTCATCTGATTTGATATACTCCGAATCTAAAATCCTTGACATTCGTCAACACTATTTCCTTGTATCATCCTGTTTTGAATTTAATACTAAAACTAATCTTCGGAGAATAGAACATTTTTACGAAACAAGATACAAATCCAAATACTTCAAAACACCTCTTGCTTCAAAGTCTATAGGACAAAGATGCCTTTCGTATTTAGTACCAAGGTTTTTTAATTTTATTCCAGTTGAAATGGAAGATATATCTTCGTATAGAGGATTCAAGAAAAAACTAAAAAACTATTTACTTAATTCACCCAGAATTACTGTTCATGAGCTCGTGGAGGCTGGTATAACGGCGTAATGAGATCTCATTCCATCTCAACTAATCAGTTTAATATCTTCCTTCAATTGCCTTTTTATATATCATTTTCTATGTATCAGATTGCATATTTTAATTCTGTAATTTCCATTTTTTATATTCATTGACCACTAGGATGGTCGTATACTAGGCAAGTGTTTTTTTTTATCAATTCCTTTGATTAAAAATTTTTTTTTTAAATTGTATGTATTTTATAATTTACAGTTTCGCATTGATAACTGCTCTTTTGCTTCAAACCGTACATGTGTTATTTATCAAATCCAATAATGTGAGAAAATCTCAAATTGAATTCAAACATACTTTCTCATCGTTTTACTCAATATTCATCGATACTAATTTTAAACATAGGCTACACTCACACCACAGACAGTCACTGACTTTGTGGTTTTCTATTTATTTGTGAAAAAATTGTATTCGTCGTCATCTAAATGAAATTATATTTGCACACTCTTCCTTTATAACAAATAAACTTATTATTATTATATTATATATATATTTATATATATATATATATATTTATATATATATATATATATATATATATATATATATATATATATATATATATATATATATATATATATATTATATTGTTATGTTAGGAAGGACCAGTATATATTTTAATGGTCACCAAGAAATAATTTTTAAAATACCACAAAAATAATAAATATTAATAGTTAGTAGTCCATGAGATATTTTTTTTACATTTTTTTTTTGAGATTATATTTCCTTCATGAAGCCTCTGTATAACATTGATAGGTAAATATATGCAAATACTATAATCCAATCATTTTCCTGCATTTTCAAAAATGATTACAACACATGATTGTTTGAAATACAACAAAAAGTCTAGATTTACGAAATTATTTTGGATTAAATGTGATCAACAAAATTATAAGGTTGAAACATACAGTATATGAAATTGCATCTAACTGAAATAGCGAATGGAAGAACAAGAAACTATTCAGGTGAATATCATTCAACGTTCTGCGTGGTATTTGCCAGGAAAGTAGTTGTTTTTCACCTGAGATCTACCATTTTCTGGTTCAATTTTATATTGAATCCTTTATGTGAAGAAAACCGTTTAATTCGATTTTTCCATCTTTCAAGAAACTTCCTGATGACAATAGCCAATCAGGGAACAGAGATGGTTAGATAAAAGATTTGAAATTGTGGAAAAGTAAGAACACAGAAACGTCAGAGATAATTATTATCAAATATTGTATTCAGTTTATAGGAAATGTAAAATATGTTGGTTGATAAGTTTTCTCAAATAACACCAGATGAGTGAAAGGGCAACAGGAAAGGGCGCGATTTTGAAAATTCAAATGAAAAGACAAAACAGAAATGGTATCCAGGGAAAGAAAAAACCAAGCGAGAGGAGATTGGAAAAAAATTTCAGAAAGAAGCCACGTACAAAATTTGAGAGAGAAGAAATTGAGGATTTTCACTAATGATAAGGTAGTTTTTCCTACAATAACAAACCAATTCAACCACTGGATAATTTCGACACAAAATAAATAAGGATAAAAGAAGATTACCTTTTTGTCCTCCACATGGAAACTTGTCCAAGCTGATTTCGAGAATTTTGGATGGTTCCTCTACAATGGAGAGTTCCTGAGAGGAGTGGATGGAACAGGAATTCAGATTATGGCCAGGTAATGCATCAGCGACATTCCAGCTCCAGGTATAAACTCTTTTAGTGCATATCACAAACAGAATCACTTCACAAAGTAACTCGTATATCTGAAGAACTTTATATAATTTGGTATTGAACTATGAAAGAATTCTTGCAACTCAAAAGAAAAAAGTGAGGTTATATTTACAATATCCATCACTGTTTCTCATTATTTTATGAAAATTTTTCAATTGCTCATAGCTGTAAGTTATCTATCGCAGGCCAGGTTAATATAAGTTTTCCTGAATAAAGGAAATAATTGTTTTTGATAATTTCTGGTTTACTTTCCACAATGATATGCTAATATCTCACCGATAAACACTGAACTGAAATATTTCGAATGACATCAAGACAGGCAGTGACTCTATTGCCAGTACCGACTCCTGAGGCGAAGGCGTTCCAACTGAGTTCAGTAGTGGTAAGAAAATGAATTACAAAGAGTAAAAATAATAAGAATTTCACAAATATTCAATAAAATTGTTGTGGTATTGGGTGGAAGATAATAATTTTACAAAACATAAATATAAACTGAAATTATTATATTTACCCAATCAAACAAATTGACATCCAAAGTAACGATCATTATTTCATTACAATTTGACAACCAACATAAAGGCAAATAAGGTAATAACAATTGGCAGCAACGTGGCGAGGAAACATAACGTTAGCTGGCAATTATTATTTATTACAATTTGGCAAAATAAGTAATTGATATAACATAACAATTGTCTTCCAATGGAAGGCAAAATTAACAATTAGCTATCATCATATCAGAACAATTGGTACCCAACATAAGGGCAAAAAGGTAAGAAAATATTTGTGGGTAAAATTGCAACAATATTTATATCTTAAATTGGCTTCCCAAAGCAGGCAAAAATAATAATGATAATAAATAATAATTACCAAAACAACCCATCATTACAATTGGCTTTCAACGCGGAGCGAAAATAATTATCATATCAAATCATAACAACAATAAATCATCTTACAAATCCATTACAATATATATATATTTGCATTAACTCTTCTGTTTCCTCTTCAATAGTATTATTCATAATTTAATCTCACCTCCCTTTCATGGTTACTCCAAATTAGTTCTATTTGTTTGAATATACATCAAGAAGGAGCCAAACGGAAAACATCGTGTTCATCCCGTTAACTGCATAGTTTGGTTTCGAATTCAAACCTTCCGAAATGTCGACTAGGTATTTTTCATGATTTTTTAATATATCCATCTTTTATTTTCACAACAATAATTAAAAAAAAAGGATCAGCTCTCCACCTATAGAAAGAGTGCACCTCCCAATATCGTAACACTAATGGTAATGCCAAGGATGTGCTGAAAATTATTCAGAATATTTCGAGCGTGAAAACTTCCGTCGGAAAATGCAATTTGGAGAACTCATGAAAGGGATTTGAAGTTGAATGGCACCTCTATTCATCGACGAATCAAGTCAGGAACACTTCCGTTATTAACGTTTACTTCGAGAATCCTAGTCAGATTTGTGTGGTTCACCAAAAGTGATCACTTGAGTTCTCGGTTGGAGAGATGCAATCTATCCAAAAAGGTCCATTGATATAAAATAGTTATTTATACAACAAGAATACAAAGCGACTTTTTTTTGGACACGCAAGAAGTTTCCTTAACGAGCCGTAGGCGAGTTATGAAACCTCGCAAGTGTAAAAAAAGGCTTTATATTCAGTTGTATACATGATTTTTTCCAATACTTTGGTTTTTTAATACAAAAATTTGAATACCCCTTCTTATCAACGTTTTGAAAGCAAACGTTAATTTTTAATTGTTTTGGCAGTGACAGTAATATCAAGCAAAATTATTTCTGTCAATCGCAATACATAACTACCAGAAAAAGTCAGAACAAATATTAGATTGTCAGGGTGCATAGTAACAATTTCAATCATTGGTGTTGGCATTACTGTAAAACCGTCATCAGATAATTTTCGTGAATTTATAAAATATTGCTTTAATTATGGAAGAAAAAAATGATTTGAGTGATACATCTGATATTCCTGCCGATGTGATGTAGTCAGCGGAAGCCTTTAGCTTAGAACTTCTACCAGTAAATTCCAGACCACTATACAAAGAATTATATGATGCATTTGATAGTTGGTGTTCTCAGAAAAAAATATCTAAGGGTGTCAGAACCCGTCATTCTTGCGTTTTTGGAAGGAAAATATAAAACGATGAATTCGTCAACCCTGTGGTCGAAGTTTTCTATGTTAAAATCAACATCAACTGTTATCTCAAAGTTAAAGTGCCGGCTGTACGCCGAAAAATGCAATTAGACTAGGAGGAATCGGCGCATGAGTACCGAAAACTATTCCACCTCAATTTTTTTATGCGATCCTCTTCAAATTGCCCTACTGATGATACAAATGCATGTTTATTAAAATACAAAAAAAAAGGTCCCATGACTTTTCACGATAAAGTTAATATTTTTAGAGATATGAATTTTTAAAGATTCAAACAATCTCATATTTGGGTACTTTTGACCCATGAAAAATATATTAAAAAAATAAATAAAATCGAAATAATATTTTTTTTTCTTTATACAATAGTTTATAACATTCTTAATAGAGATTTAAAAAAATGTCAGTGATTATACCTGTTTTTTAATTATCAATGTCGC
The DNA here is from genome assembly GCA_018342105.1 of Gonioctena quinquepunctata. Taxonomy (NCBI): domain Eukaryota; kingdom Metazoa; phylum Arthropoda; class Insecta; order Coleoptera; family Chrysomelidae; genus Gonioctena; species Gonioctena quinquepunctata. The sequence goes on from JAFIRS010000407.1 coordinate 529,485, forward strand.
GCGCTCACAAGTATGCATCGCTTACCTTTAAGTATCGCCGTCTCTCTCTGACTCATGCGCTGCATCGGCCTCTCTGTTTCCTGAATCATTATTTATCATTTATCTTGAAAACTATTAACTTTTTTAAGATTGGTAAGGAGAGCAATGTTATTAACAATTGAATTGTCTACAATTTGTTTCTGACAAATTTTTTTCTGGAATCAATTTTACAAACGTTATTTGAGATGAATCGGAACATGTAATTAAAATTACTTTTGTATCAGTTTATATTATTTTTTTGTTATTATCATAGTAATTTATGAATTTTCATCAACAATAAAAATATATAATGGTATTTAAAATTTTTTGGAATCACAATTATATATAAATAATGAAAAGATATTGGTAAGCACTTAAATGTTCGAATTGAAAAATAATAACATAAAAAATACTTATATGTATATGTATGTATCATGATGTGTATATGATTTTGCCTAAGTGAGGATAATATTTTTTTGTTTTTTATTTTCTCGAAGTTACTCTTTGTATAAAACCTCAAGATCTTCGTTTGTTCTTGTGACAAAATTGTCGATTATATCGGTATAGATATAGAGCATTCAAAATAAACATACAAGTTAGTGCCTGTCAATTCTCAACTGATCATTCTTTGTTTTTTGCTCATAGTTATTGATTGATTGATGAAATTGATAATTAAAAAACAGGTATAATCAATGAAATTTTCTTAAATCTCTATTAAGAATGTTAATAATTATTGTATGAAGAATTAAAAAAAAATATTATTTTGATTTTATTTTATTTTTTAATATATTTTTCATGGGTCAAAAGTACCCAAATATGAGATTTTTTGAACCTTTAAAAATTCATATCTCTAAAAATATTGATTTTATCGTGAAAAGTCATAGGACCTTTTTTATTTGTATTTCGATGAAGAATATTAAAAAAATTTGTTCGGTTGAAAAATAACAATTCCTTGCAATTGTTTGAACAATTTCGGATTAAACAATATGGCACGGGGTTGCCCCATGGCAACATGCATTTGTATCATCAGTAGGGCAATTTGAAGAGGATCGCATGAAAAAATTGAGGTGGAATAGTTTTCGGTACTCGTGCGCCGATTCCTCCTAGTCTAAATCGTTTGAACGAGAGGAGAGGTAACAAAATGGTTGCTTGATGCTGCGGATTAAATTTTTTTTATTGATGAAAATAGTTATGGTTATGGGATTCTCAGGCGCCTAACGCCGCGACAAAATTTCTAAAATGACAATACATGATGTCGCGGACAATAATTCTCATCTAATTGTTAGAATTCCTGGTTCAAAAAGAAAATAAAAAAAAACATTTGTGGTTCCAAATAACAATGAACACAAATTTAATCCAGCTGAAATTTGCCATAAGTACATGTCACTGCGTCCTAAGATAGCATGAAACCCTGGTTTTTTTTTTCAGTATTGGAATGAAAAATGTACAGTTGAAGAAGTCAGAATGAATACTCTTGCAAAAGTTCCGGGTCTAATTGCATCATTTCTTCGATAACCTAATTCTGCAAAATATACTGGACATATTTTTGGAAGGTCCTCGTATCTCTTTCAGTTGGCTCAGGAGCTGATATTTTGGGACTAACATCATGATGGATGGCGATCGTCGAACGTTGAGTGAAAATTGGAAACTGTGTGTTTAGTGGTGATATCAAGAGAAGTGGAAATGTCGAAGTCGAGAACAATAAAACTTGTAACATTATGTAAGAAAAGCCATTTGATTCAGTATCACCAAAATCATCGTTTGGAATTAACTCACAGGATAACAGCAATTGTACTATCCATATAAATCTCGTGAATAATCAGTATGGATGGAATATGATTGTAATACGTTTAATAAAAAACGATTGAATTGAGAATTACGTGTTATGTGTATTACCTGTATTTAAACAACGTAGGTCTGTACTTTTTTGCACGCCGTGCAGTTTTTGTTTGTTTGTTTGTTGGTTTGGCTAATAGTAATAATGATGAAGTCTCCTAGAGTAAAACACTCCGGAAGCAAAATACCTCTCCATTCGGATTTCCGGGCGAGAGGTACTCGAGGGGACTCAACATTGAAGATTAATTTTTGCAACATCCGCGGACTCAACAAGAACATCAATGACGTCCACCATCACCTACAGACGAAAGAACCAGATATTCTGGCTCTAACAGAAACACAAGTAAACTCGTCCACCAACAAGGTCCATATGCTTTGTCCTGGTTACGAACTCCATTCTCGATTCAGCTTCAAAGGTGGAGTCTGCCTTTACGCTAAGGCTAACCTTTCATGCCAGCGTGAAGAGAGTTTGGAACCGAAAGACTTTGATGTGATGTGGTTCAAGCTATCTGATACCAAACTGACTAAGTTCCTCTGCTGCCTTTACCTATCACCTGATGAACCTTCATATAACGACCTCTTTGAGTTTTTATCACTCAAACTGGACTACATTCAGGAGAACCATCCAACAGCTGAAACCATAATCATGGGAGACTTTGATGTACATAACGCTGCCTGGCTCAAATTCTCTAACAAAACAGATGATGCGGGTCGTCAAGCCGAGGCCTTCGCCATCACTCATGGTCTAGAACAACTGGTCGAGCTACCAACCCGCATCCCTGATGTCAACAACCAGTCTGCCAATACACTAGATCTTTTCCTCACCACCAATCCTGACCCGTATAGAAATAAAAGTTTGTGCCCCACTTGGAAACTCTGATCACACCCTCATCTCCACAACATGCTCTTTCCATTTACCATCGAGCTTCACAATACCACCCCGTCTCATGTGGCATTACAATTTGGCCGACTGGGAAGGTCTTCGTATGTTTTTCTCAGCGTTTCCATGGAAGAGAGTTTGTTTCTCTTCAGTAGATCCAACACGATGTGCTGAGACAATTTCTGAAATCATCATGATGCAAACCTACATACCGAATACCGAAAGAAGAACATCATCCGATAAGACCTGGTTTAACAGAAACTGCTCTAGAGCTGTGGCTTCCAAACAGGGAGCATACCATCGATGGCTAAAAAATCCGGGCCCTGAGACCAGAGCAGCATATGTCGAGGCTAGAGGCATATGCAAAGAGACAATAGAATGCTCAAAATATGCTCACAATGCCAAAATGAGATCAAAACTTGCTGAATGTCCTAACGGATCCCGTTCATTTTGGTCTTTCGCCAAAGCTGTGGGAAAAAACTTCACTTCCAGCTCATTTCCTCCTCTAACCAAAGAAGATGGAACACTTGCAACGACTGCCCAGGAAAAAGCCAATATCTTTGCGCACCTATTTGCTGGAAATTCCACTCTGGATTCATCGGGAAAACAACCCCCGAACATTACACCTATTGACAGTCACATGCCCGAGATCACCTTTCGCCAACGTACTATCAGAAATATTTTGCTGGGTCTCAACACCAACAAAGCCTGTGGATCTGACGGAATCCCGCCGATTGTTCTCGAAACATGTGCCCCCGAACTAACACCTGTTCTTTGCAAGTTGTTCAACTACTCTTACAATTTGGGGGTATTTCCGTCCAATTGGAAAATTGCAAGAGTACAGCCAGTCCCTAAAAGGACAAAAAGGCCCTACCTAGCAACTACAGACCTATCGCACTGCTATCTATTATTTCAAAGGTCATGGAAAAAGCCATCAACATCGAGCTCATGAAATATCTGGAAGACTCAGGAATTGTCAACGATAGGCAATATGGCTTCCGCCATCAGAGATCAACTGGTGACCTGCTCGCTTACGTTCTCACATATATGGCAGCTATCTATTGAAAAGTATGGAGAAACTTCAGCTGTGGCATTAGATATCTCCAAGGCGTTCGATCGAGTTTGGCACCAGGGACTCCTCGCCAAGCTTCCGTCTTATGGTTTGCCCCCTCAGCTGTGTTCTCTGCTTGCTAGTTTTCTCTCAAACAGGTCTCTCCATGTAGTGGTTGATGGAGTTCCATCTGACACTCTACTCATAAATGCTGGTGTCCCGCAAGGATCTATTCTCGCACCAACACTATTTCTACTCCACATCAACGACCTGTTGAAAGCAACTTCATGTCCAGTACACAGCTTTGCCGATGATAGTACCCTCCATACCACTTTCTCTTCCAGGGCCCCTATATCAGCCCGTGAAACCAGAAATGAACGAGGAAGAAATGTTAATAATATAAATATGGACTTAGCAACAATTCTCGAGTGGGGATCTAATTACTTGGTAGAATTCAATGCAAACAAAACACAAGCATATCTTTTCTCTAGAAAAGTCGATCTCACTGTGCCTAACATAACTTTGTCAGGAGTAACCATACCACTGAAGTCATCCATATCGATGCTTGGTATTACTATCAGCAATAACCTTTCCTGGGAAAATCACGTGAGGTCCATCGCCAAAAGTGCATCCCAAAAACTTGGTTTTTTGTTTCGTGCCAAGAGCTATTTCACCCCCACTCAGCTGCTTATGATCTATAAGGCACAGATCCGACCTGTCCTGGAATACTGTTCCCATATTTGGAGCGCGGCACCTAAACATATCCGAGGCTATTGGATTCTGTCCAAAAAAGGGCAATTTGTCTCGTCGGTGATGCCTCGCTTACAAACTCGCTCACTTGTCTGGAACACCGTAGAAAAGTTGTCGAATATCAACAATCGTTCCTGCTTTGGCAGTCTCTTCGAGACTAACCCGTCAAGTTCAGTCATCACACCCCTTCGTGGTCACTTTGGAGACCTGCAGAACATCACTTTCCAAAGACTCGTTCATCCAACGAACAGCGAGGCTTTGGAACTCATTGCCTGTGGAGGTGTTCCCCGAGGCATACAACCTCCAGGAATTTAAGAAGAACACCAACTCCTACCTCTTTCCCTTGGTTCCCACGATGTTCTCTGAACATTACAGGATATCCCTTTTCGTGGGAACCAGAACATAAAGAAAAAAAAATCTGTTAAAAATAGTCTACTTTTACATTTATAAGTCTTCGAAAATGATACATTTTTGTAAGTATTAGAAAAAAGATTTTCCACAAGTTTAAATAGAAATAGCTTCTGATGAATGCAGAGGCAACCGTTGGTTATTTTGTGTCAGTGGGTTAACGGAACATTGTTTTTGACATGGTTAGTTTTGCTGTAGACAAACATATTGCTACTCAGATGCCTAGTCCAGACCATTCGATATTTGTGGAGGATATGTAATTTCGGGAGATTTTTGTGAATAACTAAGATCATTGATTTTCTCCAATTTATCATATTCTCCACACAAGAGTAGAATACCTTTGTATCGAAGTGTTTCAGATATTTAACTCAACTGATATTGAAACGAAGTTACTATTTTCCCATTTTGCTGCCGTTATTAAAAGGTCTGAAAATACCATTCATGTTCGCAATGAATCGTGGATTGAACCTACCCGATTAGCAAGGCAGACTCCTCCGAAACATTACATAATAGGTCACGCTGAACACCGCGAGTAGAGTAGCGCACTATAGCAAAGCATATCGAGTACGGAAATATACTAATCGGGAAAATTTGAACCGCTCGAACGAAGAGTTTTTTGCTAGCAGCCCGAGAAAGTGGATCGTCTGGTGGAGAGCGCCTGCTGCCATTGACGTCATAAAGTTCAGGAAAGGTACATCTGGTGGAGAGGCAAGTCGTGCAGAAAGAGCGGAGTGGTGTTGAGGAAATTTTACAAGTATTGTATATATAATGTTCAGAATATAATTTGAATAATATTTTTGTGAAGTCCCTGAATCAGCGCGCGCATGAACGTCACCTACTTGGTAGAGAGGGAGCAGTATGAGAGGGAGAAACCGACTGGGAATCATTTCAGAACGCATTGGAAGCATAAGTATTATCACCAGGCCCGATCCGAAGAATCACGCGCGCGACAACCAGGTTCTTTAGTGAACCAATGGTGCCAATTGTGGAAATTAACCAGTGACCTGATTATTTTGTGAACAAGAGTCGAAAGTGAAACGTGTGCGAGAATTTTTGTGAGTACTCTGAGACAGTAGGCATTTTTAGTTTCTTCAACTAGAGTCCCTGTAGCTAGATTGGCGGAGGGTAAAATCCGCGTAACTCTCAGCGTAGACGTCTTCCATAGTCTCGCTAAATAGAACATCTGTAGGGTAGATCAGGAGAGGTAATCATCAGCGTCATGTCTGAGGCGTAGATGTCTTTCATAGTCTCAGCAGATAGAACCCCCTATAGGCTGGAGCAGGTGAAGGAAACATCAGCGTTACCTCTGCAGCGTAGATGTCTTTCAGAGTCCCGCCAGATAGAACTCATGTAGGCTAGTTTAGGAGAGGAAACATCAGCGTAGCTCTGAGTGTAGACGACTTTTATAGTCTCGCTAGAAGAACTCCTTTAGGTAGACGTAATAGGAAAGCGCTATAAAACAAGACAGCTTTGAAAGAGTGGAATGAAGCCCCGCTTACGCGGGACACCAAAGACTGTCGACCAGACGCGTAACTGTGACCGTTCCTCAGAGTTTGCTTTAAATAACTGATTTCCGTGCTTAATATCATGTTGCTTTTTTGCATTCCGTTTTTCGAGCTTTGTACTGCCAACGCATGAGCTATCGGCCGTAGAAATGAGTTTGTAGATCTGAAAGTTGCCCACCCCTTCCCGCTTGTCACATAAATGTTTGCTTATCACGCATAGTGCCTAACCCGGCCACCAGATGTTTTACCTACATTGCTACCTGCATGTTTGCTCGCTCTGTATAGAAGTTTACAACGGCCGTCAGCCGTTCTGTTTGAACAAAAGCTTATCTAGTGTAATAAATATGAAACCTGTTCTAGAAATTGACTATTTTATTAACCTTAACTATAACTTTGAGTAGAACCATCTTGTGTGCAGTTAACACCCAGGTATTTAGTCCAGTCAAGGGTAAGTGAAGTCTGCACTTCTGGCCCCGTTGAGCTTCGTCCACACTATGGTGCCCCAGGAGTGTTTTATTTCTTCACTGAGACTGCCCGGAGTAGTGTCCATCCCGGACGGAAGGTGGCGCCCGAGACAAATCCGAAATAGTGACAGCTTGTAGAGGAAGACGCTCACAGTATGTTCCATGTTATATAGAAAATTTGATATGAAAAGACAAATAAACAAGCAAGTTGACTACGGAAAGCGTAAAACCATGGCAGCGATATGCGCGACGGCGTTTTGATTATGTCTTCAAAGGGATTCATTAATCTTCATCGATTGTTTGTTTGACACCGACTCTGAATTAGTTCATCAGATTAGTTTACGAGCTCAATTATGAAGACTCAATATGATTATTCTGGACTTTTTTCGACAGTTTGATTTTTTGTTAAACATGTTTATTCTGTTATTTTTCGAGGCTAAAATCTACTAATCATCAGCTTTGACTTTTTCAGTTTTTGTAGCTGAAATCCAGTGACCCCCAGTGGTCGAGTGATGTAATTGTGCGAAAAAAAATCGAGATATCGACGGAAGTATCCCTTTTGAGGATCCCCAAAATGATTGATACCATTTCCAGGGTGAAGTCTGTCTGTCTGTAATTTTCCACGATAACTGCCGAACCGTTCGACCAATCAATCTGAAATTCTGTAAAAGATACAGTTTCTGTCACTATTAAAAAATGACTATATTGCTCGGGACTTGACATGCGGTATGTCATTCGAAAGCCCCTGGAGAACTGTTTCCAGAAAAGTCAAAATTATTTCTCCCACTAAAATCTGTCAAAAATAACAGATGTAAAATTTTGGAAGTTTGCTATTCAATTATTCAAAATCTATGCGATGGATTGAAACTAAATTCGACACAACAACAAAATTGAATTGAGTCCAACGTTTCCCAGTGTGACGCTACGAATGTTTGATTTTTCTCCTGGGCGTTACTGCTGAGACGGCCGTTCACCTGGGCTTTGACTAGGACGACCCGGGTTGGTACAGGACCGCTCAATTTACTGAAGTCAAATATCTCACTTGGTCAATTTACCGGTAAATGGACAGGTGAATTGATCGATTGAATTAATTTCATACAGCCCTAAAAAAAATTCATCAATGCTTTATTCAAAAATAATCTCATTCTCCCGAGGCCCGTTCACAAATTCATGGTACTGACATTCAATGTTCGTAATGTGCTCATTTTGGAGTTCGTTTCTATTATTTACTACAATTGTACTCTTCAAAAAACTTTTTAACAAATAATTAAACAGACGAAATACGGAACTGAAAAGTAAAAAATAAAATAAATGTTCTTAGTCTCAGTAACTGAGCTCCTAAACTAATGTAAGTAACTAATTTTGAGTCGGCGCCAAACAAACAATCAAATGAATAGGTAAGGCGTCAAATGATGGCATCGAGTTGCGCGGTACATTCTGATAATTTTTTTGAATAATTTAATGATATTCGTTGATTGTTTGTTTGGCGCCGACTCAGAATTAGTTACTTACATTTGTTTAGGAGCTCAGTTACTGAGACTAAGAAGGTTTATTTTATTTTTTACTTTTTAGTTCCGTATTTCGTCGGTTTAATTTTTTGTTGGAAAGTTTTTGTTTTTCAATTTTTTATGGCTGAAATATACTAATTACTACCTACTTGTCCTTTGATTACTTCCAAAATACTTATTTACCCACCTTACTTCAACTATTACCAGTTAAATAATATGATTATCTACTTTTAGTATTTATTGTTATATAAATTATTTTTGTTATTCTGGTTAGTTTATTTCATTACTTTGTATATCATTCCATCCTCTCATAGAATATAATGGTTTTGACGGATGTGGAACAGAAATAATGTCAGTAGCGATCTGTCATTGTCAACTACGTATGTGTGTGCCAATGTTCATAAGTGAAAAATCAATTATCTCCTATTTTTCTACCCGTAAGGGTATATAATGTCATTCGGAATCTAAATATAAGGTATACCCTATCTATTGAGAAAGAATCATCAAAATCGAAGAACCCAGTACAAAGTTATGCCTGATAGAATCGGTTAACGGACCAGAATTCAGAGGATAGTGATCAATATCCTCCATTGGATTTCTCTTTAAAATTCGAATGGGACCACCTCCGACGTACATCCTATCCACTGAAAAAAGAATGATCGAAATCAGACCCCCAGTAAAAAGTTATGCGTTATCATACATAAAAAAAAATGACGGAAAAAAAATATACGGGTGACTAGAGAACCTCCTCCTTTTTGGTTTCGTCGGTTAAGAATAAGAAACTGATTGTTTGTTGTTCCCAATCCCCAATTTTCTTCGAATTATAAGTTATAGTTGTAGAAAAAAAAATGTATTTTGGTGCAATCTTCACACCAATCTTTATTTTATTCGAAAAACTGAAGTGGTTCTCATGTGATGCAGAGTATCCTCCTAATAGGAGGTACTTCGCACCAATTTAAACTCATAAAATAATTGGTTTTATTAACGAAAAATTTTCGTTGTTAAATATACAACACATTCGGTTCTTGGTTTTCCGCCCGCATACCTCATATATTAATATAGTTTAAATTATATTATATTTTTTATATCTACAAGTGGGTGAAAGAACGGAATAACATTGCATAGTGCATTCTACATTGCCGGAACAATGTTTCATGAATTATAGAGCTTGTTCTCCTCTATTTAGTTAATTATCTCTCACGCAGTCGTTTTTTATAACTTGGTTTTTCCTTTATCATATGCATATAGTCCTATTGCATATTTTCACTAGTTTCTTCAGCAAAACAACATTATTTCATGACAATACTTCTAATTGTTCTTTTTGAAAATTTTGTTCAACATGTATCCTTCTTATAACATCATAGTTTGAACCATCAATTGTTTCCATCAATTGGTGATACAATATTTCGCAGGGCTATCACATTTTTCACATCAAAATTGAGAGAGAAATATCCATAAGCATCTATCTTTCCAATACCACTCGTCATCTACGACACTTTCAAATATAAGAAATGATTTGCTTTCCACTACGCTATCATCATCTTCGAATGGTGTCCTGATAAACTGAAAAAGTCATTAATATTCGTGTATAGTTCATGGTGATCATCGATCTGCAATCCGTCTACGAGGACTTCATAGACATGTGTCATTCTAAAAAAACTTTTTAACAAAATATCAAACCGACGGAATACGGAACTGAAAAGCAAAAAATAAAATAAACCTTCTCAGTCTCAGTAACTAAGCTCCTAAACTAATGTAAGTAACTAATTTAGAGTCGGCGCCAAACAAACAAGCAAATGAATTAGTAAGGCGTGAAATGATGGCATCGAGTTGGGACCACCTTCGAAGTACACCCTATCCACTGAAAAAACAATTATCGGAATCGGACACCTCAGTGAAAAGTTATGCGTGATAATACATAAAAAAAAAAAATATGGAAAAAAAATATACGGGTCGACTAGAGAACCTCCTTCTCTTTGGTTTCGTCGGTTAATAAAATGTGCTACCAAAAACCCTGTTTGCATAAGCATAAAGGATAAATAGGCTCAGCCATGGTCATACCTCTGCCGCTGGTCATAAATCGGCTTTTATTACTTCGTTAATAAAATCAAGCCGACGAAAGTCCACGCTATAATTGAAGAAAAGAACGGTGCAAAATAACTCTGAGCAACACACATATGGTGATATCTTTCGAAAGTTGTGGAAGGCGTGTCAATGATATTTTTCAAGATAGTGGAACTGATACCTGGCTATCAATGTGGAACACAATCAACTGATCTCCGATTTTCAATCGTTGTGTCCTGAGGAACAAGGTATATTTTCCAGAATAACTTCGAAGTTATCCTGAAATTCATAAAGTCATTGTTTCTAGTTAATAAGGAGAATCTGTTGCCTCCAAAATCATCGGAGGTAACTAAGTCGGCAATAATTGATAACAACTATCTTTCACTTCGTGTGCGTCGAGTAGTGCCTTCGAATTTCCTGTTGAATCTACACGGAATGAATTTATATTATGAAAACCTCTCATGTAATGCCCTGTTAATACCGACAGCCAGAACTTATAAGCTCTTGAGTGCTTTCATAGAAACTCGGTAATGATATACGAAAACTTCAATACTGGTGAAATCGCCTTCACGGAGTATCTGCTTTCAGTAATAGTCATGCAATCCTTTCATCTCGATTGCATTATTATCTGAAAGTTGAATTTGTCTGTGATACGTTCAACTCCTGGGTCAGTTTCAGAATCTGGCAATTACTACGCAGGTCAACAATGGTTTCGTTGCTCTTGATGAAAGAGTGATTTCGATTTCACGAAACTATGGAAGGTTTCAGAATATTGGTTCTGTTTTTTTTAATCTTCATTTTCATATTATACTAAAACAAACAGTAAGTATGAGAAAGAAATAACAAGTAACTTCTTGAATAACAAATTTTTATTGAAAATTATTACGAATTGTTTTGTTTTAGTATTTAATTAATGTACACAGGAGTTGAAAGGGGGAAAAATTCATAAATCTTATGTCATACTTTAGAGAAACATCTTTTATAAGCTCTTTTTCGATGATTTTTTTGGGAACAATCTCTTTCCAAAGACTAGCAGTCATTTGCCATCATGTGAGGGTCTCATATACCCTGATACATTTCTTCCATCACTTTTAGATCCCTCTACTTCCTATTATTTCCCAGATTCTCAGGGACTTCATTCTCATATAAACAACAAAATATAACAAAATACATCAGGGCTATATTTGCATTTTTTTCGCGATGAGCTTATATATCTAGAACAGAAAAGTATATTAGAATCAACAGTCAGCACATAAAACAAAATATTAACCTCACGTCAGCAAGTTACCCGAAATCACTAAGTTCTCGGACAGTTACACGGTGTGAGTGGTGTGGAGGCGTGAAGGGTGGTAACGTGATGTGTCCATGAACGAAATCAATCCGCAGAAAGCGAATTTGAACTAGATACCAAATATCAATAATAATTCGTGATTATTTAAAATATAAAATAGCCCAAAATCATGAAAACCAGAGCAAATTCAGTACGTTTATGAATATATTCGAAAGCTAAGGACTTCAAACCATAGAAATCGGCAAAGATATCGAGGGTAACAGAAAAAAATTGTTGAACTGTGTTATCAGTAGTAATACCACTAGTGACTGAATTTTCGCGATAAGTCTGTCGATTTATTTCTAAACGAAACTGAGTTTTGGTTTCGTCGGTTGATAAATGGTGCATTTGTAAATAATTTGAATAGTATAATCGTTATTAGGTGGATACAATGTATTGTTGGTATTATTACTTGACGTACTTGGAGTACTCCTAGAAGTATTCACTATATTCTGATGATGTTCAGCACTAAGATGTTAATACGGTTTCATCGAGTTGGAACTTCCATGTCCAGTAATTTTCATAGCTTGTTGTTCACTAACGCCGGATTGTAGTAACTGACTAACTGCAGTGGCACGATTGGAGTGATTTGTTATTTTTAGTTTTTCAGTGTCTGATCCTTTTTTTTGCAGAGAATTTTGTCCATTTTGATACTGTATTATACCAATAGGGCAATTCTTGTATCAATTATTATTATTATATTCATTCCACTTGCCATTCACTGTCAGAAAAAGTCTGTCATTGGTAATAATTTCCCTTCCGATATAAGTTTCCGATATGATCTCACAAGACACATTTCAGGATTTTTCAAATTTTGAGTAAGCCATTTAGTATCTGCAGCACAGTTTCTGTCAGCACCTTGGCGAGTTTTGGAGGATATTGGGTTGGATGCAATTCTGTTTGTTAAACAGCCTTTGTTGTCAGTCTCTTCCTTAAAAAAATGTAACATGGAAAAAGTTGCTTCGTTACCTCTCCAAGGTAGTTCTACTGCAGCTTCGTGAAAAAACTTCTTTTGGAGTCCCTCTGGCATGTCTTTATCCCATTGTAAGCACATATTTCTATATTCGTCTGGAGTCATAGCGACATGACTCATTTAATTTTTTCCGAGTACAACTTGCAAAAATCTTCTCTTTCTATCCCGAACTGCCCTCGCCTCTTTGAACATTATATCTTTGAAGGGATCAATATGTCTCGGATACTCATAAAATATTTTCCTTGTACTAATTTTGCAGTAGTGTTCCATATGGTTTTGATAACACTCTCCTTGTGATCACTACCATAAATCTTCCGCATATTGAATGCCCAGTCTTTTAGAATGAATGCTAATCATTCGTGCTATTTTCTGCATCTAATTTTTGTTGCGTTCCGCACAGAACGTCATAAATTGTCTCTATATATGAGTTTTGATTTTTTTGTGTGACCGGGTATATTTTCTTCAATATTTTGATTTATTACTTCGTTTGAAGTAGTACCAAAGCGACTCATTTTGACGTTTGCAGCTACAATTACTTTCGGTCAAACTTTGCATTGCGATCCGTATTCATGGTAACGTCGTTGAAAACACGATGCTAAAAGACCAATCAGATTGATTGATTGATTGGGATTTTGTAAAAATTCCAAGGTGCGTGGATTAGGCAATGTAATTTATTTGTATTCGATTGAAAAATAGAGCGAACTGGCTTTGGTGAAATTTATATCAGAATAATTTAACGATTTATTCATTTCAATGACACAAATCCTCTACCTTATTTTCCATGGGTGATTCCAGTATTTTCAAAAATCATTGAATTCATTTTGGAGTTAATTGTACTATGGGGAATCACTTTGATAACCCCCCGAATGATAGGATTTCTCATGTTATACGGTTCTGTAGATATACGACAGATTCCTACGATTTGAATGTACTGGAGTTCCTGCATGTAATATCCCACAATTTATCATAATCAAAGAAGCACGGCCTGCTTGGTCAGGTTGACGAGAGCCTTATCAAAATTAGAAATCTGGAGTCCAGCAATACCGAGCGTTTTTTAATACTTGGATCTGCCCAGAATGACTCCATCGAAAGCATATTCTTAGCTGTAGTCGCTATAACAACGAGCACGGGATATAGCGATAGATAAGCCATCCTTTGGAGGTTACGTTGATATGGCGCTCCCGATTTCATGAAATCAGCCAAATTTCCTGTTGGGGGCAGTGTGCTTTCCTCGCGTCGTTAATTAGTCTTGGTGAGTCATGTTACTGAGTCCAGCCCTGTCTCATTGCAGTCCAGGCTTCACGGCAGCTAGATAAAATTGCAACTCAAACATCTACGGAGATTTATTTTTGCTGATTCAGTTGTAACCATAATTTAACTTCTAAACCGAAGATTATCTGATGGACATACCAATGAATCTCCAACATTTATTATTGTTATTCCAATTCTGCCACTTGTTACCTGTATTTTCAATTTTAATTGAGAGCATTGAGTTAATATTTGATTGAGCAAGAGGGTGAACATTGAAAACAAATTATTCAATACAAAATTGGTTACAAACAAACAAGTAGTGCTTTCCGAACTCAGGGCTGCGAAGGCACTATCGTAACTGGTGGCAAAAATAGGCCGACGTTGAATAAATAAAAAAATGATCACACTCAAATGGGTGGATACCTATACCAAGAGTATGGTATAGTGTAGTTGATAGAGAGGTAGTGTCAAACTTTACTGTGGACAATTCAAACTAGAGTTAGCGACCAAAATGAAATCACAATCTGCTCCTAGTTCATCTGGAAATGTTTCTTCCAATTCTGTTATGTTTTGTCATGTGTGTTTTCCTTATAGAAGGCGGTCTGTCTTCACTGCCTGATTCTCTGTGACCTGCATCCACGTCAGAGTTACCTGATTATTCGTAGCCAGTTGGACCAGGAAAAGTTTGGAATCTAGACTAAGAAGTATGTGACTTTAGAGCTCCTAGTGCTGCTTGGCTGCTGGGAGCATACAGATTCGTTCCCTCTTGAAGCCTTTTGCGGGTCAATCTTGGGCGCAATTCTTCATAGCATGAATTTCTGCTCGAAAAATAGTTGCGGCTTCACCCAAAACCAGGACACGTTACTCCCACTTCAGTCCTTTTGTCTAGGTTGGATCCATCAGTATATCAAACTGTTTGTTTCCTTCCTAGGATAATATTTGAGGGTTTTTACCCGAATGCTAGAGAAATATTTTTCATAATCTCCAGATGTCCAATCAGATTGCCAGCTTTGAAATTTGATGATTCTATTCGAGGCCAGGTTTATCATTACCTCTAATGCTGTGGTGGGGTGAATATTGCCCCTGTGATTCTCAGACAGGTTAACAGCTGCAATTTCTGCATCTTGATTCATGCCAAACATAGTGTTAATTCTGGCCACCATACTCATGCGGCGTAGGTGATCATGATGTTGTTTGATAAGATCAATACATCAGTTTTGGCTTCAAACCCCAAGTCTTGTCAAATACTCTGCAGCAAGTTCAGGAGCAGCTGTAGCCTCCGGAAGCATGTTATTGATGGGACTTCTCCATGTTTGTCTTTGGTCTATTATAGCACCCCAATATTTGACCCCTTCTGAAGAAGTGAGAGAGAGACTATCAGTTCAACTTCAGCCTCCTTGTGAATGAGACCAGCACTGTATTGCTGTCCAGGGTTGTCTGGATGTAAAATATTTATCATGTTTGCCCCTAATAGAACGACTAGATCACAGGGTAACCTTGAGTCGTAATTCCAGAATCATGTTGCTTTACTATCCACATCAATGACCACGGCATGGGCGATAGATCACCGCTTTGAGGACAAACTTCTTCCGCAGTCATTCTGACCCTTTTCTCTCCAAGAGCAGCTTCTAGGATTCTACTTTCCAGCATTGCATTAATCCATCTGATCAGTGGGGTGTTTCTATTCCCTTCCGTTGGTGATCTGATGATGGAGTCATTTGAGGTGTTGAAGAAATCACCCTCCATATTCATGGATGCACCTAAAGTCATTCATTTGGCCAAGTATGTCTTCTTCATCATTTTCGAATTGGCTTTTTGTCGTATATAGGCAAGATGGCCGACAATGAACTCGAAAATTTAGAGCTCCTCAAAAAAAAGTCAATCACTGAGGGAATAAACTCAAAGAGAGTATTTAAATGTTGTAAAACTAAACAAGTATCAGTGGTTGTGTGCCTTGTATGTGGAAGTTCCTTTCATAAGAGCTGCATTGCAAGAAAATCCTTTAAAGCAGTGGACGATTCAAGAATTGTGTGCTGTGACAGTGAAAACAATTTATCAGAGGCAAACTCAGTTCAAGATGACTCCAATCCCGACGAAGTAAATTCAAAAACAGAAAATTTCTATTTGAAACAATTAATAAGTGAATTTAATCAGAAGTTCGCAATCTTGTATGGAAATAAAAGACTACTTGATGATAAAGTTGACTACCTAAGTGAAACAAACAGAAAACTTCTCACTGAACTACAGCAGGCAAAAAACCATCAACAAAATATTCCATACAGCTGTATTGTTGGACCACCAAATAAAAAAATGCAAGCTTATAATCTGACATCAAAACAAGACAGTGGCGTCTCAACTATGAAGGAAGACCCTAAAATTAAAAGTACAGGTGGATTAGAAAAATCGAAAATAACTGAAAAAAGTCATGATAGTAATGAACCAAACACTTTAAACTATCAAATGTTGAAAGATAAACAGAAAACTGTTTTAAAAAGTCTAATAAACATAAATGAAGACCAGCTGACTAAATTACCAGAACCTCCCCATCCAAATGATGAAATTGCTTTCAAAACAGTCAGCTACAAGAGGAACAGAAAAGTTCAGTTTGGACAAGCTGAGATTAGTGAATATGATGAAATCAATGGGTTTGTGGGGAGAGATCGAGAAAACAAAAAAGTGTGGTTGTTTATATCAAGAGTAAAAGATCATGTTTTACAGAGGACAACATAAAGAAATACCTTGATGAGAAGACAAAAAATAAAGGTCAAATCTATGTTAAAGAAATAGACACATACAAAAAGACCACAGATAATAAGTGTTTCGAAATTGGCATAAATATTGATTTCAAAGAGGATGCCTATTCTAGTATTTTTTGGCCTCGAGGAGTGGCTGTGTATAAATTCGACTTCAAAAAAGAAGAAAAATATAGGAATAGAATCAATAGAACTGATGAAATGGTACATTCTCCAATGGTGCAGCAAGCCGAAAATTTTCAGTGAAGAATAAAAGAAGATCAAAAAAAGAAAAAATATCAATTTTTCATCAGAATATTCAGTGTCTGAAAAATGAAGTATCCGAATGTGAAATCCTGCTGAAAACGTTAAATGAACTTCCTAAAGTAGTCTGCTTTACAGAACATTGGTATTGCAGGGATGAAGAGAAAACTATGCTCCTTGAGGGATACAATATAGCATCCTCTTTCTCTAGAGAAAGGAAAATCCACGGAGGCTCATGTATTTTTGTAAACAAGAAAATCCAGTTCACTGAAATGGAAGACATCAAACATCAGTCAGTGGAGGAACATGTTGAAGTCTCTGCCGTTGTCAGTGAGCTCAATATGTATATATAGACCGCCAACAGGTGATATCATTATGTTTCTTGAAATTTTGTCAGATATCTTGAACAACTGTATGAAAAAATACTTGTCTTTCACTATTGTTCTTTGTGGTGACTTCAATATAAATCTAATGCTGAAAAATAAATTTTCCGAAGACTTTTTAACTCTGTTACTAGATTTTAATCTGTTTCAAACGATATTTGATCCCACGAGAGTAACTAAAACCTCAGCAACTCTAATCGACAATATTTTTGTAAATCATGAAGATGGCTTCGAAGCAAAAGTTGTAACAACCACACTATCTGATCACGAAGGACAGTTTATACTGTTTGATAGGCTTTGCGAAACAAAAATGGAAAGTTCTCGTAAAACAAGAGTATTTAGTAAAAACAAGCTGAATGATTTTAAAATAAAAATACTAAATCAAAATTGGGATAACGTTCTGAATGAAGCTGATCCAAATAAAGCTTATAACACTTTCGAAAATATTTTAACTAGTAGTATAAAACTGATCTTTTCTGCAAAAACTATTAAATATCACGAAAAAAATACTAAACATTGGATTACCGAGGGCATAAAAATCTCATCAAATACCAAACGTAAACTCTTCACTGATATGTTTGAAGGGCGAGTATCCAAAGAATTCTATAGCAAGTATACAAATTCATTGAAAAAAGTTATCAAAGCAGCAAAACAAAATGCAAATCAAAAGTATGTGGAAAGTGCTCAAAATAAAAGTAAAGCTGTATGGAACCTAGTTAGAAAATACACGGGTAAAACACAAAAAAAAAACAGTTTCAATCATCGAATCCTCAAATGGAAGTTAAGCCAAAAAACGCCTCAATGAAGTAAATAAAAATTTAATTAATCAGTGTCTGGATGTAACAACAAATAACTTCCAGGAAAAACAAAACAAAAGCATGCTAAATTCAATGTATTTAAAACCATGTGATGTTAATGAAATATATGATGTGATAAACTCTTTAAAGAACAAAAAATCAGTGGGAGATGATGAGATACCTATTAATTTATTAAAATACGTAGCTGAGGTGATTAGTCACCCACTCAGTTACATAATAAACCTGATGTTGGTTAACGGAATTTTCCCAGATAAATTGAAGATTGCTGCAATCAAAGCTATCTATAAAAAAGGAGATAAAACAAATTGGCAGAACTATCGTCCGATAGCACTTCTATCAAATATTAGTAAGATTTTTGTAAAAATAATATATTTGAGAATTGTAACTTTTGTCGAGACTCATCACCTGATTTCAGATTCTCAAAATGGCTTCAGAAAAGGAAAAACTACTATACTTGCTCTATATAATGCTCTAACTATGATATTAAACTCATTAAACAATAAAAACGAAACCATAGCAGTGTGCATAGATTTTTCTAAAGCTTTCGATAGGGTTGACCACACTACACTTTTAAAAAAACTTGAAGATTTTGGAATAAGAGGAGTTTATTTGGAACTAATACGATCTTACTTAACAAACAGATTTCAGTATCTAACAGAAAGAGATGAAAAAGGAGAATTGGTAAAATCTGATAAGGAAAAAATCAAAGTAGGCGTTCCCCAAGGCTCTATACTTGGACCACTATTATTCATTCTATATATTAATAATTTAACACATGTAGTTGACCAAAAAATTGTTCAATTTGCAGATGACACGTCTATAATATTCAGCGAAGTATCTGAAAATGATATAAAAAACAACATATCAAATTCTCTAAACATACTAAGAAACTGGTTCACAATGAATAATTTACAGATGAATATTAACAAAACTCAACTCATGAAGCTTTCATATACACAACAGAATCAACCATTTTCACTACTCCATGATGGAACTAAATCAACAGCTGATCCTTCCGTAAAATTATTAGGAATTACAATAGATTCTAGGTTAGATTGGAAAACACATATTGATCACTTAGCACGAGATATGGCAAGCTACTGCTATGCACCAAAGGTATTGGCTCAGTCAGTGAACAGAGATGCCGCATTAAGTGCATATCATGGTTATGTCCAATCTCGTGTTAGATATGGAATTATATTTTGGGCTAACTCTACAGATGTTAACAGAATTTTTGTAATCCAAAAAAGATGTTTGAGGAATATAATGGGTATGGAAAGGACCGATAGCTGTAGAAGTATATTTCCGAAAGTAAATGTACTTACTCTCGTGGGATTGTATATTTATGAAGCAGTATTTTTGTGAAAGAAAATATTGAACTTTTCAAAACACTAGAACACAAGTATAACACTAGATTCAAAGAGATCTAGTCACAGACCTTAAAAGATTTACTTATATTCAAAAAAAATGTTGAATTCTCAGTGATAAAAATTTTTAATCATCTGTCTGACAATTTAAAAAAAATGCCAAATAATAAAATAAAGCATCATCTTAAGCAGTCATTAATCGAAAATTCCTACTATACACTGGAAGAATATTTTGCCGATAGTCCTATATAATTACAGTATTGCTAACTATATGTGATAAATTTAAAAATGTAATGTACCATAGATATAGAATATCTGTATAATATGATATTTTAGTTCATAAGCTTTTATATTTGCTATCTTAGAGTTTTCTCTTCCCATATCTTCTATTTTATTTATATTTTTGACATGTTCTACACCCGTTTGGGAATTATGTATTGTACACATGAACGAATAAAGACTATCTATCTATCTATCTATTCATTTCAAAAATATTTTTTGTATATTTTGTACCCATTATTATCGTATTATTCTTCTAGACGACTTTTAGTGTTATTTCTATTCATTCATAATTGCAATCATGAAAATCATAGCGATTATACATCTGGAAGCCAATTCATTTTAAGAAATCAAATGTGTCACAAAATAAAATAAGGAAACGGAAGAAAGGATACTTCCTACGCAATGATAATTGGGTCTCCTGAAAACTCTTACCAACTTCGGGCTGCAAACTTTACAATGGTCGAACACAATAAATCTCATAAAGTAATGATATATTAACAAGAAGAGGGAAAAAACCCGTGTAGATCTTCATCTCATAGGGATCCATTCTTTCAGGGTTTTTTCGAAGTGGGTATATTTCAGTTCTGGCATTGAGGTGGTTAGGAGTTGGGATATTCGGGAACTGTGTGTTGATAGATACATTTGGAAAGATTTAGCTCAGTTCCGAATTATATAGACCGAATTGATTGTAACGTGATTTTCTCGAGCCGGAATACTCAAACCAACTATCAAACTATTACACCAAGTAATTTACGATGTTGATGACGTTGAAGTACTAGCCTTGAAATATTTTCCCAACTCAACTTTGAATCTGGTGCGCCAGATTGTATAGTGGTTTACTCCAAGTAGCAGGAAGCACCATATGGAGTTACGGTTTTCCAGGGGTCTGATATTTTAACACTCGTTGAAATCTCCAAATGACTGTAGACTTTGATTACAGCACTTCGTACTGGACACCAATTCAATTCAATTCAATTCAAAAAGTTTATTCAGTTCTTCTGGTAAGTACAATTCATGTTCTTAATCTATATTACTAACTAATATTTACATAAATACATTATATACAATATGACGGCTGGAGGTTGTTCGCGCAGCCCCCAGTCCGGAGAGAGCCGGATCGTCCCCCCGGGGCGCCACGTTACCGCAGCGTTCCAGACAGACGCTCCGACTCAAAGACGAACCGTTGCCTACGTGTACGAGGATATTAGGTCCGTCCCAGCAGATCTTAGCACTGTTCTCTCGAGCATGTAGTAAGAACATGTATGTTTCGGAGCTATTTTTCGGACACCTGTCATTTGACTTATTCCAAAATTTGTAGTAGTTTTCGATTGTTTATGAATGATATTTTATTTGTGTTTGAGTTTGTGAATTTTGGGTAGATTTCCAGGAAAAGTAAAGACAAAAACCTGGTGAAGGGGGTGTGTGTGAGTTTGTGTTGTTTGTGTAATTTAGGTAGCAGTTTTGCATAACTAGATTTGAGGTATTTTGTGTATTAGATTTATGTAGTGGAGTGTTGTTTGAGTTGTTTTAAAATTTTATGTAGCTGAGTTTGAGATACTTTGGGTAGTTGGGTTATGTAAGGTATTGTTTTGAGTAGGGTACTTGGAAGTTTTAGTTTGAGTGTGTTTGGTTTGAGTTTTGAGGTTGTTGTGGTAGTTTTGTGGGAGTGGTTTTGAGTAATGTGTATTTGCGTATTTTTATCAGCACGTCGACATCGCCGGCGGCAGCGGCCCCCCGGGAGTGTGCTGGGGGGGGGGGTCTTGCCACCGTCCATACACACCCCGGGGGGCCACCGCCAACGAGGCGACGAGCTGATGCACAATTTGTGTTAGTGATTTTGTGTATTAAATTTATGTAGTAGAGTGTTGTTTGAGTTGTTTTAAAATTTTATGTAGCTAAGTTTGAGATCCTTTGAGTAGTTGGGTTATGTAAGGTATTGTTTTGAGTAGGGTACTTGGAAGTTTTAGTTTGAGTGTGTTTGGTTTGAGTTTTGAAGTTGTTGTGGTAGTTTTGTGAGAGTGGTTTTGAGTAGTGGGTATTTGCGTATTTTTGTCAGCACGTCGACATCGCCGGCGGCAGCGGCCCCCCGGGAGTGTGCTGGGGGGGGGAGTCTTGCCACCCCCCATACACACCCCGGGGCGCCACCACCAACGAGGCGACGAGCTGATGCACAATTTGTGTTAGTGAAATTATAGAATTTTGCAATTCTATCATTTTTTCTATTTGAGTTTCCAAAAGTGATTTTATCATTTTGAAATTTTGAGTGTCATGTGCCAAGATCTGCGGGGACGGACCAACACCCTCGCCCGTGCTGGCTTGGGGTTCCGCTTCCATTGGCCTTTCTTGGTATTTAGGTCCTCTGATCCATGGGGGTGCGCTTCCACCCTGGCCTCCCGTAGGGTGGACTGGCGTTCTTGGATTCCTATTTATCGGGTGATTCTGTCTTATATTTCCTGCGCTACCTGTGGTAGGTGTGGGAAATTGGGCTTCTCTCTGTGCAAGCTTATTCATGTGTACGCTGCACTTCTTATAGTTAGCTGGATGGTCCATATTTTCTGCGCATTTCAAGCACTTTGGGGTAAGATTGCAGTTTAGTGCCGCATGTCCCCATTGCTGGCACCTTCTGCATTGTGTAAGCGTTGTATCGGTTTTTCTGATCTCCCAGTCGATACAAATGCTGTTGAGTACTTTACACTTTCTCTTTAGTGTTGATACTGTTATATCCCCGCTAGTTATAACTAGGTAGAGGGGTCTTTCAGTTTTCTTCATCCTGTAGATGTTGATTGTTTCCATATCGTGTTCGTCCTTCAGCCATTTTTGGATTGCTGCCGTTGTTGGGCCACTATCCAGGCCTTTCAATACGAACGCGTGTTGCTTTTTGGTCTTATGTGTGAAGGTGTAGTATTTCACATCTTGATTTTTGATAAATTCCTTTATTATTTCAAAATCGCCTAAGCATTCTGTATATATCAGAGTGTTATCTTGTGTATATTTAATAGAAATGCTTTTCTTGCATTCTTTATTATATTTTTCCATTTCCTTAGCTTCTATAATAGGCTTGCCCTCCAGGATAATCGGAGGGGGAGCCTTATTATTACGACCTTGGAGTGTTTGTTCCAATTGTTCCTGGTATGGGACTTTTTCTTTGTTTTTGTCTTTTTTAGCAGGCTTTGGTTTTTGTGCATTTTCTTGTGTTGCTAGTTCCGTTTTTTCTTTCTCCATTCTTTCGAGTGTTTCCTTCCTTTCTTCTTGGTCAATTTCTATTTCCTCTTTTGTTCTGTAGGTTTTCCTTCTCTTGGCATTTCTCTTGGTTTGCTTTTTCTTCCTCATATAGAGATCTTGGTTGCTTTCGTCCTCCGAGCGGCTTGTATATCCGTCAGATGTATCTGTTGGCCCATCGACTTGATTGATTATTTGTGAGTCTGACCTAATGAGCGGTTTTACACCTTTGTGCTCTATTTTTAGTTTTTCGAGAATTGGTTTCCTAGTTATTTTTGTTATTGGATATAAGCAAGTGGGTTGCTTTTCCACGTTGGTTAGCTTATTTTGTGGGATTTCAACATTTTCCACAACTGCGATTGGTGGGTTTTCAATTACTTCAGTGTAATTAGGTCCTGTTGAATTTTTATGCTGGACCCTTTGATCTAGTATTTTCTCGGATATCAGAAAATTTTTGTAACTATTTTCCGTTTCATCATCACTCTCCGGGTTAGAGAGGTATTCAAAGTAGTCATCTTCATACTCTATCCCAATGTTTCCCAGAGTTGGGATTCCATTGGGTCTGTTTTAGTTTTCGATCAAGGGGTTGGTTCAGGAGGGTGGCTGGGCACCCATACTATAAGTCCTGGGTACTGAACCTGCCTCCCCTCCCTTTTTTGAGCCTTCCCCTATATCTTCTCGTCTTTCTTTTTCCTTTCTTCTAGCTTCAATTCTTTCTTTTTCCTTTCTTCTAGCTTCAACTCTTTCTTCCCATTCTTTGTTCAATCTGTCACTTCTCCGAAGCACTTCTCGATCAGCTTCGCTAAGATGTGCAAAACGTTCGCCGTCGTACTTATCTTTTCCTGACATGTTTCTGTTGACTCTCCTGCGCGGTTTCGAATCAATTTGGTGTTGATTTCGTATTTATCAGCCGACTCTCGCTTCTGATTTGCCCGTACGACAAAAGTGGGCGGAGTCGAAATTCTCGATATACACGAGTTCCTAGGAAATTTTGAACAGAGTTTGGCTGTGATGTTCTTCGTACTCACTTGTACTGAACACCACTAACCTGTTCGATTTTCTCTATTTCTCTCTATTTTTGATGGTTATACCTATATAGGTATCTATTGTGCTTATTCCTGCTTCGGTATATGCAATTCGTTCTTTCTAGGGTAGTTCTTGGAAATCAGCTCGATGCTAGCTATTTCTTCGAATTTTATCCTGTTTCAATATTGGGTGATATATACTTATATCTGAATGCTTTGATTCTCCAATATTCCCGTGTTTTGCCTTTCAGTTTTACGTTACTAAGTCGAAACACTAGAATTTCTTCGATATTTGAACTAGACACCCGCGGGTGTCATGTTCTGGAGTCCCGTCTGTGTTCAGATTCCGACTGATGCGCGTCTGGAACCCGTTTAATATTTATCAGCCAACTCTCGTCTCCTATTGGCCTGATCGCCGAAAGTGGGCGGAGTCGGCAGTTTACTTTCAATAAAACTGTTTTCTGTTGGAAAATTTTTAGCAGAGTATAGTGGTTTCTGTTCGTACTCACTTAGGGTACACGAAACCACTAACCTTCGATTTTTTCCTGTTTCTGTAGGAATTTGGATTGGTATAGCTATGTGTATGGGTAGCTTACTTCGTGTTCTATGTTATTATATACAGTTATGTACAATTTTTCCTAGGTTTATTGGAGTTTTCGTCCTCTTTCAGTTTGGAAATTCGATACTTGGGCTGCAAGTTCGTTTATCCTTGATTTTCCTCTGTTTCCAGGGGGCTCTTTGCATTAAATGGTCGGCGCAGCTTCCTTTTGAATATTTATAACTATTTACAATGTTGATGCCAGGAAAATTGCTGTTTTTCTGGCTTTTTCGCTTAGTTAGTAGTGGTACTTATTTTGTACACTTCCTACTTATCTTGGATCATCCGGTTTCCAATGGGATAAAGCGCACCGGTACTATGGTATTCTTGCACTTGGGTGATGCAACAATCAGATGGTACTAGTATTTTTCGTTTTCACTAAATACTTTTTGAGTTTTTTCGTTCTGAATTACACTTTCTCGTCCGTAATTGTCTCCGGAGCGAAAGTGAGGTTATGCGTATGTGTGTCCTACCTGCGCGAAGGGTCACTACGCATTACTGGACACCGGTCGTTATCATTTGAACAGAGTTACTGTACGGTTTATATTGTTGGTTTTATGCTCTTTCTAGTAACGTTGGGAACTTACAAGTATTTTTTTAATTTGGGAGTATAATTTAATGACAGACCGTGATTCAAATTAAACCAAAATAGTCAGGGGCCATACTTCAAACTTGCTTCCACCGTTCTCAGAAACGGAACTGAAAAATGCTTCGCTACACAATTATGCCCCAAATTTCACTGCCGGTTATGGAATTGGAGCATGAGGAAGGAGTTCAACGTGCAGCGCCGCAGTGGCGAAATCAGAAAAACTGGTCGAGGCAGTATCACCCTTCGCTGTGATAAAAAAGGTGACTACAAAGTGTGGGAAGTTTAAATTTTGAGGTGGCAAACGTCAACACGGCATCCATGTGGTGATTTGGCAGGTAAAAGTTCCGTTTCGAAGAGAGGTCCAGTATCGAAAGTGCGCGTATAATGAATGGATAACAATGAACGAGTCGGACGCAAATGACTTCGAACGAAATGTTAATGACGTGAACGGAGTAAAAAAAAATCCGGGTGACCACTGCTGCATTGTAGGGTGCACAAATACGCGTTCGAATGCTCCGAATGCGCCATTTTATGATTTTTCTACCGTGATCTATAAAAGCGACCAAAGAGAAGAGGTGAGTGACGGAAAGTCCGTTATTATCGTACACTAATTACCTACTAGTATAACTTTTCTGTTGAAAATCATTGACAAATTCCAATAAATGCAATATTGACATTTACTTTGTACGTTATATAATTGGAAATTTTCAAAGTCAAATCATACTTTCTTTCTGATATTCGGGTCGAATAACTAGGTGACATTGTTAATTTTTTAAAAATTAAATTTTTCATACTTTTGATTATAGTAATCTAGAAAAACATGGATGAAACATAGTTTTATTTATGTAATACACATTCGAAATAATTTTTTCTTGTCGACTATATGAAAAATATGTGAAAATGTATGTATGTAAAGAAAAAAACAATATTTTCAAATATTTATTCATATTTCTATTATATTATTCATGTTTCTTAATAGTTTTTTTATTCGTGTAATTTAATGCAACATTAGATATGTGAGTTTTTATTAAATTTTATCAATTGTTCGTGAAAATATTTATTCGACAGAGTATCGATTTGTCGTCGCTGCTAGTTGGCTCATCACTTTTGCATGTATGCTGAAATAATTAATTTCTCCACTTCCCGCACCTGATACACATGACTCGATCGCACCAATGCTGCTTTTTTGCTATTTTCGAAAACAATGGGGTGAAAACCCAGTTACAAGTACTAGCTCCATCACGAATAACACTTTTCAACTTGACAAAAAATTACATGTAAACACTACGATGACAGGCAAAAGGCGAATCACGTGTTCAGCACTTTGATATTATAGTCATGCGCACTTCGCAAACGACTCGTTTAATCTGCTTTCTATCCACCACTGGCGCCATTTCCGAAACCGGAGATCAGTGTAATTCGAAGGTTATACAGGCCGAATCACAATGCAACCGCAGTTTTCACGTTTGTAATAAACGAATTCAAACTGTTGGACTTTGAAAACACTCTATTGATCGGAGAGGCAAATGCAGATGAATTGCAGTATGTGGACTGATTTGCCCGATTCCGCCACTGCGGCGCCACTTACAAAGGTGCTCCTACTCCGTAGCAAAAATTTTCTCATGGGTGAATATTTTTTCTTGAAAAAATTGGCAGACATTCGTGTAGTGAATATTGATGTCAGTCTCCTAGTGAGGATTTTTGATGGATATTGATTTTTCCACAAAAAGCCAGTATCCGGTTGATCTGAAATTATTTCACTCTGCATATTAATTATCATCTTTCCAATTTATTCATCCAGTTTGAACATTTTCCTATAATTATTGATTAAAATAATTCAAAATGCATACCATGAACATGTCGATCCCAAGATAATAATGAATCTACTTTGGCGTATTTGTTCCATATCAAGTTATTACCTATAAGGTATCAGGTTGAGAGGGTTCATTATAATGTTAGCTTACCAATGCGCATGCACGAGAAAGTGAGCGGCATACACGAGAAAACACGCAAAAAAAATAATTTATAAAAAATGTTTTGAGACAAGCTTTCATTCAATGCACTAAATAGTACAAAATGATTGCTTTGGATGTGTGACGTAGGTTATTCCATTGTCTTTTAAAAAAATTTTTTAATTATTTTATTCTGTCCTTTTCACTACTTAAGCACGTCTTAAACTATGCATCTTTGTTAAAGCATTGTTATTATGAAGAATTTTTTTCCTGTTAGTTCCGAAGTATCTAGTCCTTCAATGAGGAGACGATTTGAAGATTAACTCATCCTCCATCTTGCAGTTGCCATCTTCAATGAATCAATCCCAACTAAAATATATAATCTTCGACTAAATTCATAATCTACGACCCCAAAAACCCCGACATACCAATTTTGAATCGAATTGGGCCATAATTAAATAACTCATCCGCCATCTTGAATTTGAGAAAGTTCTCAATATTCGACCCCGGAAACCCCCACATACCAATTTTGAATAGAACCAGACCATAAACCTGAATCTGGTCCGCCATCTTGGAGCGCCACTTCTTCTTTTCTGTAACAAAAATTCTATGAGCCGCCATTCCAATTTCATGAATTTTTATTCATAATCTCCGACTTCGAGAACCCCACATACAAATTCTGGATAGAATCGGACCATAATCACAAAACTTGTCCGCCATTTTGAAGCCGCCATCTTGAATTTATAAATCATAACAAAAAATTCATAATCGCTGGCCCCGAAAACACCAACATACCAATCCAATCCAAATCCAAAAGTACTTTATTATCTTTATATACACATGTTTCTTACATAACTAAAAACTAATGACTATTTACACTATATACATTCAACTTCCTGTTTCTCCTTGGTGAGTGGGAAGGGGAGGGAAGATTGTGGCTTTTGTGGGGAGACTAATTGACTGTCTCCTTGCCCTCCTAGTGGGGCGAAGGGACAGCCCCTGCTGCTGTTAGCAGGTGCCTGACGGTTTCATAAGCTTAGTTATGTTTGGGTTAATAATGTATCTGGACGCCTCCTGCCTAGGCTTATGCGTCCTTCGGTTATTTAATTTATATAAAAATTAGAAACTAGATTTCAGGTAAGCTATTTACAATTAGGCTTTGTTTTGTCTGGAAAAATAATAAAAACCAGCTAGTAGAAATGATGTTTTAAGGTATTACCCGATTGGGCTCAATATTATTATTTTAATTCGTGTTTCGAACTTTGTGTGACTGGTTCCTACTCTATCTCCCTATAGAGCTCTAGGTTTTGATATATTACCCCATGCTTCCTTCTCTGGTCGGCTCGCACATTGCTGCTGTGAGCGGACTCTTAGGGATGTGGTATCTATAAAATTTATCCGATGTTTTAGTTATAAAGTCTTCAAGTTTTTCTACATTTGCTATCTCGCGCAGATCATCCAGCCGGATGTATCTGTTACTATTCGTAACAATACGGAGTGCTTTGTTTTTCAACCTTTCTAGTCTCAACATCTGCGTCTTGGAAAGGCTATAAAATACCGGGCAAGCGTATGTTATAGCCGGTATAATAATTTGCTTATATATCCGAAGCTTATTATCTAATGACAGGCTGGAATTACGTGCAATGAGGGGATACGTTCGCTTTATCGCGGCCGCTCCCCTCTGTAATGCCAGCCCTATGTGCTTGTGCAAGCTCATACGCTTGTCCAACTGCACTCCCAGGTATCGCACTGAGGGCTTCTCCGTCACTTTGCTTTCTCCAATCCTCAACTTCCCGAGGATCTTCACATTTGTGAGTTTCCTCGTGAAGTTGATGACTTCGGTTTTCTCCGAGTTAAGCTTAATCTTGTTCTTCCCCATATATGGCATGACCAACCGATCCAGATGAATCTGGAGCTGCCTAGCGGCCACTTCGCTCTGGAACGAGTGGGCATAGATCGCGGTGTCGTCCGCGAACATAGCCGTACTCGTCCGAGCGAAGGTCGTAAAGTCATATGTATACAGGGAATACAAGATTGGTGACAGGAAAGACCCCTGTGGGACCCCTGCTCCAACTGTATACTCTGGCGAGATAATTCCATTTACATTAACCCTAAAAGTCCGCCCACTCAGGTACGAATCCAGGATTTTCGTTAGGTATAAAGGCATGCCTGCCTCTGCCATTTTAATGATAAGCCCTTCAATCCAGACCGTGTCAAATGCTTTCTTTGTGTCCAACAGAACCATAACTGTGTTGTGGTCCCTGTGGAATGCTTCCCTTCACCCCGTGAACAACCCGGGCTACTTGCGGAGGTAGTTGAGTGACCTCTCCTGAACCCGAATTGTTCAGGCGGGATGATTTTCCGACTTTCCTCAAAGCTCACAACACGACTCAGAAGGATCTTGTCGACTACCTTGGCCTACCACGCTGAGAAGCGAAATAGGCCTGTAACTGTCGATGCTATTTTTGTTCTTGCCTGGTTTTAACAGAGGAATGATTTCTGCTTTCTTCAGACAGTCTGGGTAATACTGCCATTTGATGATCGCATTAATAATGTAAATCAACTGGACTAATGACTTTCGCGGGAGATTCTTGAGCAGGACGGCGTCCAACTTATCGAGGCCCGGTGCCTTGTTCTCGGCAACTTATTGATCACCCCCAGAACTTCTTCGTAACTTGTAAGTACTTTCTGTAGTTCTGAGGGTATCAACATTGCCGGGGGAGTTTCTCTAATATAGTTTGCAGCATTAGTTATTCTCCTGTGTTCGTCAGTGCTATCAGCATCTATGACGTGAACACTACTGAAGTATTCCCCGAACAATTCAGCCTTCTCCAAGGGTTCTGTCGCCGAACGCCCAGGGCCACCCACTATAGCGGGAATTGGCTCTCTTTTTCTTTGGAAACCTTTCGCCGTGTCATACAGTGAATGGTCCCTGACGTTAAGGTTCTCAAGCTTGAGATTCCACCTGTTATTTATATGCTCGTTTATGAGCTCACTAATTTCACCTCCCAGCCTTAGGAAGTGCTCCTTGTGGCGTGGGTTCCCGGTGGTTTGCCATTTCTTCCTTTCGGAGTTTTTTAATTTAATGAGCTCTCTAATATTCGGTGGAATAACAAGCTTGTCACCCCTTACGACTATCTTTTTGGTTGTTTTCTCCCTAGCAATCTGGAGTATCTTTACAAATTTCCTGGTTTGTTGGGAACCATCCGTTTCCTGCGTCCTTCTAGGCTGGTTGTTTTCGCCTTGATGAGGTATCGCCAGCGGTGATCTGGCGTACCTTCTTCTCGGCTCTCTCTGTTCTTGGGGCTGGGCCTGTGCTTCTCTATCATTCCCTGTTGCAGTTGCTGGACGTCTGCCTGTTTGGGATAGCACCGGAAATTCTCTGGCGTATCCTCTTCTCGGCTCGTTGTACTCTTGCTGGGGTAGCGCCGGGTTTTGTCCGGCGTACCCTCTTCTTGAGTTCTGCCGCTCGTAGCCCCATGCTTTCCTTTCAGGTTCACGCGCTGGTACCAGCCTTCTGGCTCGTTCCCCTTGTTGGTTGTCCCTGCTTCTTTCTATATACTCCACTTTTTCCGTGTATACTTTGCAGATTTTGGCATTCGCTGGGTGGTATAGGTGACAGTTGCAGCACTGTGCTGGTGTGTCCAAAGCCTTAGTGCAGTCTCTCGTATGGTGTTTTTCGATGCATTTGACGCATCTGGGATTTTTGAAACATTTACTAGTGGCGTGCCCCCATTCTTGGCACCTGTGGCACTGCGTAATTTTTTTGTTATACCTCATTATCTCCCAACTGACTACAGCGTTCAAGACTGTCTTGACCGCACTGTTCAAGAGACTGAGTCTTACTTCTGGGCCTGTTGTTATGACATATAGACTTCTTTCTACGTTGTTCATTTTTGCCACTTTTTTGACTAATATTCCCTTGTCTTCCAGCTCCTCTTTGACATCCTCGACATCTGGGCCGTGTTCGAGTCCTCTCAGGATAAAGGAGTGAGTTTTCTCTTCGTCAGTTGTAAAGGAGTGGAATTCTACCTGTGACTCTTTTAATACTTTTATCATGTGTTCATAATCGGCTTTTGTTTTGGTACTGACAGAGGTGTTGAATCTATTAATCTTATATGTGAAGTTCTTTTCTAATTCTGTTTTCAATCTCTGTAGGAATTGCTTTCCAAACGGAAATATTCCTTTTATTACGATCGGAGGCATTGTTTTGTCCTTGCCTCCTCTTTCCTCTGATTTATTTTTCACTCTCTTGGCAGGACTGGGTTTCTCTACACTTGTTTCTTGCCTGCTTCCGGTTTTCTTGAGTTGGCTGGCTGGCTTCTTCCATTCGCCTCCTGATCCTGTGTCTGTTTCCATTCTTTCTTCGTTTTCTGTTTCCACTACGGTATTTTCTTCTATTGGCAACACGCCGAACATGTTGCTAGTTTCAATGGTTGGCTTATTTTCCCCTAGTTTAGCTGGGTACTTACCTTTTTCTTTGTTTAGTTTCAAGTTTTTATTCTGCTTGATGTCTTGGGGGGGCTGATGGTATATCCTTTTGCCCTTTTCCTTCTCTGGAGATGAGTATATTTCGCCAACATACCAATTCTGAATGGAATCGGACCATAAATACAAAATTCGTCCGCCATCTCGAATTTGCAAAATTTGACAAAAATTTCACAATATTCGTCCCCGAAAACCTTCACATACCAATTTTGAATCGAATCGTACCATAATCACATAACTTTAACCATTTTGGAGCCGCCATTTCGAATTTGTGAATTTTGACAAAAAATTCATGATCTCCTTTCCCGAGAACCCTCACGTACCAATTTTGAATCGAATCGGATCATAATCATGGAACTCTTCACCATCTTAGATCCGCCATCTTGAATTTATGGATTTTGACAAAAAAATCATAATCTCCTACCCCGAGAACCCTCACATACCAATTTTGAATCGAATCGGACCATAATCACGAAACTTGTACGCCATCTTGGAGCCGCAATCTTCGACCACGAAAAGCCCTCAATACCCATTTTGAATAAAATCGGACCATAATTACAAACCCGCCATTTTGTAGCCGCCATTCTGGTTTTTTCTCTAACAATTTCATAATGCATTGTCAACGGAATTATGAACACCTGCCAAATTTCAGCTCATTCAGAGGTCGGCAAGTTCTCCAAAAATGGATTACAAATTTTGAATCGGAAATAATGACAGAACGAGAGGCAGAACGAACGAATGACATACGGACGAAGCAATTCGAATAAGGCTTTTAAAACATATAATTGAATATAATCCAATTTCTAGAAATTATTTTTTTCCACCATGGCCGATCACATAACAAATTCTCACAGACCCAAAAGGCCAAGAGTGGTACCCCAGCAAGACATCTTGAGAACAAGAACCCCAGAGCTACGAAGAAAATATTGCTGTCATATAGTGATTTTTTCACTTATACTCCTCAACCAATTCCAACTTTTCAAACAAACTAATACCACTAATCAAAATAACAGTCTCTTTGCTACCTTTCTTGGACCCAAAAAAAAAAGAGTTATTGTAACACCAGCAGCAGTAGTCATCGTAATTGTGGATTTTTGAAATACGTCTGTAAAATTGAAAAGGAAACATTTCATTGAATATTGAATAGGAAGATTTTTCTGTGAATTGAAAAATCCACGATAAAAGTAAAGTTATTGTTCGTGAATATCTTACAGAAAACAACTACTTCATATTTTTAGTCTGTAATATATTTTTAAATGAATTTGGGACGGAATAATTTTATAAAAACAACATAGTAATATAAGTTGAATGAACTCCGCAGTTTGAACTGACATTCACTCCTCCAAGAAACTCTCAAGAGAAGTAATTTCCCCAATATGGTCCAATGAATAAACAATGTAACTTACCAAAGACGAATTTAGCTTCGCACTCGCCTGAAGTTTTCAATCATAAACTCGAATCCCTCTTCCATATAAATTTGGGTAAACATTTGACCGGAGTCGGAGAACCTTTATCGAAAGGGCATTTGGTGTAATAAAAAAGCGCATGTTATTTGCAGGAGATATGTCAGGAGATCGTTATGCAGGATTGCAAAAACCCGCGGGAAACAGTGAAAATCAAGAATAAATCACAGAGGAATATCGAAAACTTGATAGTTGTTGAGTGACTCATTACTGAATTTGCCTGAAATTTCATAGTTTTGGCTTGCTTGTTGTTTTCTACTCAACCTGTTTTTTGTTATGAAAAATTGTATTGGAATATTCAGAACTGTAATAGCGAGAAAAAAAAACGTCCAACAATAACCCATGTTATATCATGAAAAATCAATTCATATGGTTTAAAAATATCCCATACTGCTCCGATGAACGATATAATTGTTAATAAAAAAACAATTATGAAAATTAGGTTGACATTACCGGCTGACTTGTTC
Organism: Gonioctena quinquepunctata; assembly: GCA_018342105.1. Taxonomy (NCBI): domain Eukaryota; kingdom Metazoa; phylum Arthropoda; class Insecta; order Coleoptera; family Chrysomelidae; genus Gonioctena; species Gonioctena quinquepunctata. The sequence goes on from JAFIRS010000407.1 coordinate 563,170, forward strand.
CAATATACTGCTATAGTATAGTCGAGAAGTGAGTTTTCTGCGAAAAATAGTTCCAAGTCTCCAAGAAATATGAGCAATAGCTCAGACGATTTGGGATGCAGTTCTGAGAAATATATTTTTTTTTTTTCTGCTGAAGAAAATTGCAATTGTTATCAAGAAAAAACAAAAACAAAAAAAATGGCTTTAGGTTTTTGAGAATAACTCAAAAACTATAAGCGATAGCGAAAATCAGAAACAATATTCTTAAAGAGAAGGAAATTTCAAACTCTCCAAAAATGGATTACAAATTTTGAATCAGAAAGAATGACAGAACGAATGGCAGAACAAACGAATGACATCCGGACGAAGCAATGTTAATAAGGCTTCTAGAAACATATAATTGAATATAATCCAATTTCAAGAAATTATTGTTTTCTACCATGGCCGATCACTTAACAAATTCTCATAGACCCAAAAGGCCAAGAGTGGTACCCCAGCGAAGACATCTAGAGAACAAGAATCCTAGAGCTACGAACGAAATATTGGGTCATATAGTGATTTTTTCACTTATATTCCTCAACCAATTCCAACTTTTCAAACAAACTAATACCACTAATCAAAATTTCAGTCTTTTTTCTACCAGTGTTCTCCGGCAGCCAACCGAAAAATCAAAAACTGGATTGCTCCAAGAAAGAGTTATTGTAACACCCAGCAGCAGTAGTCATCGTGAATTGTGGATTTTTTGAGAAACGTCTGTAAAATATAAAAGAGAAATATTCTCAATTGAATATTGAATGGAAATATGTTCCTGTGGATTGAAAAATCCACGATAAAAGTGAAGTTATCGTTCGTGAATATCTTACAGAAAACAACTACTTCATATTTTCAGTCTGTAATATATTTTTAATGAATTTGGGACGGAATAAATTTATAAAAACAACACAGTTATATAAGTTAAATGAACTTCGCAGTTTGAACTGACATTCACCCCTCCAAAAAACTCTCAAGAGAAGTAATTGCCCCAATATGGTCCAATGAATAAACAATGTAACTTACCAAAGACGAATTTAGCTTCGCACTCGCCTGAAGTTTTCAATCTCAAACTCGAACCCCTCTTCCATATAAATTCGGGTGAACATTTGACCGGAGTCGAAGAACTTTTATCGGAAGGGCATTTGGTGTAATAAAAAAAGCTCATGTTATTTGTAGAAGATATGTCAGGAGATCGTTATGCAGGATTGCAGAGACCCGCGGGAAACAGTGACAAAGCAAGAATAAATCACAGAGGAATATCAAAAACTCGATAGTTGTTGAGTGACTCAATACTAAATATGCCTAAAATTTTTTGGCTTGCTTGTTGTTTTTCACTCAACCTGTTTTTTGTTATGAAAATTGTATTGCGAAAAAAAAAACGTCTAACAATAACCTGTAATATCATGAGAAAGCAATGTATATGGTTGAAAAATACTGCTCCGATGAACGATATATTTGTTGATAGAAAAAAACAATATGAAAAAGAGGTTGACATACAGGCTGAATAATTTCAATATACTGCTATGTCTAGTCAAGAACTGAGTTTTCTGCAAAAAATTGTTCCAAGTTTCCAAAAATATGGACAATAGCTCATTCAATTTGGGATGCAATTCTGAGAAAGAAATTTCTTTGGTTTTTTCGCTGATGAAAATTGCAATTTTTATCAAGGAAAAACAAAATAATGGGTTCAGTTTTTTGAGAATAATTCATGAACTAGGAGCGATAGCCAAAATCAGTAAAAATATTCTCAAAGAGGAGGAAACTTCAAACAGTGTCGACTCATGGAACTCTATCTCAATTAGTAATAATTTCAATTTAACGCTCAAAATAGGGCTCCGCGCGACCGCTACGGCAGGCGTGCACATATTTTTTTTATAGTATAGAATATAAATTCAAAAATTTTAATAAATTATGGTATATTTTTAATACGAGGTACCGTTGGAAAACAAAATTAAGTGCATTTTTCAACAAGTTGGGCATTTGTTGATTATTCTTTATTTTTCGGACCTGGGTTTTCATAAAAAACGGCATATATATTTGAATAATAGCTCTAAAAAAATTTCCTCAACAAGTTCACGTTATAAAGTTTTTAAAAGTTGTTGATTTCGTTTATTATGATTTCTTAAAGTTAACAAAAAAAATAAAAAAAAAAAATGTTATCTATATGTTTTGCTATTGCTGTTTTCACATCAAACGAAGGCATTCAATAATATTCGGAAAAAACTTTTTCGAACATTAATAGACAACAAAATGGCAAAAAAATATGTTTTTAAAATAATTAACTAATAAAATTGTTTATAAACCAATGTTGTGATTTTTTTTTCCGAATGTTATCATATGCCTTTTTTTTATGCAAAACAGCAGTAGCAAAACATAAATAAAAAAAAAACAATTTTTTTAAATTTTTTTTAATTAAAAAATTATAAAAAAAATAAAAATTTTAAAATATAATTAGTATAATATATATATATATATATATATATATATATATATATATATATATACAGTGTGACCCATTTAAAATGGAACCACCCCTGTAGAATACGCATTTTTCAGTCAATCTCAAAAATATTTTTTTTCAATATCAGGAACTGTATCTTGACTCAAATTTCCATAACTTTAGTTTCATTTCCAAGGCACTCTATGGTTTTTTTTCTTTGTCAAAAACGGCAAAAGTTTATTAGGCAATTTTTGTTTTCAAATTTGACTGGATTCCTAGTCTTTATAAATGAAAACCATCAAAATTTTGGAAACAAAGTATTTGATTATAATTTTTATTCAGATTATAAACATATTTAAAATCTGGCAATACTGCCGATACAAAGTAGAACACCAGTGAATTTGAACAGCAAGAATCCAAAATTAATAGCTCATTCCGTTCTACATATTAATAAAAAAATAACAATATTTTTTAAATTTTTTGTTGAATTAAAAACATTATAATAAACAAAATAAACAACTTTTAAGAACTATAATTTATATATATATATATATATATATATATATATATATATATATATATATATATATTTATATATATACAGTGTGACCCATTTAAAATGGAACCACCCCTGTAGAATACGCATTTTTCAGTCAATCTCAAAAAGATTCTTTTTCAATATCAGGAGCTGTATCTTGACTCATATTTCCATAACTTTAGTTTCATTTCCAAAGCACTCTATGGTTTTTTCTCTCAGTCAAAAACGGCAAAAGTTTATTAGGCAATTTTTGTTTTCAAATTTGACTGGATTCCTAGTCGTTATTAATGAAAACCATCAAAATTTTGGAAACAAAATATTTGATTATAATTTTTATTTAGATTATAAACATATTTGAAATCTGGCAACACTGCCGATACAAAGTAGAACACCAGTGAATTTGTACAGCAAAAAATCCGTTTTTTTTTTTTTTATATGTTCTGGTTCCCACGAAAAGGGATATCCTGTAATGTTCAGAGAACATCGTGGGAACCTAGGGAAAGAAGGTAGGAGTTGGTGTTCTTCTTAAATTTCTGAAGGTTGTATGCCTCGGGGAACACCTCCCTAGGCAATGAGTTCCAAAGCCTCGCTGTTCGTTGGATGAACGAGTCTTTGGAAAGTGATGTTCTGCAGCTTTCCAAAGTGACCACGAAGGGTGTGATGACTGAACTTGACGGGTTAATCTCGAAGGACTGCCAAAGCAGGAACGATTGTTGATATTTCAGAAGAGCATCGCCCATGAAAATATCTATAAAATAGAGACAAATCCAACTTTTCTACGGTGTTCCAGACAAGTGAGCGAGTTTGTAAGCGAGGCATCACCGACGAGACGAATTGCCCTTTTTTGGACAGAATCCAATAGCCTCAGGATATGTTTAGGTGCCGCACTCCAAATATGGGAACAGTATTCCAGGACAGGTCGGATCTGTGCCTTATAGATCATAAGCAGCTGACTGGGGGTGAAATAGCTCTTGGCACGAAACAGAAAACCAAGTTTTTGGGATGCACTTTTGGCAATGGACCTCACGTGATTTTCCCAGGAAAGGTTATTGCTGATAGTAATACCAAGCATCGATATGGATGGCTTCATTCCGTTCTACAGTTATAACTCCTGAAAGTATGGTAATGTGAGCGATTTGTGGTGTACTAAATCACAGCCTACTATTGATTTAGTACAATACCTATGCCTAATGTATTAGTTCAGCTTTCCTCAAATTATTTATACCTACTCTAAAAGCTTGTTCCATTTGAGTTTTGCAGAATTCAAAAGGTACATTTTTTGTCCTGCTTTCTGTTTTATTATACATAAATAATGTTGATACTTTAAAACCTGATTCGGTTCATTTCGTTTTTATCGGCTATGGAAGACTTTAATTTTCTGTTATTTTCGAAGACACTTATAACCTTAACTTCAATAAATCATTTTGAGGGGAATAAAATTTACAAATCCAGTGGCGTAGTCAGATTTTTATAACAAAATCGCTTCCACCACAAATCGCTCACATTACCATACTTTCAGGAGTTTTAACTGTAGAACTTAATGAGCTATTGACTTCGGATTTCCGCTGTACAAATTCACTGGTGTTCTACTTTGTATCGGCAGTGTTGCCAGATTTTGAATATGTCTATAATCTAAATAAGAATTATAATCAAATATTTGTTTCCGAAATTAAAGTTGTTGTAACTTCGTTGTTAATCAATATTTTTTTGTAAAATTTTCATGGTTTTCATTTATAACGACTACAAATCTAGTGGTGTAGTCAAATTTCGAAACAAAGAATGCCAATAAACTTTCTATTTTTTACGAAGAAAAAAAAACCATAGAGTGCCTTGGAAATGAAACTGAAGTTATGAAAATTTGTGTCAAGATACAGCTTTTATTCTTATTATTAAAAAAATGTATTAGAATGATTGGAAATGGGTATCTACAGGGGTGGTTCCATTTAATGGGTCACACTGTATATATATATATATATATATATAATATATATATATATATATATATATATATATATATACATAAATATATATAAGGAGGGCTTCAAAGAGCGAAACATTTTCAGAGGTATTATGTACACATTTGTGCCGTTTTTTATGATAACCGAGGTCTGAAAAATAAGGAATAATTAACAAATGCCTAACCTGTGAAAAATAAACTTACATTTTTTGTTTCTACGGGGTCTGGTTCTTTCAAGTGTTGAAAACACACCTTGATTCGGTAATTTTTTTTCAATTAATATTCAATTAAAAAAAATTATATATGTGGTTTAGGGACCATATCATAGCAGTCGCGCGGAGCCCTATTTCCAGCGTTGAATTGAAATTATAAATAATGGAGATAGAGTTCTGGGATTAGTATCTTTTTCATTCGAAATTTCCTCGTCTTTGAGAATCTGATTATCGCTATCGCTTGTGGTTCTTGAGTTATTCCTAAAAAACTGAACTCCTTTTTTTTTCTTGTTTGTTATAACACTTCAATTTTCATCAGCAGAAAAAACAAAAAACATCCTGCTCAGGATTGCATCCCGAATCGAATGAGCTATTGCTCATATTTTTTGGAGACTTAAAACTATTTTTGTAGGAAACTCACTTCTTGACTAGTCTTCTACTAGAGTTTTGTAAATGGAATGAATAAAAAATTACAAATTTTATCAAGTCATTCATACTGCCAAAAACAATTCAACCACAAGACAGCAATTATCCAGTATTATGGAAGCAACCACCACGATCTGTCGTTGATATTTTTATCCGACACAAAAAATATACAAGAGGTAGCATGCTGAGAACACCAGGATCCAAGTGATATGCCCTAATGAGGAACGACCTACAATTTTTTCTATCATTATATATTTTCTTTCATACCATGATACCGAATCAATCGTTGAGGGAAATCACTTCAACTGAAGATCTTACATTACTGACAAATTACAGGACCATTTATTTGGTAGCCGATTTTCACCTCGTACTGACTAAGTCTACTAATCCCAGGCCCTATTACACAACAAGGATGGAAAATTACTTATCAATAAGCGTTCTCACAATCATCATGGGTAGGTACTAGAGATTTCAGCCCTTGACTACAGACTGCCTTCTTCTGGAAAACTTCAACGGTGGGACTTTTGTCGAAGCTGTGCTGACAAATTGCTAATAGTACAAATTATAACTGAGAATAACTGAATCCTCCAACGACTTGGACCGCCGAAAAATATTCAATTTTCTGAATAAAACCTTGCATACACCTGTAACACCTGTTGACACTTCCATCTACGTGGCAGAGGTAAAAACACGAATTATACAAAGCCCCTGAATTTTAGTTTGATGCCTGTCTGTGATCTGAGATCAGTCTGAAACTAATTTGTTCCTTCGAATAACAAAATCTTTCATCGTCTCCTGGTCGATTTTCTCAATGTAGAATTCTGGAACTGTAAAAATTACTCTTAGCTTATAGCAAAAGACTTATATATGAAAGCCAACTAATGCGCACTTCAGAATATATACCTACTAATCAGAGCTGTTCCAAATCCAGTTCTGATTGCAGAAACATGATGAAGAGACTTTCTACACACCATGATATTCTATTAAGGAATATTTGGAACAGTTATAGTTGAATAATTAAGTACAGTCTTGGATACAATCGGTTCAACATTGTCGGTCGACTATTTCTTTTCCAACGGAGATTCGGCCGATATTAATAAACACACAAGTATCCTGTCCACATCTCTAGTTTCCTTGAACCGCCAGAGTATTTTCGTTTCTTTCTTCTTAAAATAGGGTTACTTACTATTTCAAGCACTGTGGAATACGGCGTTTTTGTTAAAGAAGCACTTTCTTGCACAGCTTGATCCTTGGACATTCCACGTTCCAGAAGGGAAGTATAAACATTTAATATAATTTGTTTTCCATGAGGGTGTAACATTTGTCGACTAGTGGTACTACGACCACCAGTTGAAGTACTAGCTTCAGGATGAGCCCATGGACGCCACATTTTTCACGACACAAAAATCGAATAGACACTTTAAAATAGACACAACGGAATATTAGGTAGGTAATGACTAAATGTTGTTTAACTTTCTCCCTTTCATTTCTGAAATTGGAAAGCGGTCAGTTCTCAAAACAGTCTTGTTTTCCAAATCTGGTAGGTAATTTATTTTGTAACCGTAAATAGACCTTTATCGCTATAATCTCGTTAATAGCCCATTAGTACTGAGAGTCTAGTGGCCAGGTAAGTAAACTTTATTATTTTCACACATTTAAACATATCCTTACCAAGGATTTTACATCAAATGACCCACAGGACCCAATCTTATCTCACCATATATATTTCATATGTGTTATATTTGTCATTTCATTCGACTCTCTATTGAAAAAACAAAGTTATATCAATTAGAATTCATATGTTAATAATACTACTATTATAGTGGGTTATTTCAAACTCATATTCAACAGCATCTTGTTAGTTATGAAGCTGAGAAAAGCAGGTTTAGAGAGCTCACTATTAAACAACTTCACTGAAAAACATTCCACCTGAAAGTGTGTTGAAAAGAAAAAAAAATTCAAAGAATGTATAGTAGAACCTGTTATTCATTTTGAGGACTGTGGGATACAGAAAACAGGTGAAAACACTCAAAGACTCACTTGATTTCAAATGACACATCCCACATTTTCTTAATAGTTTCAGGTAAACTTGTCTGCAGTTGTTCATTTGTAGTGAAAGCAGGTAAGCTTGTTATCTGAGATAAGCTTGAATAAAAAAATAAACGACAAGTGAATACATTTTAAATTTTCTCAATCGGATGTTTCTATAATATGTTTTATTCATTAATATTTTCTTATCTGTTACCCACACAGGACTCAAATTCAACTTGCACCCAGAAAATATTGAGTAATTTCAGTAACAGTAGATATGAATATACCCAGTTTCCATTTCTACGTAATGTCTTGAATGGAGTCCCAAAGTGCAGCAGAACCCGCAGTTTCCTTCATCGGAAAAAAAACCTTGAGAACTGAGGTTTCATCGCACTTTTGAAGAAACAGCTACCTCTCAGATGCAATTCAGTTTAAGCATAGATTAACTAAGAAAATATCTGAAGACATTTTGGAAAAAAAAGTCAGAGTAGGGAGTAGAAACTGAAATGATATATACAGGATGATCTGAAAAATTATTACTGATTGGCGTTTTTTCGAGTATGGCTCAAACCTATTTCCAAATTTTCCTGAGATATTTTTTTCATTAGTCTTTGCTAAAAGTGAGAAATGGAATCGTGCTATAATCACAAAACTCGTCGCCATCTTGAATTCGTAGATTATGACAAAAAAACGGGATAGTGTCTCTTATGACAATGGCAACCCCACCAGCGGATCTTACCCCCCCTGGTCTGTCCGCCCTGATGGTAGTAAAACCCCTGAATTTTAGTTTATGCCCCTGTCGAAGTTTAGTCTCTGATAGATGCATCAAATCGATAGAGTGTGTATGTATGAAGTTGATAAGAAGTGGATACTTCCCCTCAACTCCATTAACATTTAACATGCATGGTAGAATACAATATAAATATATTTTCACCAAAACCACACAGGGAGGAGCAAAACTGTTTGCTGATAATAAATGGCTTGTATCCAACCATGATGAAGTGAGTCGTTGTTCAGTGAGACTAGATAAATTAATTATAAAAAGAAGCGAAAACATCAATATTGAAACAGATAGGTTATTTCTGACAGTGAATCAATCCTAACTAGAGAAAACAAAAAACTCTTGGCTGGTTCAAAAATATTCCAATTGGAGAGCATGAAATTAGTAAATGTACCAAAAAGTCTGCAGAATTGACAAATTCAAATATGACAAACAGAACATTTTCAAATCATTCTCACCGAGCCACTGCTGTTTCACAATTGGCAAAAGCAGGTGTATCGGAACAAGAACTCATTGGAATAACAGGACCTGGTAATAACAATTATATCAAACCATACCTACAGTTAGGTGAACAACATCACCAAAACATAATAAATAAGATGAGATCCAATTCAAAAAACGCTACTGGTTCAAGTAATTACACCTTCGGTATTTCCAGCTCTTCAATGAACAGTAGCCACGTTTCCAGCGCAGAAAATAACTGAGTTAAAAAAAACGTAGTATATAATAATTGTAATTTCCATTGTACCAATATGTATTTAAATTAATACATTGTTTTTATTCATCTAATTTACTCAAAAAATAATCGTTTCAAATACAGTATAACTTCAAAATGAATACGGTTGTACATCTCAAACTTCCTGCCTGATTACAAATCGTGTCAATTTGACAGAATAATTCTCCCGCTTCGTGGTCGGATCATTTTAACTGTCAAACTGACACTCGTTGTAATTATGCAACAAGTTATCGATGTATAACCTGATTATTTTGAAGTCTTATAGTATTACTACTGATTATATCATAACTTACCTGCTCTTTATATTATCGCATTTGTTTCAAAGAAGATTTAATCTACATCTACTGGTATCATTTTGAGTTTGAAACATTATTATGGTTCGTGTATGTCCTATCGAAGAGAAAACTGTAGCAATCTACATTTTTGGTGAGGCCCATGGGAAGTATCATGCAGCAGATATAATTTTTTATGAAAAATTCCCTGATCTCAAATAACTCGAAAGTATTTGAGGAAACTGGTTGAAAAATCAATTTAGGAGGAGACGGAAGTTTCGATAATTGCCAAATGCCTACTGTGAAAAAATGTATGAACGGAATAAAAAAAGATGGTTGGAAAGGAAATTGCCTTGTCTTTTCAACGATGAGCCCAAGCTATTTGAAATTTTCAAGTTGATGCCCCCCGCGCCATCTATCAAGCAATCACGATGTCTTTGATTTCAGAAAGTAGTATCGGTGATATCATTCAATAACTTTTTTTTCATTGTTCCACGTCGAACCATTCAAAGTTTAACAGGGGCAGCGGGGTATAAAATGGCGCACTCATGCTTGACATTTCGAATGCACATCGTGAAAAAACAAATCAACGCAACCATAAAAAGCCGCAAAGTCACATATCAATGAAATGAAAAAGAAATAGATGATTGGAAAGAGAATTGAATTATCTTTTCAACGATGTGCCACATGGCCGCCATGCTATTTACGATCTTGAAGGTGATGTGCCCCCTCCGCGCCATTATTTCAAAAAGTAGTATCGGTGATATAATATAATAGCTTTTTTTTCATTGTTCTACGTCCAACCGTTCAAAAGTTGAAAGGGTGGGAAGTATGAAAAGCCGCACTGTATACAAAAACATACATACATACAAATATAAAGGTAAATGAAAGCCTGTGAAAACAGGAATCACTCAGTAATGTGTAAATTGTGGATTCTGAGGGGCCAAGAAACCTTTTTCATTGAGGTATCGGAATATTGTTATCCATATTTTGGCCCACCAAAATACCAAGAAGCTTTCATTCAATGCACTAAGAAGTACAAAATGATTGCTTTGGATGTGTGACGTAGGTTATTCCGTTGTCTTTAAAAAAAATTTTCATTATTTATTTTATTCTGTCCTTTTCACTACTTAAGCACGTCTCAAACTATGCATCTTTGTTAAAGCATTGTTATTATGGAGAATTATTTTCCTGTTAGTTCCAAGTATCTAGTCCTTCAATGAGGAGACAATTTGAAGATTAACTCATCCTCCATCTTGCAGTTGCCATCTTCAATTAATTAATCCCAACTAAAATATATAATATTCGACTGAATTCATGATCTACGACCCCAAAAACCCCAACATACCAATTTTGAATCGAATTGGGCCATAATTAAATAACTCATCCGCCATCTTGAATTTGAGAAGTTCTCGAAATTCGACCCCGGAAACCCCCACATACCAATTTTGAATGGAATCAGACCATAAACCTAAATTTGGTCCGCAATCTTGGAGCGCTACTTCTTTTCTTCTGTAACAAAAATTCTATGAGCCGCCATTCCAATTTCATGAATTTTTATTCATAATCTCCGACTTCGAGAACCCCACATACAAATTCTGGATAGAATCGACCATAATCACAAAACTTCTCCGCCATTTTGAAGCCGCCATCTTGAATTTATAAATTATAACAAAAATTTCATAATCGCTGGCCCCGAAAACACCAACATATCAATTTTGAATGGAATCGGACTATAATTACAAAACTCGTCCGCCATCTCGAATTTGCAAAATTTGACAAAAATTTCACAATATTCGTGCCCGAAAACCCCCACATACCAATTTTGAATCGAATCGTACCATAATCACATAACTTTAACCATTTTGTTATCCATATTTTGGGTTTTCTCGCCCACCAAAATACCAAGGGAAGTATATTTTGTATTTAGAATTTCCAATATAACTTTTGTTGTGAATTATTCATTTTCAAACGGTACGTTCCTGAAAAATTTGAAATTTCCTCAGTTTATTTTGTGAATCCAAAAAACCAATAACGCAGTAAGGTATCGAGGCAAATTCAGTAATTTGCCCTTCTTTGATCAGATTATTAATATTTTTCCCTTTTTCACTCAATTTGATCAACGGATGTATAAACTGAGAACTCTGAAGCCACTCATTCGACCAGCTTTTCCAGGAGCAATAACTAACTGATGTTGAAATTGATAATTTTATGGTAAAAATTTGAACATTTCATTATTCAGACATTATTGTTTCAATGATAACTCTGATAACAATGATAACCGGCACGGGCTCCGAAAGAATGGAGTAATTTTGAAATGAAATAATGATGAAACATTTCTAGGGCTGTACGAAGTCAATTCACTGCACAATTAATTCAAATCTTTCGAATAGATTTTGAATATTTCCATTTCTTTATTCTAGACAGATGTCAGTTGGAGGAATAACTTTTACCGTTCTAGATGAAGTTTTCCAAAGGCTTTCAAATTACATATTGCAACTGAGGTTTTGTGCGATAGAGTTTCTTCAATTTTTTAATAGGGACACTTTCGTTCGACAGATGACAGCCATCGCATTCGAGGCAGGAACTGTATTTTCATAGCAAATTTCAGCGCGATTCGTCAAACAGTTCGGCAGTTATAGTGGAAAAATTTCAGACAGACTCACGCACAGACAGACAGACTTCACTCTGGAAATGGTCCCAAGCGCCTCAAGGGACCTCAAAACAGATAATTCCGTCAATATCTAATTTTTTTTTATGATTACATTTCTTGACCATTTGGGCCGGTCAATCAAAAAAAGTAAATTGGGATCAAACCCTGCTGTGATATAAATACATTTCAGATTGAATGTCACACTGGCCTGAAGCTTCATAATGGATGTTCACGTTTTTTGTCAATGCAATTATTTGCTTTCACGAAAAATCCATATTTTTTATCATTTCTGAAATATTCATCTGCAAACCTCTCACAGACCGGTTATATCATTCCAACATGAAATAACTTTTTTCATGTTTATGTAGACGGGCACTAACCGGAGTGCTCAACTGTCTACCATTTTCGTTTGTTTGTACTGCATTCTTATGTGAGCAAATTTATTCTGGGTCCCATATTTTCTTTTATATTGTCAACAAGCTTGAGTTGAGCATGTTATGTCTCCTGAGAAAACAGTAAGGAAAAAAGGGTGTAACAAAAAATTGGAATAAGCTTTTTGGCGATGGAGGATTATATACAAAGGGTCCCAAACTCGATGGCCTATTAGATGTTTCTGGAGAACGGGAAACAGGATTATTTTGAACATTTGGTTTCTTAGGTAATTAGTTTTGCTCTATCGATCTGAAATATTTATAGCGCTATGGCGTTGCCGCTTATATTGAAAAGTAGCAACAACTTTGATATTTTGAATGAGACCACCCTGTATATTACTGCATTTTTCACATTGCTATTGATTTACGATCACTTCTGTGTAATACTTCTCTATATCTATCTCAAGAGGTTTTTGAGAAATTCATCAATTTCCTTATTTTTTGTGCAAAATATAGCTTCGAAGAAATGTTTATTACTGCGGTATTTGGACTCGTACAAAGCTGAAATTTTGGGTGTAGTTTACCAATATTCTGAGCATTAGTTATGTTCTAGGGAATTCGTTCTCCATTTTACAGGATCGTTCAAAATTTCAGATTTTTCCAACAGATACAAAAATGGTGAAAAGTTTTTGGAACGTAGTTCCTTATCGCGCGTTGCGAACGGGGGCTAGACGGAATAAATTAAGACCAAAAGTTGTAACGAGACTTTTGCTATGGTTGTAAGCCGTGCGGCGTGCGCGTGTTTCTCTGTCTGTCTGTCTCTCTCGCTCTCTCTCTCTCTCTCTCATAGAAAGCTAGCCAGTTATTTTCGTTTCGTCTTTCTATTTCACATTGAACAGTGTGATGTCGCGACGATTATTTTTGTTGAGTGTATACAGGTTTTTTGTACATAATAAATAATGAAAAATAATAACAATAATGAATCCTGACAGTGTTTCTGCACAAGTTCCGGATATTGCTGATGGAGTTAGGTAAGTAGAGATTTTATACAGACAATAATAAATGCTTATGTATTTTTAGCTAGTACGCATTATAACCCCTCTTTACTATTGTGCTAACCAAGTCATACGCGTTATAATCTCTCCATTATTGTGTGTTTAACAAGTGTACGCGTCATTACTTTTATAAATTTAAAAGCAGATTATATTTTAATATAACAATATCAATGCGTTGCAACACCCCTTATTTCTGAACCCCAGATTTTAAATTATATGATTCAAATTCAAGAAGGTGAAATCACTTTGCCAATAGGCTGCTCAGATGGATACGGTTAGGCCGTGAGTAAGGTTCAATTGATGACTTTTCCTAGTTAATCAAATTTGTCCACTAAAAAAATTATACATTAATTAACTTGACTAGTTCAAGAGTTGGGCGCCAAACTTGCTAAAGACAAAAGTCAAAGATAAATGAAATTAAATAAATGTTACCTAGCTTGTATGGGAAGGCAAATAAATATGCAATAAATCAACTTAACAAATTTATTCCAGATGGAATTAAAATGATTAAACAAGATATATAAACAAATATTACATAAAAAACCAGTATTTTTGACTCTGATCAAAACTCGAACATTTACACCTATGATTCCTCCAGTTGTTGGTGCCACGAATATACCTTCGGAGATCTTGAGCGAGAGAGATGAAGGCTAGTTTCTTGAAGCTGGTCTCAGCGGTTCTAGGAGGAACTTGGTTTCAGCGGTTACGATGAAGATGGTCTTGGGTGGTTTTATAGTTGATTTCAGACCCCCTTATCGGTGTGAATTTAGTTGATCTTCACGGACCAGTGCTGATATTGATATGCTGTAAGACCTCCCAGGCTACTAGTCCTTCCGTCTCCGTAGATGGGTGCCCTCCGTTGTATATATCATGCGTAGAAGATGATAGGAATCAAAATATGTACAAAAAGGGGAGAACGAAGGATATCCTTTGAACCTCAAGTTTTATGTTTCAAATTTTAATCGAGAGTCAAAAGATAGATGCAAATGATAGCATACAATGAAAATAAATAGATAATAAATAGCAATTCAATCTGCTATTCTGGAGTTAAATTTACAAGTTAATTTTAATAATAAAAAAAAAAATATAAAAAATGAACAAAATTTAAAACCAAACAAAACAAACCTTACCCAAAACGTTATGTTCAAATTCAGTTGAGTTTTGAAATAAGTAAGTTTTGATGAGGTGATTTTATGTACCAGAAGGGTAAAAAAATTTAATGAGGAAAGGTATTCCAAAAGAAATATAAAAGTTTCCTAGAAATTTTACCAGACAAAAAATATAGTATTTTAAAGCAAAATACTATGAAATTGCCAGAGAAAAAATCTACTTTTTCAAAACAAAATATTTAAAGGTTTCCAGTACAAAAATATACTATTTTAAAGCAAGTGCCAAAGGAAAATATAGCGTTATAACCAAAATACTCTAGTAAGCTACAAAAAATATAGGGTTTCTGAACCAAGATAATAGTCAGAGTAAAAGTATACTCTTCAGCCAAGATAAGAAGAGAGAGACATACGTCTTCCAGTGAGCACGACTCTCTTAGATAAAGATAAAGTGAAATAATTCTTTTTATTGAATAATTTCCAGAGATAAACCGAAGAGGGAGACCACACGTCTTTCAGTGGGAACAACTCTCTTAGATAAAGATAATTTTGAAATAGGGCGGCAATTCCCTTTCAAATCGATAAACAGGTAATTCTCAAAAATTTTTGTGAATCTCCCTGCTCTTGGCGACAAGGTAGTAACTGAAGTGAATTGACTCTGCAACGATCAAAAATCAAATAAGCTACACTGGGAATTGAATGGAGTAATAGATATAAGAAATTTATTAAACGGAAATCAACTTTAAGCTTGAGGCATATATTGAATCTAGTGTTCTGAGACTGTTAGGCCAGAGGTACAACTCTCTCCATAAGCAATTCTTTCTCAAGAGAAAAGAAAATTACTCTCATAAACATATAGTTATGAAATAAAGAAAATTGCTTACCAGAGAGCCGTCCTATTAGTCACTCCAAACTACTCCAAACTGTCCCAGAACAATCAAATACGCCCTTCGCTTGGCTTCGCTTCAATCGGAATCCCTGGAATAGTCCACTGGTCGTAAGCTCTAGTCCATTTGAAATTACCAATTACTTGGTACCTAAAAAATGCAAAAGCGTAGAACTGATTTCCAATGAAAAAAATCAGTTCCCAATATTCGGAACAGATGATACGTTAGCCACAATATGTACTATGAATGATTCGTCAAGATGGCCGAAATATCTATATTTAACCTTCAAAAATTACCATGCGGTATATCCAAGAATTCTAATATTACAAGCATAAGGAAAAAGAAAAAAATGCTAATCAGCTACAACATTAATTGAAAGATAAAGAGAATAATATTACTCAACTAAACTCCAGCAGTGAAACTTATTTAACTTATAGACCATATATATCAAAGCCAACTCACCCAGTCCACCTGCCTATCTCGACGTTCAATTCAAGAAAGAGATCGATTATTCCTTCGGTTCGAACAAATCACCAATTCTACCTGAGTTTTTTTCACAAACTGTTCTTGGTTTTTCTCTATTGAAAAGCACTTGGAAAAAACACAGCTTGATGACATGAATACAACTGTCACGATACCATTTTCACGAGACGACAACAACGGCGCACTCTTCACGACCTGAGCAGTGACTACTGACCCGTTCCACCGTGAAGATAATCGGAAACGTTATGAGAAATTGGTTATGTATAAGGAAGTAACGAAAAATTCGTTACAACGTATGTATTTAGCAAGCCGTGCGTGTTCTAACCTATACGCTGTTGTGTTTACGGAGTTGAGAGAGTATATATATATATATATATGTATATATATATATATATATAGATATATACAATATATATATATATATATATATATATATATATATATATACACACTCTGTTATGTTTACAAAGTCCCGCGCATCTATGACGTGTACGGGAGAATAGACAGACAGAGTGCATATATATATATAAATAAAATATCATTATAACTTAAAAAAAATTATTACAATTCCTTCACTAATTATTCGAAAGGAACTTCGTTCCATCCGGGTGTCCCTTGGCACCTCTCAATGTTTTTTTCAATGGAACACCCTGTATATTATCGAATATTCTGAAAGATAATAGAAGTTCCTTTCAAATGATGTTGTTTCTCTCATACCTAAATAGTCTGGTTTCTGAAATAAAAGCAAGTTTCTATGAAAATCGGATTATTTTTGTATTAAACGTCATGAAATACGTTATTATGAGAATTCGACAATTAGTGCATCAATAATGGAACGTTTGCGCGTTTATTACCAGAAATTTCATCAGAAAAGAATCCAAATGAAATTAAGATTAAATTGTTTATCTTCATGGTCAATGAGATCAAATTATAGCGAGAACATGCAGAAGGTTCTGTAGTATATTGAATTGTATGAATGATGAGATGACAAACTGATTGTACAAAAAATGATTATTATACAGGGTATTCCAAACTCGATTGCCTATTGGACGTTTCTGGAGATCTGAAATATAAATACTCGACATTTTGTTTTCTTCGATAAGAGACTCCGATCCAGCTCTTAGAAATATTTTCACGGTTGCAGTGTTGCCACATGTACTTGTGAATAATTAACTTTCAAATTTCAAATGGAACACCTAGTATTTCATTCTTTTTTCGGATTACAAATAACTTTTAACGAACATTTCGTTCATCTATCTCTACCGTTCATTGAATATTTATTATTTTGTTATTGTTTTGCTACCAAAATGGGACCAACTTGGATTCAAATACCTCCTTATCTGTTACCCACACGGGAATCGAATTCAACTTTCACCCAGAAAATATTGAGTAATTTCATTAACATCGAATGATTTGACAATATTTTATAAAAGGTGTCTGAAAAACATATTCTTGAAGGTGATTAGGAAACACGGCAATGAGTCATTTTATTTAAATGGGCCACCCAGTATATTATGCCATATTCGGATTCTACTGAAAAATACCATCAACTTCCACCAAGTTTATCCTATACCTATCTCTCACCGTTTCTTGAATAGTAATCGTTTTATATTTTTTCTATCGACTATCAAAATGAGTACAAATCAATATAAAATATCTTCACAGGACTGAAATTCGATGAATAGTTGATTCATGTGGAAGACTCAAAAAACTCAAGTTTCAGCTACATCTCCAAAAGTATGAACATTTTGAAGCGAATCATTCCAGATTGATGTGAATTTTTATTCAGTTCATTTCAATTGGGTAATATTACCTATTTCGATAGGTTATATTACCATGTGATTTTCATGGCGTTTCTGTCAAAATGGATAATAATAAATTTTCAAATGCAAATATTTTAAATATTTATAGTAACTTGCTTTTATTTCGGAAACCAGACTCTTTAGGTATAGAAACATGATAAATCATTTGAAAAGGACTTTAATTTCGTTCCAGGATATTGGAAAAAAATTTATTTATTGTCTAAACAGGAAGAACCCAATTACAAGACAGTTGAAGAAATGAAGCAAGTTTCATTCAGAAATAACTAAGCTAAATACATAAACTGAAACTAAAAGGTACAAATTACATGTGTGGGAACGATAGAATAAGCTCAAAATTGTTTATTGGGATATGGAAGTGATTGTTCGCTATACAATATTTGTTTTACTTTGTTTTTAAAGGAACTTATTGATTCGTTGTAAATATCGATGTTTGTGCAGACTTCACTTGTTTTTTTGCACATTGAGTGCAGAGGAGATCTAACGAGAATATTTGTTTCGAGTTTTTTTAAGTAGAAGCAATTTCGTACCTGCTGTTGATACGTGGAACATGAAAGTGAAATTGTGTTAACAGTTCGGGGCAGTCCATTGAGTTATGTACGAGTTCGTAAATGAACAAGCAGGCATAGTATGTTCTACAGTTTTCTAGTGACAGGAATGGAAATTTATCCAACTACTTATTGTTATTGGAACCTTGTGGAGGGTAGACTCCGCCGGTCTTGAATGACACATACTTCATAAAGAGCCTTTGTACTGACTCGTGCTGATCGATATGACATTTGTAGAGTGATGACCATATCAGACAGCAGTAATTCAGTCTTGATTTTACATTTGCATTGTATAGGGTGGTGAGGCATTCTTTGTTTTGAGAATCTCTACATGTACGGAATATTAGACCGGTCATCCTCTTTGCAGAGGAGGTTGTGTTGGGAAGAGTTGAGTTTCGGGTCAAATTCAATACCGAGGTCCTTATTTTGTGCTTTGTGCTCTGATGGAGTGTTGCTAAGGGAGTATTGAAAATCAATGATTGCATTTCTCAGAGAATAAGTAGTGTATTTGCATTTTTGGACATTTAGTGGTAGTTTATTTTCGGTGCACCAATGGAGAAGTTCATGAATGTCGTCCTGTGAAATTGTACAGTCGTTTAGTGATTGAATTCTACGAAATATTTTCAAGTCATCTGGAAATAGCAGCAAGTTGCTGGAGATATTTCAAGCAATATCATCCATAAATAATGAGAATAAGAGGGGGGCTGAGGTGCTCCCTAGTGGGGCGCCGCTTGAGGCGATGAATTGATAGGATGTGTGTCCTCCAAATTCAACAAAGAGTGTGCGGTTTTGGAGGAAAGATTGAAAAATTTCAATTAATTGTGTGTCAAAGCCAAGGAAGTTCAGTTTGTTCAGAAGTATCTGGTGATCTAGTTTGTCGAAGGCCTTTGAGAAGTCAGTATAGATTGTGTCCAATTGAGAATGATTGTCAACTGCAGAACTCGCCGCCTGAGTGAAACACATCAGATCAGTGACCGTTGATCGTTTGCTCATGAATCCATGTAGGTCGTTTGTGATGATATTTTTTAGGTTTGGAAATAGTGAATTGAAGAGACATATCTCAAAGCCCTTTGCAAAATTGGAGAGAAGTGTTATTGGTCTGTAGTTTGCAACATTGTTGATTGCTCCGGATTTGAATATTGGGCATATTTTGGCAGTTTTACACTTATCTGGAAAGCATCCAGATTTCAGGGCAAGGTTGAAACTTGTCTGAAGAGGTTTAGCTGAAATTTGTTCACAGTCTTCGACCAGGAAACTCGGTACCGAATCAGATCCTGACGTTCGTTTGGGTTTTAGTTTTTTCAAGGAATTAAGTACCTCTGTTCCCGAAAAGGATTTTATAGTAATAGTAGGGTAATTAGTCGACAGATTAGATAAATTGTTCATTGTATTCGAGATAGGGGTGTAAACACTTTCGAAAAATTCAGCAAATATATTGACAATGCTGGATGGATTACTGTTTTCGTTGTCGTTATGGTATACAATGCCTGGAGTTCTAGAGGATCCTTTTTTGTTTTGGATATATGACCATAGATTGGATGAGTCAGTTTTAATTGAATTTTCTGCTGCTCGTTGGTATTCTTCATATGCGATAGATATTTTTGATTTGACAGATTTTCTGAGTTCCTTGAAATGCTGTTTGTCAAGTTCCGATTGAGTTTTTTTCAGTTTTTCGAAAACTTCATGTTTTTGTTTTATTTCACGAATTAAATCACTGTTGAACCAATGGGTGTATTTACTATTGAAGTTGGTTTGAGTAGGAACCCATAGATCAAGTACAGAGTAAATAATTGAGTAACACTTTGCTACTGCTAGATTTACATTAGAATATTGGTTCAGACATGACCAGTCGGTGTAGAGGAAAGCTGAATATAGTTCAGGAAAGTTAGCTTTGAGAAAATTGTAGTTCGTGATATTTTTGTTGTATGGTATTGCCACACTTGGTTTTGGGAATGCTGAGGTTGCTTGAAGGGCTGGGTGGTATTCATCTTCTGGTACGAAGGGTAGAAAATCATAATGGGTGCTACATTCAGGATTGGAAAAAATTTAATCTAGTAACCGTCCTGAGTGGTTGTGCACCAAGTTGAATTGTTCAAGGTCATAGAAGCTTTTGAGCTGATCGATTGTGGCAAAAGTGATGTTGTTTATGTTTGCATCAAGATTTACATAGTTAGGTTGATTGAAATTGCCTAGGATCAGTGAATTGCTGCCGTACAGACATTCAAGGGATTCAAGTGTAGTAAAGAGATTTTGTATGTGGTTAGTACTTGCGTTTGGGGGAATATAGATGACAAACACGAAGAGGACCTTATATATATATATATATATATATATATATATATATATAATAGATAATATACAGGGTGCACCATTTAAAGAACTACTTTTCACCATTTTTGTATCTATCGGAAAAAAAACAAATTTTGAACGACCCTGTATAATGGAGAACGAATCCACTTGAACATAACTACATTGGTAAACTACACCCCAAATTTCAGTTTTGTACGAGTCCAAATACCGCAGTAATAAACATTTAATTGAAGCTACGTTTTGCACAATAAGTAAGGAAATCAGTGAATTTCTTGAAAACCGCTTGAGATAGGTATAGAGAAGTATCAAATTAAAATGATCGTGAAATGATAGCAAAGTGAAAATTGCAATAATTCACAGGATGTCTCATTCAAAATATCAAAGTTGTTGCTACTTTTCAATTTAAGCGGCAACGCCTTAGCACTGAAAATAATTCAGATCGATAGAGTAGAAATAATTACCCAAAAAAAATAATTTTAAAATTTTTCCTGTGTTCTTCAGAAACGTCTAATAAGCCATCGGGTTTCGGACACTCTGTATACCTTTTCATTTCTCATAGCGTACCATTATATTTGTTTCAACATCCTTATGTAACTTTATGCTAGCAGGAAAAGTTAATCCAGACATCTGTCTGAGAAGAAAACTGGTGGAATCCGACAAATCGCAATTGGATTATTTTATCGTCGTTTGGTTGCTGAACTTGGATGCTCAGACGTACGGGATCGACTGGGCAAACTATTTCGTCCTGTTCAATTTGGTTTCGGTACACCTGGCGGTTGTGAAGCTGTTACTCATGCTGCTCGACAATTTATCAATTATCACCCAAACCCATCATCCAAAATATTTTTGAAATTAGACTTCAAGAACGCTTTCAATTCAATCCACCGCAACATCTTATTAGACTAAATCAAGAATATGATCCCCAATCTCTTCCCCTTTCTTAACCAATGTAACCAAAATGAAACTTTTTTATCTTTCGGAGATAGCCTGATCATGTCTGAAAGAGGAGTTTAACAGGGAGATCCTCTGGGCACAGCGTTATTTTGTCTAGCAATCGAAAAATTAACCAAATCGTTGGATTGTGATTTTAATTGTTGGTATTTGGATGATGGCTCTATCGAAGGAGATATCGATTCAGTGCTTGATAACTTACGCACTGTCATTTCCACTTCCAAGGCTGTAGGTTTAGAATTGAATTTTAATAAATGCGAAATGTTTTCTTTGAGCACTTTGGAACCAGACGAATTGTTGAAGTTCACCTCCCTTGCACCAGGAATCACGTTCCAGGAAAAACCCAACTGGATTCTGCTTGGCGCTCCGCTATCTGATGAAGCACTTCCTGTATGCCTCATAGAAAAGCAGAAGGCTCTGTCACTCATTGCTTCTAGAAGGAGTTATATTCCAACACACATTGCATTTTTCATTTTGAAAAACTGTTTGGCAATTCCAAAGTTAACATATATTATGAGATGCAGCCCGACATGGCACAGTGAAGAGCAACTCCTGGAATTCGATTCTATTTTGCGAAAAACATTGGAAGGAATAACGAATAATCATATGCAAGACAATACTTGGCGTCAAGCAACATTACCTGTTGACAAAGGAGGCTTAGGAATACGCTTGGCTTCCTCTCTTAAACTTCCAACTTATTTGTCATCTTTCAGTAGTGTTTCTCAATTAGTTTATATGATCTTACCCGATTCATTCTCAAATGTAACCAACCATCTCTTTATGGAAGGAGAGCAGAAGTGGATTTCAAAAACCAATTCTAAATTACCTGAACTAATGAAAAAGTTCCAAAAAGCTTGGGATCGCCCACTCATTGAAATGATTGCTAAGGATTTGTTTGTTTCAGCTATGTCCGCAAAAAAAAAGGCTCGAATCAAAGCAGTTACTTTCCACCATTCAGGAGCTTGGCTTAATGCTTCACCTGCCGCTTCACTTGGGTCTCTTTTGGATAATGAATCTTTCAGAATTTCCATAGGACTACGACTAGGTTCTTCTATTTGTGTCCCTCACTCATGCAAATGTGGTGCTCTTGTAGATGAGAAAGGAACGCATAGTTTGAGCTGTAAATTCAGCGCAGGTCGTCATTCCCGTCATCACGCAGTCAATGATTTCTGAAACGTGCATTAACAACAGCCAATATCCCTTCGATCTTAGAGCCTACAGGTGTCAGCAGAGACGATGGTAACCGCCCCGACGGCATGACACTTATTCCATGGAAGTTCGGAAAACCAGCTGTTTGGGATTTTACCTGCGTTGACACGGTTGCCACTTCACACGTAGTTGCTTCCTCCAAGTGTCCCGGAGCAGCCGCAGTGAATGGGGAGAAAATTAGAAGTAAAAAATACCAAACTTTACAACAACTTTATATTTTTTATCCTGTTGCCGTTGAGACTTTTGGAGTATTCGGTCCCAATGCTTTTGAATTCATTGGAGACATAGAAAGACGAATAACAGAAGTGACCAATGATAGAAGAGCAACTTCATTTTTGATCCAAAGAATCAGTATTGCGATCCAGAGGGGTAATGCCGCTTCTGTTTTGGGAACTATTCCTTCATGACTCAACTGAATGAATTATTTTTAAATCCTCAAAAGACGATTTTTCCTATGGAGAGTTCATATAAATCCCTTGGTTCAGTTCTTGATGATGACTTGTCAAAATCAACACGACCTTCCATATCTCCATGTAATTCTTCATCGAACAGCGTCATCTCCCTTCCACACAGATCCAGTGCCAGTAAAAATCATCGTATCAGAGAGCACAGCTCTGTTAGTTATAACACCATCAACTCCCTAGTACACGGAAATGCCAAAATTCCTGGTTTGAATGGTCTGAAAAACATTGGAAATACCTGTTTCATGAACAGCATTATACAATGTTTATCGAACACCAAATGGTTGCTCGAGTATCTGCGAAAAGACGAGTATATGAGGGATATCAACACAAGCATATCAAATATGAAGGGTGCTTTGATAAAACAATTCGCGTTAGTGATAAAAGATCTTTGGTTGGAAGATTCGTCTGATAAGGTGGTAAATACTGTTACCTTTAAAAGCCAGATACAAACATTTGCACCTCGTTTCATGGGGTACGCTCAACAGGACGCTCAAGAATTTCTCAGATATTTACTGGAAGGTCTTCATGAAGATGTAAACAGAGTGACAGAAAAGCCCAAACCTATCTTGAAAGAAATCGATGAAATATTGAGTGACCATGAAAAGGCACAGGAGTCTTGGTCAAGATATCTTAGAATGGATAACTCGAAAATTGTTGATAATTTTGTTGGTCAACTAAAATCATCGTTGAATTGTATTTCATGCGGCTATTGTTCTGTCTCTTTTGACCCCTTCTGGGATCTTTCACTCCATATTCCACAGAATACTGGCCAGCTCAGTCTTTCACATTGTTTAGACTCGTTTACCAGGGAAGAAATTTTGGACGGCGAAGAAAAACCAACTTGTTGTAATTGTAAGGAAATGATAAAATGCACAAAGTCATTATCTATACATAAGTTCCCCAAAATATTAGTAATTCACTTGAAACGATTCTCGCCGATGGGGAGATTTATGGAAAAACTAAATGCCACCATTGACTTCCCTCTCGAAGGTTTAGATATGAGAAATTATGCAGCAGATAACGTAACACCGTGTCTTTACAACTTATATGCTGTGTCCAACCATAGTGGAACAATATATAGCGGACACTACACGGCTTACTGTAGGCACCCTTATGCAGGCACATGGTACAAGTATAATGACTCCAGAGTATCACCTATATCCCCAAAATCCCTTATAAGTGGAGAAGCATTCGTCCTCTTCTATGAGCAAGAGGACATCCAATCACACCTTTAGTTTTTCAGTTTTCCATTTTAATCCATTTGTTAAAATATCTTTTTATATCTTTAAGAACTAAATAAAAGTTACAAGTATCTATAACTTTTTTTAATGTTATTTACTTCAAGAAAAACTACAACTGCGCTTGTAGCGACAAGTTGTCACTTTGAATGCGCAGGCTATTCAGTAGAGCGCGGAGTGGAATACTTTTGACTGCTTTGCTGATTCTGATTTAATTATGAAGTGTGTAGCGAATGCTTAAGAAATTGAAATTTTTAGTTGGACCTCGGAATTTTTTATTTATTTATGGGAGACAAATTCAAAATTCGTATGTTAACAACATAACAATGAAATAAAATATTAAAATAGTATATTAAAATAAGCAGAGTAGGTAGCTACCTCACAATTGTTCCTTTTGATTATTGTTATCGCTGAACCTATCGGTTCGTCGATAGTTTATTTATATACCTCTCATGTAGGTCTCGTCTACTGGATGTTGTCCGCAGCGTCAGGATATAAAACAATTGTGGATGTTAGAACTATGTCCAAGATAATTTTTCGAGTCATGGAATTTGGGAATGAAGGTTCTTGATGTTGTGTAATGTAAAAGTTTTCACAATTATCACTTCTCATTTCATAGGTTGAAACATATAGGGGTGTTTCAAATTTTAAGAATGAAATTTACAAATAGTAAAGATATAAAATGGAAAATGATTGTTTTTCAGATTCACAATCATAGAGATTGTCCTGAATTCGATCAAACAAAAACTACAAATCATCGATACTTGAAAGAAAAAATTAAAACCACTTGAAAGTTATTATCATTTAAAATTATTTTATTCACATCTCAGATTCAAAAATAAGATTATTAACTATATTGAGATGGATGATTCACCTCTATGAACCCAAAATGGGATAATCTAAGATATAAAGATAACTGATTTACTTCTATGAATAAAAATATGATGAACAGAGATTTGAAAATAATTGATTCACTTCTCTGGATCAAAATTCAATACAAATTGCATTTTTCAGAAAATTATTGGTTAACAGGTATTGTAATTTCCAAATAATTATGAGCTAATTGAAACTTCCCTGTCAATTAACTGAATTAATGGAATTATTGACTCTTTTTTGTTTTATGGGACCCTTGGCATTGGAATAATGAATCCAGATAAGATCAAATACACACATTCACATTTATTGAAATAGTCGAGATCACTAATTTCTGGAAAAAATACTACAATGCCCAGAACGATGGCAAAAGTGGTTAGAGTTTTTTTATTTTTGAGTTTTCTGAATAGTTTAAAAAACAAAACTCAAAACATGTTTTTGTTCGAACACTGGAAAAACCGCGCCAGGATGTGACGTAACAAGTTCAGAACTATCACTGATCGCCGAGAGCGTAAGAGAATCATGGTGGATTTATGCAGCACCAATTAACAATTATCAAGAAATAATTATCAGTCAACAATTAGCAATTATAAGTTCAACCATCATCCTACAATGGCCGTGTTTATGCAGACGAGTAACAATTATCAATTAACAATTAACAAGTAGAAAGTTGGCCAACTTTTAACTTCTTGATTTAATTGAAGCAAATTTTCTTCTAGTGCGCAACTAGTACGCAGATGACCGTGGATTGGTCCGTGCGATGACGAAAGCTAACCCAACTTCCACTGAATAAAATATTCTGGTTTGTTTTTGTTGTGGGTTGTGGCGTCTTTTGTGATTTTATTTGTTTGTGAAAATATACTGTAAAAATGTAAATTGATGATGCCATTTTGATCAACCCCGTTCGGCAATTTCCCGTGTTGTATGACTTGTGCGCATGCTTACTTTTCTTCCTTAATTGTTAATTGAATGTGCATAAATGCCATCATTTTCGTTACTTGGTAATTGCTAATTGTTAATTGAGAATTGTTACTCGATAATTGTTAATTGGTGTTGCATAAATCCACCATTGCAGAAGTGCCAAGCGTCATTTCCAGCCCAGATCACAAGGTAACATTGGTTTGACTGTGCTTTTCATCAGATCTCCTGCCTTGTTGGGAGCCCCCAGGTTCACTCCTGAACGATTGTATCATCAAGTCCACCATGGAGTCATTCAGGAATGATTATATCTATGAAAAGGTACGCTCGGTCGATTTCTTAAGAGGTCAAAATTTCCTCCTCTACTATAACTCGTGAAATAATAATATTTGTCACGCCACTGGTAACAATTCATGATGTTGGCAAAGTGAGGCATTCACTCAAAAATTATCTGATTGAAAATATAATTATAGATAAACAAAAATTAGTGGAAGCACTTGTTCGCCATTCAAAACAAGTATCCTTAGAAATAATGAAAAACATTTTTTTTTTATTATTCATACGTATTGTTTGAAATATTACACAAAATCACCGCCTTCAAATTCTGCGAGAAGAAAGAATTTATACGAAATTGATTTAGTATAATTGCATACAAATTCTAGAATAATTCGGGAGACACCCGTCTTCTATGTCTTCCCGAAGGTAAGAGACAAAACAAAAAGAATCGATCAACGTTCAAACTAAGTTACACAGTAGAGGAGAGATCAGTATTATCGATTCCTGTATTTTCAACCCAAGTTATTGACTGCTAGGTTTCGCTAGGAACAGTAAGTTCGATCCTTGAAATAAATGCGAGGATATAATACATAGATTCAGACATTTGAATATTGAACAAGGAACGTTACAGATATATCGTTACATGTTTCGCGTAATTTAATCAATATATTACTAGAGAAATCAATTAAAATGAATCAAAGTGATTAGATTCGATTTTTCAAACAGCAGGCAAAATGTTCCAGCTCCTTAGATTCCCCTTTCTTCTCGTTTCCATCGCTAAAGACAAACTCAGATTGCGACCCAACATATCACGGGAAAAAAAGTAATCGATATATGTTCTCAGAATCATCATCACGGGGAAAAAGTAATCGATATATGTTCTCAGAATCATCATCAATACCCTCCTTCCATGTGAATTTTCTGGAGTTGCAGTCATACTTCTTTCATATTATTGAAATGCGGTATGGAACGGCATCTTTTGTAAACGTAATGATCTATTGGGTCCTCAACAACTCCTTTTCCAACAAACCAGGTCCAGGACAGACCCTCGGGGTATCGAAGCGCACGGCACAAGAATGGTTCCAGGAAAAACACAAACAACACTGGAATGACATCCCAGGAAACAGACACGGGAAAGAGTACATCAAAGTCCCGTGCCGAAAAGAACAGCAGACCTGTTAATTTCAAACAGGAAACAACTGGAAAATATTACGGGGCTCATGACTGGACACGCGCCTGTAGAAGAGCACCTCAATGAAATGGGACTGTTCAACGGCGACCTAATATTTCATTTATTCAATAACACATCCAGCAGGCTGATGACCATTTACAGGTGTATATGATTATAAAACATCTGTTTATTGTAGTATTGCAACATATATTATGATTGAGGTAATGTGGATAAATGTCCCTGACATTACATGACTAATTCTGCAAGACACTAGAAAGTTGAAATTTGAATTCAGATAAAGATAGAAAGGAGATATCGATACACTGCAAGGTATTATATCAACGACACATGGTTGTAAGGAGACAATGAAAATGATGTTGAGAGTTTGGTATAGCTATGCGAAATGTTATATTAGATCTCGATCAGATCAAGGAACATTGAAGTGAATCATGGAACGTAAGATATTACATCAACTTGATTTCTGCAGTCTAGAGCATTAGATACATACTGAGTGAGAGTACACAGATTTGTTTCTGCGCTACGAGATTCAACGAAACCATGTTGGTAATTGGAAGTGAACGTCTGTACGTGATTATAGATTGAATCGAACAGGATTATTTCTATTAACTTAGAGAAAACAGAAATCAGGCGATCGGTCTATAATTTTCAACTTCTGAACATTTTCCCGACTTGAATATCGGGCAAACACGGGACACCTTCCAGAATGCAGAAAAATAACATGTTCCTAAGATCCAGTTGAATATGATGGCTGATGAACAAGATAGCAATTCAACGAATTCTCTGACAATTTCAGCTCCAATGCCATCAGGCCCACAAGTTAACTTGTTCTAAAGCTTCTTTGCGGCACAAATTATTTCTCCCTCAGTTATTTCATTCACAATGAGAAATTGGCTAGGATTCAATAGTGTTCGTGTAAGATGTGGTACAAGGGTGCAGCTATATACTCCAATATCAGTCTGACCATCTCATTTTCGATCCCATCTGGACCCGCTGATTTTTTATTTCTCAAGGAGATAATTTCATTTTTCATTTCGGTTATGGAGGTGGAGATATATAGAGTTTAGAGATATTGTATGTTGCTCTTTTCAGTCAGAATTTTTGATTTTTGATGCAACCTTTCAGAAAAATAATTATTCATTTCATTTGCTATATCATTTGCCTCAGTTATTTCCGTACCATCTTTCAGAATTGAAATTTTGATGGTGTTTGTATTCTCCTAATAATTGTTGGTAAACATGTTCACAACTTTCCACATATTTTTTGCTGATCCAGCATTCTTTTCTATTTCAGATCTGAAAAAAGTGGTTTTAGCTATTTTCATTAGCTTAAGATTGTTTCGGTATCTGTCTTCTTTTGGTATTTTATTCCTCGGTTCTGATATTTGTATTCTGTGCAGAGATTCGCGAGTTTTAATGTTCATGTACCGAGAAGATTTGGTTATGTAATATATTGGAAATCAAGAAAATAGAGTAATGTAACGGAGTCTTCAAATATGTAGCATAATCAGATACTTTGATAAATAAAATTTGAAAGAGATATAGTTAAGATTTATATCTCAACGATTGGCAAACCTTCTGGGGTATATGAAAAAAATTCAGGAGCTCCAAGCATCGCAAAGTATGGTAATTTTACAGAAAAAATTAAATACATCATCATTTTGTGAATGAGAATGTTACTGATATTATGAAAGTAGGATCAGAGGGAAATATGGCTGATATACTCAACAGAGAAAAATTCAAGAAGTTCAAATATATGTACAAGTTAAATGAAGTGTATGATCCACGTGGATCGATGAAAATGTATTGAGGCGTGTTGAAAAATGGGTTCATTCATATTGAGGTTGTATATATGTCGCCATCTTCCTGCAAAGCAAGTCCCAGTGTTGTCATTTGTATGAGAAGAAGAACGTATGCTAGTAAACAAGTGGAATACGATGGCATGTGGCATGGGGAAAAATGCTTTCTTACTCCGTAGTGATATTATTTAGAATGATGAATCCTATTATGTGTTCCGTTAGTTATCAAGTCAGAGCCATGAAACTTGGGATACTTGTTACGAATAAATAAATTATTCGAAAACTCTGTAAGAAAAGGTTAGTGAACTTGTAATAGTCGTAATAAGGCATTACTTTTGTTGTCAAATCAATTATGCCACACGTACGATATAACGGGATACTAAGAAACGGGATAACAGGATGTGGGAGAACGGGATGAAAGAGGATAACCGGAAACGGTAGATAAATTCAATTGTATTTCTGATACAAGTTTCCTAACAAATGTGAAACATATGTAATTTTTTTTTTCACCCAATAATTTCCACGCACCACCATCTACTACACGTAAGCAATTTCCAGGAAATATTCAGAATTTCGAAGATTCATCAATTACCTTCATTATAGATGGATTTTTCAATCCAACAACTCATGTTCCTCTAATTTACTGAATTTTCGATATATCCTGATACAGTATCTGCTCCAGTATAGGTTTCGTGAGCGACTCATATCGGCCACTCACCCCAATGTGTATCGCGTATCGCGTATCGCAGATTCCAATATCAGTAGAATACGTAAATACGTTTTCTCACGAAGATAACGCTTCGCCCATTCTTTTTATTGGCTTTTCCGAATTCCATTTCAGGAAAATCCAAACACAAGATAGTTTATTATTTTGTTATCTCGCGGAAATCCCAAATCCCAAGTGATAGCTTTTATGTTATGCTCAATCGACAGAAGCCAGATGGGAAATCCCCCGATCGGTAACACACCAATGCCTTATACACGAAATAATGCATTTAAATATCAATTTTTATGCTAATCTACCCTTGGTGCCACTCTCTGTACAACAGGCAGCTTCAGTGATGAAAGAGTTAATAATAATAATAAGTTTATTTACAAAAATAGCAATGAAAATTATAATTTGAAGAGCTAAAAAAACAGGAATATATGGCAATACAGACTGAAAAGTTGAAAATAATAAGAATAAAGTCATTGACCAAAACAAATTATTTCATTTAAAAAAACGTGAGGTGCTTTATATCAGTTATCTTAATATCATCAGGAAAAGTGAGTGGAAAGCACCCCACACTATTTTACAAGAAAAAAAAATATTTTTTTCAATTACTTTATTCCTATTATTTTCAATTTTTAAGTCCGCATTGCCATATATGCGTTTTTTTTTTTTTTTGTTCCAACTATAATTTTATTCCTAACTTTTTACTCCATATTGCTGCAGAGGACTGAAAGAGACAAAGGAGAAAACCTCTTCGATTGATTTATCCACATGAGATGGAAGTTATTAATAACAACATTTTGGAGAATATTTTGAGAACCAGTGCATTCGCCATATCTTTGAAATGTTAATTATGCTGAGAAGGGTCTCAGTGCATTAACCACTTTTTACTAGTAGCCACTGAAGAGTGCCACTATTTAGCTCCTGCTCCATCATCAGATCTGCTCCAAATTATAGTGTTGTCTACATATACATACCAAGTTTCATTTCGATACGAGAATTAGAAGTAGGTTAAAATTGACTTCCAAGATTGGATTACATTATTTGTTAGTTACAAGTGAAGCTATCAATAATTCATAATCTCCAATCCCAAAAACCCCCACATGGCAATTTTGAATAGAATCGGACCATTATCACATAGATCGTCCGCTATCCCGAATTTGGGAATTTTGATAAATAATTCATAATTTTCGACCCCAAAAACCCCCACATACTGATTTTGGATGGAATTGGACTATAATCACAAGGATCGTTGGCCTCCATTTTGATTTCATGAATTTTGAAAAAAAAAACATCAATACCTATAATTATACGGTGAATAAACAATGATCACAGACGCGATATGTTAATCACTTGTTTGCGATAAAGAAATTGAAAAATAAAGAAACTAATACTACAACATATATTATGGAGACCATTGTGTTCAATATGGTTTGAGTATGTCTTACAATACAATATATAATAATAATGAAAATGATAATCCTTCTCATATATTATGACAAAAGAGAGACTATGAGTAACAATAAGAAAAATAATGAGATACAAAAGGCTTATGAAAAAAGTACTAGTGAATAGGAATATATACAGTGCGGCTTTATATAGTCCCCCCCCCTGCAGTTAACTTTCGAACGGTTCGAGGTAAAACAATGAAAAAAAAAGGTATTGTATGATATCACAGATTCTACTTTTTGAAATGAAAGACATTGTGATAACCCGATGGATGGCGCGGGGGGCGGCACATCAACTTCAAAATTTTAAATAGCATGGGGGGTCATGTGGACATCGTTAGAAAGATAATTCAATTATCTTTCAAAAGATCTATTTTTTTTTCATTCATTTGATATGTGACTTGTGATAACCCGATGGATGGCGCGGGGGGCACATCGAATTCAGAATTTTAAATAGCATCGGGGGTCGTGTGGCACATCGTCAGAAAGATAATTCAATTCTCTTTCCAAACATCAAATTTTTTTTTTCATTCCTTTGATATGTGACTTCGCGGCTTTTTGAACGGTTAGACGTAGTACAATGAAAAAAATTCTGTATGATATTACCGATACTACTCTTTGAAATAAAATACATTGTGATTGCCTGATACATGGCGCGGGGAGGCACATCAACTTCAACATTTTGAATAGCATGGGGGTTTCATGTGGCACATCGTTGAGAAGATAGTTCAATTCTCTTTCCAGCCATCCTATTGTTTTTATCATTTCGTTGATTTGTTTTTTCACAATGTCAAGCATAAGTCCGGCTTCCTATAGTTCCCCCATTTCTCCTAACCTTCGAATGGTTCGACGTGGAACAACGAAAAAAAAAAGGTATGGAATGATCACCGATGCTACTTTTTGAAATGAAAGACATTGTGATTGCCCGATAGATGACGCGGGGGGCATCAACTTGAAAATTTCTGATAGCATGGGTGGTAATGTGGCTCATCGTTGAGAAGACAATTCAATGTCCTCTCCAACCATCTTTTTTTTTTATTTCGTTCATACGTTTTGTCATAATATGCATTTGAAATGTCAAGTATAATAAAAAACACAACTGTTATGTAGGATTTCTATTTATTGAGAATAGGAAGCAAAAATGTTGTGAATTTACGAATTAGTTGTTTGGAATGTACGCCTAATGTTTCTTGACAATGGAATATTCCATTCGAAAATCATTTCGGGGCATTATGTAACATATCTGCAGATATACCAGCACACACCCGTGTTATTCGTTGTTTCAGTTCTTCCAAAGAGTCGTATTGTAGCTCTCATACTTTTGATTTGATGTAACGAAAGAGGCACAAGGTATGAAGTCTTGTGATCGTGCCGGTCATTCGATTGGTTCACGACGTCCACTCCATCTCGTAGGGTATCATACATCCAGATACTCTCGAACTTGACGTTGGAAGTGAAGAAGGGCCCCGTCTTGCTGGGAAGTAATGTGTTTCTGTAATTCGTTCTCATTTTCTTCTAGTATCTGAAGTATGAGTGGATCGATCGTTTCTTGTAGCTTCTCCAGGTATGAATTACCGTTTAAGTTTCCTTCCAGAAATAAAGCCCACACATGCAGTTTCTGTGGAAACTGTGTGTGAACTTTTAGGAAGATATGAGGGTTTGTATCACTTCAGTACCGCACATTCTGTTCATCCACGTTTCCGTAGAAAAAAAAGTACTTTAATCTGAAAAACAAATATTTTTAATGTAATTGCGGTTCCCAGCTATCTTTTTTATCATAATTTCACAGATTCCCATCCTTCGGTCTGGGTCATCTTCTCTGATTTGTTGTAACATTACCAACTTGTATGGATGGAATTTGTGTCTCTTCAAATATTTTTCCAGTGTCGATGTTGAAACGTCAATCGTATTTGCTACAAGTGAGGTATTTTGCAGAGGATCAACCATCATTCTGGCAATTACCGAAACTTCCCTATGAACAGTGTCAGTTATGTTGAATTTTTCAACCAGTTCCCTCAAATACTTTCGAGTTATCGGATGATCAGGGAATTTTTCATTAGAAATGTCAGAATGAATAGAACACTTTTGAAAAAGCATTACCAACTTGATTTTGATTACCTGGTCTGTACAGAATGTCATAGGTGTAGCATGAGACTTCCAGGCAAGGTGAATTTCTTTATTTTTGATTTAATTTTTATGATTCATGTCGAAACTGAACGAAACAAACCGCTGGTCAGTAATAATCGAATATGGCGGTCTATCAAAAGTGTCCCCTAGTTCTCCATGGCACCCACTATAGCATAGGTTTTTCCTTCACGGCCGAGTGTTTTCTTCCGCTATCATTGAGTTTTTGCGAGAAGAAGGCCATTGGGCGTCCTGCATGAGAGATTTGCAGGGATGGAGAAATCCTTGTCGTCGATTGTTTCAACCACAGCTTTTGATATCTCGATCTTCAGATCTTCAAAATTGCACTTTTTTCTGGAGATACGGAAAATATTTTTGCGTTCAGAAGCTTTTTGACCTCATCTGAATAATTGGGGACCCATCCAGAATATTGTGCAAACATTCCAATTGTACGCTGAAGTTCTTTGGGTTTGTGCGGTGGAGAAAGATTCAGTGCAGATTCAGAACGATCGGGATCAGGAGAAACTGTATTGTTTTCCATTTTATATCCGAGTGAGTTTATGGATGTCTTAGCATAACTTCTTTTGTCATGATTGATTGTGAAACCGTATGTATTCACTGCTTCCATAAATCTCTTGAGGTTTTGGTCATGTTCTCCTTTATCATTCCCGTAGACTGTCACATCATTAAGGTAGGCGTAAGTTTTCTCCAATTTTTCTTTTGAAATTACGTTATCAATTGCACGCTGGGAAGTAGGTACTCTGTCGGTGAGGCCAAACGCAAAACGGCAAAATTATACTCTGTAGTACACGGCTTAAATAGAAGCTTTTCGTTAAAAAGTTTCTTTATTAGTTATATTATTTGAATATGCAAACTGAGTTGATAAATATCTGAAACTTTTATTATACAGAAAGGTGACTTATTCTTTTAACTGACGAAACTAAAAAGGAAAGGGTTTTCTAGTCGATGCGTATTTTTTTATATATGATTACGTATAACTTTTTACCGAGAAGTCCGATTCCTATCCATCAATGAATAGGTTGTACTTCAAAGTTGATCTCATTTGGATTTAGAATATAAAATACACCCCTAAAGGTAGCAAAATGAAGGATAATGATCACTCACCCTCTAAATTCTGGTCGGTTAACCGATTCGATCAGGCATAACTTTGTACTGGGTTCTTCGATTTGGATGACCATTCCTTTATTAGATAGGGTTTACCTCATAGTAGATTATTTTCGGATTTCAAATGAAATCATCCATCCTTACGGGTAGAAAAATAGGGGATAATTGATTTTTCACTTGTGAACATTGGCACACATATGTAGTTGACAATGACAGATCGCTATTGTCATTATTTTCGTTCTCCTACATCCGTCACAATCATTATATTCTATCAGAGGATGGAATGATATACGGAGTAATGAAATAAACTAACCAGAACAACAAAAATAATTTATATTACAAGAAATAGTAAAACTTGATAATCATATTATTTAACTGGTAATAGTTGAGGTGAGGTGAGTATTTTGGAAGTGATCAAGGAACAAATAGGTAGTACAGCCCCAAAAAATTGAAAAAAAAAAAAAATTTAACCCAAAATTAAACCGACGAAAACGGAACTGCAAAGTGAGAAATAAAATAAACCTTCTTAGTCTCAATTACTAAGGTCCTGAATTAATGTAAGTAACTGATTTTGAGTCGGCGCCAAACGAACAATCAACGAAGATCATTAAATTACTTAAAAAAAATTATCAGAAAGTCACCGCGCAACTCGATTCCTTCATTGTACGCCTTACCTAATTCATTTGCTTGTTTGTTTGGCGCCGACTCAAAATAAGTTACATACATTAGTTCAGGAGCTCAGTTATTGAGATTGAGAAGGTTTATTTTATTTTTTACTTTTCAGTTCCGTATTTCGTCGGTTTAATTTTGTGTTATAAAGTTTTCATTAACAATTTCCTTATTAAATTTCATGGAAACACAAAGTCTTTGGCTTTTGTTCATGCAGATATCTTCTCATCATATACCTGTATATTTTTTATGATTGAATCAAACTTCATTTACTTCATAGAAGAAGAAATGTGTAACGAACCTAGGCCGGACCTGTCGCCTCACATGTTGCCTCGACAGCGATGAGATCATCCCCGGAGATGTTCGAGAACCATCCAGTGCGCTCTGCCGCGGAAGACAACGGTCAATATTGGAAACAATTGGAACACGCCGGTCGCCAACGGAAAGAATTGAAACATCGAGAATGCTGTATCGGAGATAAATAGCAACCCTAAAGGGTCCCCAGAGACACAGTCTGAACGAGCCCATACCATCGAGCTACAGTGGCGAAATAATATAAATTGTTGTAGATTAAGTGTGAAATAAATTTTTTTAAACCAAGTTAAGTTTATTTACGTTACAATTGGTGTCGGAAGTGAGTTTTTGAAAAATAAACAAGTGATCGTGGAGTGGATAGTCAGAAAAATAAATTGATAGACCTTTCTGTACGCCCAAAATAGACAGTGGCCCGGGTTTTTCGCGAAGTGGACAATTGTGCGTGGGAATATAAACTGATACGCTGTTCGCGTGAAACAGAAAATAGACATGGCCCGGTTTTCGGAAGTGGCAAGTGCGTGGAATTAATTGATACCTCTTCGCTGAAACAGACAATAGACTGGTGGCCCGTCGAAAAGAATTCGCGAAGTGAATTTTAAAAAAACTGATAACTTTTCTGTAAAACAGACTGATACCTCGTCAAAGACAAAATGTGTTCAAGAAAAGTCGCCTGCAGGATTTGAAGGTAGCGGAATTGAAACAGGAATTGGAGGAAAGGAACTGGAAACAACGGGTAAAACGAATTACTCAGAAAAGACTTGAAAGGATTTAAACCCAAAGGTGAGGGACGAAACATTTTTTCGAAGTTCCCAAGCGGGGTTGGTTTTGGGCAATGAAAAACTGGAAGAAAATGTGAAATCTGGAAGAAAGCCAAAAATTAAAGAAGCCTGGAAAAATGCTAGAAATCTGGAAGAAAGCGGGAAAAATTTCTGAAACCCGGAAGAAAGCTTCAAGAAAATTCTAAATCTGGAAGAAAGCTTCAAAAAATTCAAAGAAGCTTGGAAAAAAAGTAGGAAATCTGGAAGGAGCTTGAAAGAAAATTCAAAAAATCTGGGAGAAGCCAAGAAAATTTGGAAATCGGAAGAAGCCCTAGAAAATTCAAAGCCTGGAAGAAAATTCAAAAGCCCTGGAAGAGAAGTTCTGGAAAAACCCCAGAAGGTTAAAAAAAGGTTTGGGGTTGGCTATTTCTGGGAAGAAAGAATGGGAACCGTTGGAAGAAGATAGATAAAATTGGGAAACAAATGAACACGGGGTAGAAAAAAATCAAAGAGGGGGTTTCGAGGCGAAATGGACAAAATAAAGGAAACAACCCAGTAAGCTGAAAAAACGAATTAATGTGGCCCTCCACAGGAGGTTAACAAAAATGCAATCTGGACTTGAGTTTAAAACTTGGATAAAGTTCAAGAGGGAATAAAAGTTTAAAAGATCAATTCAGAAAGGGGGAAGTCCATGAAGCCGCCTCAGTTCGACGGAAAAACTCCATGGGCAAATTACCGCCGGAATTTTTGAAGCAGCGGCCAAAGCAAACGGATGGAATGCAGGAAAGAGCTGTAGCGCTGACACTGCATTACGGGGAAAAAAGCGACAAATATTTCAAACTCTCACCGCCCAAGAACAGGGGGGACTATGATCAGCTGATTAAACATCTAGAATTACGATAGGCCCAAAATTTTGGAACCGCATCCCTCCCAACTAAAAAAATGCCCCAGAAATGGGGCGAATCCCAAAATTCGAAGCTGCAAAAGCGGGCTTTCCCAAAAAACCCGGAAAATGTAAGGGCGATTAGCGGTTCAGGCATTCTTGGATGGACTCCGTGACCAAGAAACCAGACAAGCGTTGACCTTTTTCAATCTGTGACGCCTGGCACGCGCGGTTTGAGGCGCAAACAATCCTGCAAAACCAAAGTAAAGGGTTAAATAGAAGAAGACTCACGGGGCATGCTGACTTGGGCTGCCATAAGAAAAAGTGATGAAGGAAGTGTTGGGTTGAAAAAAGACAGATAAAAATGCCGGAATTGTGGAAAATTGGACATGTGCGTAGCAAATTCCATTCATCGACTCCGATGCAGGAAAATTAAAAAGGTCGACGAGAAGGGG
The DNA here is from genome assembly GCA_018342105.1 of Gonioctena quinquepunctata. Classification (NCBI taxonomy): domain Eukaryota; kingdom Metazoa; phylum Arthropoda; class Insecta; order Coleoptera; family Chrysomelidae; genus Gonioctena; species Gonioctena quinquepunctata. Next base: position 601,213 of record JAFIRS010000407.1, read on the forward strand.
GAAACCCTTGGCATGTGCCGAAGCCCCCGGGTTAACAAAAGCATATTGCTATCCTTCAACGACAAAAACAAAAAGGGGTCTTCTGGGGGGTCTCATATTTAAAGAGCCTTGCACCATGCTGCTGGGAACAGGTGCATAAAAGGGCAATTCTCGGGCCTTCCTTTGCCAGAACACCGGAACGGTTGAACCAAACGGAACACGCACGGGAACGGGGAGCCGGGTACTGTATATGGCGGCTACCGATTGGGAAAAAATTTTGGGCAGCACTAAATGGGAACATCAGGGGATTGTAGCGGACATCGAAGACGATGCAATCATCGGGGAATGGACATCATGAATTCCAGGGGTTTGAATTGGTTTAAAGACGGCGTCCTACGTGTCAACGGAAAAGCTGGTTTCTTCATGGGAGAAGTGAGGGGTTGATCCGTGTGTTGTTGGCTGAAGATGGCGTACCAAAAAGGGCTAAAAACCCTTCTGAGGTCGCCTGGACGGTACGGGTGGAAACGTGGTGATTTCGGCCCAAATTCCGGGAAAATTGGACGGGGGATTGCACTAAAGGGAAACCTTGTTCGGCTGACAAATTTTGCCCCTAAAGTCAAGAATACAATTATTTTCCGTGACCAAGAAAAGGAACAATATTGGGGCATTGCTCGTCAAATTTCCTCAGTAATCCGGGTGTCGAGGGCCGGGTTAGCCAACCCAACAACTTGCCCCGGGGGAACTAGAAAAATTGTTGCCATTCTTCCAAAGATATAAAACCAGCTCAACAGCCCAAACTAAGAGATTTGGGGGTTTAAAAATACCGCATCTTCGATACCGGACAAAAGGAGGTCAAAAATAATTTTGGTCAGCACAAGATTGATACTGGGGTGCCGACCGATCCGGCAATCAGCAAGAAGGGTTCCTCTTCCCAGAAGGAAGAGGCTGACAAAATAGTCAGCGATATGGGAAAAGAAGGAGTTATCGAACCATCTGACAGTCCCTGGTCCTCTCCAGTCGTACTGGTGAAGAAAAAGGATGGATCGACACGCTTTGTGTAGACTATCGCCAACTTAATAATGTCACGAAGAAGGACAGTTACCCTCTCCCGAGAATAGATGACACCCTAGACGTTGGCTGGTTCCACGATTTTCTCGACCTGATCTGAAGAGTGGATACTGGCAAGTAGAACTGGCTCAGGAAGATCGAAAAGACTGCTTTACCATCGGCTCAGGATTGTGGCAGTTCACCGTTATGCCATTCGGGCTCTGTAATGCTCCCGCCACATTCGAAAGATTGGTGGAAACAGTACTGAAGGGACTCTCATGGAACACGTGTCCTAGTGTATCTTGACGACATAATTGTGGTCGGCAGATCGTTTGAGGACCACGTGAAAATTTGGGGGAAGTATTCCTGCGACTGAGAACTCCGTATTGAAGCTGAGCCCTAAGAAATGCCATCTGTTCCAAAAAATTACGATACCTCGGCCACGTTGTCTCTGGGGAAGGGTAGCGGTGGACGACCAGAAGATCAAAGCTGTTAAGGTTGGCCCATCCCAAAAGACATTCACCAACTTCGAAGTTTCCTTGGTTTTATGCACTACTATCGCCGATATGTGCTGGGATTCATCAACATCGCTAAACCACTGACCAAGCTCACGGAAGGCCAAACAAAGTTCCAGTGGTCGAAGAATGTCAAGACTCATTCAGGAAGCTGAAAGGAGCTTTGATCAACGCACCTATACTGGCTATCCCTACCCAAAGGGAAATTCATTTTGGATACGGACGCCAGCAACGTGGGACTTGAAGCTGTCCTATCTCAGATCCAGGAGGGACAGGAGAAGGTCATTGGTTATTTCAGCAAGACGCAGCAAACCAGACCCGCAATTACTGTGTCACCAGGCGAGAGCTGTTAGCTGTTGTAAAGGAGTGGAACACTTTACAAGTACGTGTACGGAAGAAGATTCCTGTTGAGAACTGACCATGCAGCTCTCAAATGGCTCTTACAGTTCAAAATCCTGAGGGTCCAGTAGCACGTTGGATCGAGACCCCAAAGAATTCCGATTTCGAGATCGAACATCGAGCCGGAACTAGCCATAAGAATGCAGATGCCTTTTCGCGAAGACCATGTCAGATGATTGCTCAATTGCCGACGAGCAAAAGAAAAAACAACACTTTGTAGAACCGCGGCAATGGATGACAACTGGAATGACAGCAAGATCCAGAAAGACCAAGAGAGAGACCCGACCTTGGCTAGTCGTCAGCTGGAAGAAGGGCAATCGAAGACCATCATGGCGGGAAGTCGCAGGTTACTCACCGGCTGTTAAGTCCTATTGGGCACAATGGAACTCTCTTATTCTGGACAATGGGATCCTGAAACGTTGTTGGAGGCCGATATTGGTGGGAAGACAGACGCCAAATAATTTTCCCAGGAACAGAAGAGGGTGCGCGGAAATCCATGATGGAGTCGCCGGGGGGACATCTGGGATTGAGAAGACCCTGCAGAAAGTGAGGCAACGGTTTACTGGGCCCAATTGTCAAGCTGACGTCAGGACTGGTGCAGAAAGTGCGCTGTATGCGCTGCTGCAATGGACCTCGAATACGACCCAAGGCCCCGATGCGTCAGTACAACGGGCAGCCCGTTCGAGAGAATCGCCATTGACATCGCCGGCCGTTTCCCGTATCCGACCACGGGAATAAATACATCCTTGTGGCAATGGACTACTTCAGTAAGTGGGCGGAAGCCTATGCCTGCCAACCAGGAAGCCATCACCGTCGCCGACGTCTTGGTGAAAGAATGGATATGTCGATTCGGTATTCCAATGGAGCTGCACTCGGATCAAGGCAGAAATTTTGAATCAACCTTTTCCAAGAAATATGTCTACTGCTGAACATCCGCAAGACAAGAACCACGGCCCTACATCCCAGTCCGATGGAATGGTGGAACGGATGAACAGGACGATCAACCGCCACTTGTCCAAAGGTTGTCTCCCGACCATCAAAAGACTGGGACCAATTTCTTCATTTGTTCCTGATGGCCTATCGATCCCAGCACACGAGTCAACCGGTCAAACTCCTGCTTGTATTATAATGGGCCGAGAACTGCGACTGCCTTGTGACCTGAAGTTTGGGATACCGCCAGGACAAGACACTGCAGGGAGGGACTACGTCAACAAACTTCGGCAGAGAATGGACGACATCCACGAACGAGTCGGTTGAAAATCAGAGTGCCAGCGATAAAATGAAGAAGACCTATGACATCAAGGCCGACGCTGGAGGATTTAAGGTTGATGATCTGGTTTGGCTGTACAACCCCAAACGTCGTCGTGGACTATCACCAAAGTTGCGGAACTCGTTTGGAAGGCCCGTATAAAATCGTGAAAAGGATAAAAAGACCTTGTGTACCGAATCCATAAGCCACCCAGGGAAACCAAGGGTCGTCCATTCAACAGGTTGGCCCCTTACGCTGGAAACCATGACCAAGTTCGCACCCTCAAGCCACCGGAGGATGATATGACGTTCGAAGTTTATGTCCTTGTATTCAAACGGGCGAAAGTTCTATATGGGGTTACTAGAGAGGAGTCACGAGACCTTTTCGAGGTGCCTGCTGACTACGCACTAGCGCACTGGTGGCGAAGATCTTCAAATGTCCAGGGGCATCGCCGTAGTGTTCTCCAAAAATTTGGTCAACTCCAAACACTGCGGGAGCAGAATCCAGAAGTTGGTGGGGTGCTACAGTTGAAGAAAGGCCAGAGAAACATCTACTACCTAGGGTTTCCAAGAGGCATTCTCCCAAAATAAACCGTCCTATGAAGATGTCTGGAAGAGTCTCCCAAACTAAAGATACTATGGTGGACCAGAATCTGGTGGATCTAGCAATTCCAAAATTGTCCTGTGGTATTGATGGGTTGGACTGGAAATCATAAAAGTATGCTGGAGGCGATATTCAGATCCAGCGGCGTCAAGATTTTGGTTTGCTGTAACCCTCTTCCACGACCGATCATGAAGACCGTGGAGTGTTACTTCCATCGAACTTCACGGTGCAGATATGGGGAGTCATGCAGATATCGTCACACTCCAAGGATGAAATTTCGGGACGAAATGTCTTTAAGAAGGGGGCAATGTAACGAACCTAGGCCGGACCTGTCGCCTCACATGTTGCCGTCGACAGCGATGAGATCATCCCCGGAGATGTTCGAGAACCATCCAGTGCGCTCTGCCGCGGAAGACAACGGTCAATATTGGAAACAATTGGAACACGCCGGTCGCCAACGGAAAGAATTCGAAACATCGAGAATGCTGTATCGGAGATAAATAGGCAACCCTCAAGTCTCAGAGACACAGTCTGAACGAGCCCATACCATCGAGCTATACAGTGGCGTAGTAATATAAATTAAGTTGTAGATTAAGTGTGAAATAAATTATTTAAACCAAGTTAAGTTTATTTACGTTACAATAGATTGAACTACTTCTACAGCGAACAAAACTTAGTTCACCAATTGAAAAAACATGTATGTCTGTACTAAAGTGTTTCATATTTCTCAACATTTCAGGACATATATCATAAGTTTCAGCCCTACACTATATGATTGAAAAAATATTTTTCAACATACAGGGTGACCCAGGGGTGTTGCAAGCTCCATAACTTTTTTTCTATCCAAGCTATCAATTTGTTTTTTTTAACGATAGGTCCGACAATGGGGCACATTCTGAAAATATTTCTATTTATATACAGGATGTTCCAAAATGAGAAACACAACCAAGTTCTGTTTTTCAAAATGGCAACCTCTTGTTTTTGTTACATTTTTGGATTTGCCACTGTATTGTCGATAAAACGCTCACGGGTTTCTCAGACTTAGATTTTCCGAAGAAAAAAGGAATCGAGTAGGTCGATGTCTAAATTTGACACATCCATACAATTCTGAAAAGAATATGTTTCAACAAAATGAAATTGAAATAGAAACAGGAGTACATCACAAGGAAACAATTCTAGTAATCTTTAGAAGAACAGGAAAGGATGATTAATAGTTACCAATGTGAAATTTTTGTGGAAAGGCTACTTATAAATCCTGAAGTAAATCACCATCATGTTCCACACAAGCTGCTAGTCATTCAGTAAATGAGCCCCAAACTCTAGCAAGCATCCATCAGTTGAACGGAAGGCCTGTTTTTCATATCATCTGCAGTAGTTGGAGGATCTCTGGAAACCCTTTTCTTCACATGTTACCGAAGGACAAAGCTGTAGGAGTAAGGTCTGGAGATGGTGAGGGCCAAGTATTAGGATAGGATTGATATGAAAATACTCTCTTTATCCTATGGTTATGCACTTCAACACATGGTCCTTCTGGTGTTCAAATTCACTTTTAACATTCTCGAAAGATGTTCTAAATGAAAATGTTAATACCTTTCACCATAGACACATTGTCGAAAAATTAGGATCCAATAATATGTTTCCCCATAATACGTCTCCAAACATTCAGCGACCATCGCTTTTGGTGATGATAATAATGCATATTATGTCTGTTCTCCGACCTGTTGTTCTTAAGCGTTGCTTCATCCGATAACAAAATTTTGTTTTAAATATTATAATCCTCGTCAATCATGCCATTCATTCGAGTACAAAATACAACTCCATTCGCAAAATCATTATGTAGGTTCAGATAATAAGGGTGGAAGTTATGTTTCACACTACTTTGTAAGATATCCGTTTCTGCTTCTATTTCCCTAGTGATTTTTCTATAGCATTAATAGAACTGGTAACTAATTTTCCTTATCAATCCGACCACCAACAATAATTTTTTTGGTATAAGACACACTACCCAAGTAACAATTTGGAATCACTAAACGAAAAAATTATCGTATTGGTACTTCAAAGTGCTGTTTATAGAATAATTTGATCATATAGCGCATTTATTTGGACTAATTTATTAAAAGAACCTAACTGTGATATACCACTGCAGTAAGAATATTCTCACAATCAGAATTATATGTCCAATTCATTCTATAAATTTGAAGGTTTTATGAAGGCTGTATAAATATTCGTATGACTTCCTACAAAACAATTTTATAGTGGTCATATAAAGCGCTTATACACGCTGTATAATAATTCTCACGAACTGTAATACAAAAACGTTCAACTAGTTGTGTAGGTATTCTATTAAAACATTGTGTAAGTATTTTCAGAACTATATTATAGCGGCGTTTTATCATTGATTGAAAAATAACTTGAAATTACCTTATAGAAATATGTTATGCTGTGGATTTTAACGTAGTTGGATGCTTGCACCATAGAAGTCTAAGGTATCTAAACGCTGCTTAATGAAACGAACAATAACAGTGAAATTCATTATTTATTCAAATGTGGAGTTTTAAAATGGATCTTGATGATGGTGCTTGCTGGCAGAGGCCAAAATAAAATACCATTTTGTTCCCAGGCTGTTGGTACTATCGTTAATGTATTATTTCCTCATTCTACTGTTTTAACTATCTTGAACATTTTGATCGGGATAAATAAAAAATAAGTAACTTGCAAAGATCGTATCTACGATTTGATTCTAAGGTTATACTTGTTTCACAATGCTTATAATAATATAGCGTTGCACTCCGCAATACAATTATCGTATAATAATATAAAAACACACACTACAGAACCGTTTTGTTGTGTACTGTTGAAAACCGCCGCGTTAAAGGATGGCCAAAGGATCTTTCGGCACATTGTTGCCAGATTGTAATAAAAGTATTGTATATTGGTAAAATAATATTGATTCGTTACTTGAAGGGTGCGTACAATTTTTATAATTCACAAAATATTAAAGTATTAAGGTACAGGGAGATTTTGGCTAAGACGTTAAAGTATAGATTTTTCGGCAGCTTATTTTGACAGTTATGATGTGCGCGAGTCGATTTTCAACACCCGCTAATAAACGTTACTCCTTGCCATAACTTGCGCACCAGTTACGTCGCAAGCGGTAACGTTATTAGCGGGAGTAGTGTTGAAAATCGACTCGCGCACATAATAACTGTCAGAATAAGGTCGGATCGGTTATTTCTTTATCACTGCGCATGAGCAGTATAACGGATTACGGGTAGTGTGATTGAAATAAGCCGCCCAAAAATTCTCTATTAAGGTTCTGTTCGAAATTTGACAACGTCTAAAAATCAAACTTAACATTTCGATTCAAAGGTCAGCCAACATCTTGTAAGGTATAGCTTGAACAGCATTACAGAATCAAGAGATTGTTCAAGAGTTCTGTAACGAATATTCGTTCTGTAACTATGTTCGCCATCTTAGAAATAACATATATTTTCCTATTTCTGACGCCATTATGCAAATTATCTCAATTAAAACTAAAAACGTAGGAACCAAGTAACTAGTAAGTGTTTTTTGCAAAGGGCGATTATTAATTTTATTTATGGAACCTTTTCTAATATGTTTGAAAAAATATAATTAAATTTTACGAATATTTTTTTCTTTAAAATTAAAAAAAATATATTTAAAATGATACAAAGGAGAAGGCGCTTCAATTTGTGCATTAAAATCTAGATATATTTTATCAGAAAAATTTGTAGGGCAGGAGAATCTATAACTTGTAACCAAACTTTTTTCTGTTTTAAGTTATGGTAAGTATTATATTCATCATGGTGGTATTATTTTTAATCGCCATCGCTATTAATTATTTTCTGACATTGTTATAGATGTTTTAAAGAAATAAAGAATTGTGTAGGTATGGGCTTAGGAAATATTTTATCGTATAGTTATTTCTAAATGAACCAAATGGTTCTTTCAAGATAATACACGTACGATCGACAAACGAATATCAATCGTTTCTAGCGGTTTTTTATAGTAACCCAAACAGCATTCTTACAACTGTTTTTTGAGGCTTTTATACGTATTCTGAGAACTGTTGGTCGTCATTTTATAATAATTGCCTAACAATCCCCTTATCAGACATAAGTGTTGTATAAAGCAGAAAAAAGTTTGCCTTATAGTAGCTGTGTAAGCGTATCAATATTTATTGTATAATGTGTGTATAGCATGCTTACAGAAGCCTATACCAACTATAGAGCTGTATAAACCTGGGCCTATTTTGCTTCGGTAGGTATCGTATAAAGCACTATATCATGTTTTAGGAACAAATCTGTTGTATTACATTTTGTTTTATAGCATGATATACGATAATTATAGAGATATTTTTGTTACTTGGGTACTAGTAGGTTCAGAACGATCTCACATATTTTGCAATGAAGATACCCGTAGAATTCTTGCTTTCGAATATTTTTTATGGTAGGTTCTGCTCCGAAAGCAGTGAAAGGTCGATCTTTTCCTCTAGATGGGATTTTATGATAAGCATCCTTGAAATCTATGGTACTAAAATATGAGTTTTTAGATACTTCCGCAACTATCTGTTTATTATGAGTAAGGAAATGAGCATCCAATAAAGTATAACGATTTATTGTTTGTGAATAATCAATGATCATCCTCTACTCATGATTCTAATTTTTTTACAACGAATGCTTTGGCCCTCCACGTGGACCCACTTCCTTCGATTACTCCATCTTCAAGGAGTTTGCTGATTTTTTTCTTCATGAATATATATTCGTCATTTCAATGTTTTCGAAATGTCGTGATAATTGGTTTGATGTTTCCGGTAAGATACTTCAAAAGTTGCGGAGGTTCTATTCTCGCAGGTTCCAGGTAGCAAACCGTTGAAGGTGGTTCAGTATACTCCAAATGAGAATTTGAACTCTGAGTGCTGTTTCAATAAATTGTGGCCACTAATTATTGGCACATGAATCGGAGACCACATTCAATTTGGCAAGGTCACATAGTGAGTCAAATCTTGTGGCAATATTTGAAATCTTTGAATTGAGTGAAGTTGATGACATAGAGATCTGATGTTCGATACATTTTGAAATGACAGCTTTCGGCAAACTGTTTCGATATGAAAGTCTCAGAACTTTCTGTGACGATAAGAGCATAGGTAGGTACATTGTTTACCTGGAGAGCAACCGTAGCATTGGCCAGAGCTGGAAGCTAAGCGCGGCGGACTTGTCTGGCGTTTCATTTGCAGTTTCCTTGGGAGATCTACATACGGTCGCCCAGTGCCCAGTCTTTGCGCAGTTGTTGCATTCAGAGTTCATTGCAGGGTATTGCTGGCACGATTTATGGCGAGATTGGCCAAAAAAGTAGCTTTGATGGTCGGAATTAACGTCAACGAGATCCAATGAATCTTGTGAATAGTCAACTTTGTGATGACCAGAAGTTGCGCTGAGATTTGCTTCATTCAATGAGTATGAGGCGGATTGATTATTGGCTGATTCTTAAGCCCGAGCTCTCTTGATGGCCTCATCAAGGGTTAGCGTGCTGAATTCTAGTAGTCTTAGAGGGATTCGATCTGAGTTAATACCGCTAATAGAAGCATCGCGGACGTAGGTTTCTATGCCAGTTTATGCCTTGCAAAGATTTATTATACACATTATGAGAGACGTGATTTATGAGATCCCAGCTTACTCATCATCAGATTCTTGAATAAGCTGTGAATTTTCGAAAGATTTCAGCCAGTACTTCCACTCTTGGGTGGAGTTGGTGAATGTAATCAGTGTGGAATTCATCCGGCTTCAGGAATTATCCATTTTAAGGTTCGGAATGTGATGAATACATTGTAGTGAGATTATTTTTTCAAACGATCAAGGCTTCATTCATCACAAAACTGTTAAATGTCAAAGAATGTAACATCTTGTGAACTGAATAAAAGTATGTCATTAGATAGAGTATGTAAACCAAATGGTTTGTTCCACTGAAGTGACAAGCAGGCAAAGTACAGACATGAACTAGATAGTACGACACAAACAGAAACACGGAAAGAACAGTACTCAGATGACGTGTACCCAAATCGTTGGATAGGCAGAACAGGACCTCCCAGATCTCCAGAATTAAACCCCTTGTACTTCTGCATCTGGGGTCACCTGAAGTCCTCGGTTTATACGACCCCCACTGAATGTGTGAAGCGGTCGAAGTCGCGCATACCAGCTAGTCTGAAAATATAATTATTGGGATTGTTCTTCTATGTAGCAATTATTTCAAGGATGCACCTCTTTGTCTAATTTGATAAACATTTTGGTTTTAAAACTGAGAAATCTTTCTCAAAATCAAATATTTGCACAAGTTACCCCTGCACCACACTTACTCTCTCCACACCTATAAGCGCATTTCGATAACTAAGTAACCATCATCAGGATGTCAACTACACTAAGTGAATTGTAACATTATCTTACAATTGATATACTTTCTGTTTCTAATTGGGTTATTTTATACAAATTACTGTTCCTCAGTCGCTAACGGAATTTTGATGGTTCTCTAGGAATTAAAAAAACAAAGGAGAATACATAGGCCCATTATTCTCATTGAGTAAATTTTTATTGTGAATTCTGTGCATATTTATACTCTCCAGGCAGACTAATCTCCTAGGGTCGTTGACCTATTGGATCATTTTCATTTTGTGGATGTTAATTTTGTGACAGATTCCATCATATGGTCAGCCACACTCAATTATTTCTCTTGGTAGGTAGCATGGGCCAAATGTTGTGGAACCTTTTGAAAATTGAACGTTTTGTCTGACCGTTATAGACTTTGTCAAAATGTTGATACCTGATTTCATAATTCCCGACTTATCTAATATGTCAGTTCTATCCTTCGGGTTCCTAATAACGTTTGCAAATTATTTCTATTACCTGATAACTGCTTGGAGATTTATATCCCGGAATATAGTGTTGCAACCTCTCGTGGGGTTTGGATGGAGAGGGATTCTCACGAATCTTTTGCTTTCCGTCGTTTTTCTTATAGTCGTGGTTTCATTCACCAAACGTGTGAAACACTCCTTTCCCGAAATATTATCAATAATTGAAAGTAAACTAAAAAATCATTCATTGAAATGAAATGAATGATTGGATAACTTCCTTAGTTTTGACCATAACGGAAATAAACAATAAATACGATCTTTTCAATTTTCCACAAACAGATATCACAATACATAGTACTTCCACCCATCCCTACCAACACAAAGTAGCTGCATAAAATAGTATGATCCACATCACAGACTAGTGAATGTTTCTCTACCAGAAGGAAATTTCATAATTAAATAAATTGCAACCAACAACGGATATAACTCAAACTAACATGTGGTACTTGTCCAAGTTCTCACATAGGGCAAACAGGTAGAACTTTGAAGCAACGCATATCTGAGCACAAAAACATAGTTTTTATTGAATGCAAATCTAATTCAACTTTCGCTAACCATCTCCTGACTGAAAAGCATTGATTTGCTAATGACTTTGCACTTCTGCATGTAGAAAATAAAGGTCAAGAATTCACAATACTCATTAAATTAACCAGATTAATTTGAATAATTCCCCTTTTGAATCTGTTTACTCCAAATTGCATAATCTGTCGCCCAATGATTCCTTGGTATCTAATATTCAACTGACTACCTGCTTCTATTATTTAAATCAAACCCTAGTAATTGTAATTTACTTGACAAAGTTATAGTATAGCGAAAACGTGTCGTGGGTTCTGTGGACCAATTTTTATAAAAATCATAGTGAAGTGTTTTCTACTTTAATTGGGGATTTTCATCAGTTATCGGCCACGTCTATTGAATAATTATCAATAATGTATGTCGTGTACCCAATAGTGTAATCACTTTTTAATTTTTCCGCTTGCTCTGAATGATTGATTGATTTTCTAATTCTAGAATATTCATGGCAGTCACCTCCGAAATGTACAGAAACATTATTTCTCAGAGTATTCCCGAGAAAGGAGAGTAGTAACAAAGTAATATAACTTTTTATATGGATGAGATGGAAGTCAGCGGATTCATCACAATGGATCTACTGATAAATTCATTCATGTGTTTGTTATTTCTGTACTTCGAGAGTTGGAACAAATCGATTCCGTAGTTATTCTGATAAAATACTCATCCACTATTTTTTAATCCAAATGCATTCGTTTGAAACATTATCGCTGTGTAAACTCGGAGAACCCATTGCACGTGTAATTCAATGCCGTACTAACTTCGTGCCCAGTGATCCAACGGAATTAATCCCAGCGTAATTTTCAATTAGGCGAACGTTCCACCTGTAAATGCAATTTCACGTGTGTCATTGAATCGAAAAAACACAGCGACAGCCTTTATGCGCTGACCAGAATGAGACTGAAGAATAGATGCAAAAATCGCATGTATGGTAGGGGATTATTTTCTCCTACAAACATCGTATAGACTTGGAACGATTCAGTTCATTTATCGTAAGGACAACAGATGGTTTCAATAATGTTTATGAATTATCAAGAGTGGAATCTTAACTAACAGTTATAATTATTGACCATGTTGATAGCGTGTAGTTTACTATGAATTCATTTGATTTCACAGAAACAAACATCTTTTTATTAATCGAGGAATAAACGTGGTGATTCCATCAGGCATGATGGAAATAGTTTGAGTAACGAGATTTACTCTTTGAGCTCCATACAATCTTGAAGAATTCTGACCGTTACTCCTATCATACCAGTATGCCGCAATGTGGCAGATAAGTCAGCACGATGTATGGTTTGATTATATCTTTGATCACCAACCGATCAATACTCAGAGAATATACAGGGTAAGTGAGAAAATTGAAGGGGGTGTTTCATGTAAACAAAAATAAAAAATAAAATTGAAATTGCTGGAGAGTCGAAAAATGACATTTTGTGGATGTTTACCAATAAAAAGCATACCTATGATTTTTTTAATTTTGTTGTGATCTTTTAGAGGGTTGAAACATTAACCCCAATTCCATTTTCTAACAGAACTTTTCAACGAACAAAATTTGTCAATTAAAAATATGTGTTGGAAAGACGATTCATAGAAAAACTTTTAAATTTTGTGTGACCGTGAGAGCAAAAGTTTCCTGATAAAAAAAATTGAATACAACATTGTGCATGAACGGATCTTCTGTGAATGGAATCGAAAAAATCTAGTAGGTGGCTATCAGGTTTTGTTTGCACAACTTTTGACTTCAATCGTAGTTTTTCATAATTGGAAAAATCTAGTAGGTGGCTGTCACGTCGCTTCAATTTCTACGTGGTAGTTGGGAGTTCAATTGTGTCTTTTGAATTTTCAATATGAATAATTACACTAACGCTGAAATTGCCAATATGCATTTTATGTATGGTCGTGCCAATGGAAATAGTTGGAAGCTAGACTGCTCTATGCAGAGATATATCCTCAACGCGTGATACCTCATCACAAAATTGTTGCACATCTTTACCAACGTCTCATTGAAAGAGGAACTTTTCAGAAACGAACAATTGATTGTGGTCGTCCACGATTAATGAGAACGGTGGTACTGGGAGAAGAGGTTCTCAATATGATGGAAGATCGTCCGGAATTGAGTATTAGACAAATTGCTAACACACTTAATGTTAGCAAAAACTTATCTGGAAAATTTTGAAGGATCACCATAGTCAACGAGTCCAGGCACTTTTGCCGCGAGATTTTTCCCATCCAGTTGACTTTTGTCAATGGAGTCTTCGAATGATTACCCAAAATGCTCAATTTTTAGAAAATGTTTTATTCACTGACGAATCTAACTTCTCAAGGCAAGGGATTACAAATTTTCATGAGAATAATATGTGCCAAAGATAACCCACATGCAATTCAAGAAGGTCGGTAACGATATGAATTTTCACTTAAGGTGTGGGTCGGAATTATTGGCGAAAATATTATTGGACCGTATTTTCTACCGTTGAGGCTAACTGGTGCAACCTATACAAATTTTCTCCAGGAGCATCTTTCCATTTCACTCGAAAATGTTACACTAGCTATTTGACCACGAATGTGGTTTATGCACGATGGTGCGCCTGTCCATTTCAGCATAACTGCTTGTCAGTACTTGGACGACGTGTATCCAAATCGTTGGATAGGCAGAGCAGGACCTCGACCTTGGCCTTCCGGATCTCCACACTTGAACCCCTTGGAGCCCCATTGAATGTGTGGATGATTTAAGGAATCGCATCATTGCAGCCCGCGAGAAAATCCAAATCACACCAGGAAAATTTCAACGTTTGCGCCAGTCTATGAGACGAAGACTTGATTTCTCTCTAATGGTTGGAGGTGGTCATTCCGAACAGTTTTCATAACTCCGTTCTGTTCGATATTGTTGCCTTGTTCTTTGTTGTAATACACATATTCTTGGTTTGTTTGTATTTTTAAATTGATATTCTATTAAAACAAAACATGGTACTTGTACATGCCTACATTAAAAGTTGAAACACGCGGAATTATTTCAAAATACTACGATTGAAGTCACAAGTTGTGCAAACAAAAGGTCACAGCAACCTACTAGATTTTTTTGATTCCATTTACAGAAAATCCGTTCATGCACAATGTTGTATTTTATTTTTTTATTAGGAAACTATTGCTTTTACGGACAACACAGGCGTTGAGAAAGTTTTGCAATGAATCATTCTTCTCAACACGAATTGGGAGATTTCGTTTCCGTTAAAAACTTCTGTTGAAAATTTGATTAAGGGTTGCATGTTTCACCCCTTTAAAATATCAAAACAAAATTAAAAAAATATTCATAGGTAGCTTTCTTATTGGTAGAACATGCTCACAAAATGCCATTTCTTCAACTCTTCAGCAATTTCAGAAAAAATAAAAATCTCATTTTTGGAAGCGTGTAACTTTTCAAGGAAAGGCCTTTTTTTACTTCAGAGACCCCCTTTAATTTCCTATAATCACTCCCTAGGAACTTTCGAACTCATTTGGTAACACCCTGTATATCGACAAATGATGTCATTGGTTCCTTAAAAAAGAAATAACAAACAAATTGGAAAACAGCCAACCCGCACTTTGTATTTTCCTGGACCTTGCCGATACTGTTAGTCACAAACAGCTACTGGAGACTTCGGAGGATTCAGGAATACGAGGAAAACTTGAGAAACTGTTGTAAATTATCTGTCGGGGAGAAAACAAAAGCTCTGAGAACAATTAGAAACAATATCCGTCAGGGGACCGTTCCCAAACAGTACCTTCTTCTTGACAATATAAACAACCACCTTATCATGAACACAGTAGCAAGATCTGCAATCTGAAAAATACTTCGAAGAAAGACCTTAAACACATACTTGATTGGTTCAACTACAAATTGTTGAAGAATAACTATGAAAAAATCTTCTTCATGCCATTTACAAATGATAAATCAATCCTATCAAAATATTATACTTTAATTCCAAAACAAAGGAAAACCAATTACTATAAAATCGATAGCAGCAATAAAATATCTAGGATTAACACTCGATCTCTATCTGAGATGGAACATTCACTTCATAAATGTAACAAAGACACTAAGAACCCTGTTAGACAAATTCAGGTACCTGATAAAAATTCTGGGCGAATCCTATCTGAAAATAGTTAACCATGCCCACCAGTTTAGTCAAGAATTCAGTGAACAATTTTGGCATGGGGGCGGGAGTAGATGTGCCTACCAGCGCCATCTATTGAGCAATCACAATGTATTTCACTTAAAGAAGTAGTATCGGTGATATCATTCGAAACTGTTTTTGTCTTATTGTTCTACGTTGAACCGTTCAAAAGTTAACAGGAGGGGGAGGGGCTATAGAAAGTCCCCTTATATCCAACATTTTAAATGCATATTGTGAAAAAACGTATCGACAAAATAGAAGAAAATCAAATGATTGGAAAGTAAATTGGATTATCTTTTCAACGATGTGCCACTTGATCCCCCATGCTGTTTGAAATTTTCAAGTTGATTTGCCCCCCGCGCCATCTATCGAGCAATCACAATGTCTTTCATTTCAGAAAGTAGTATCGGTGATATCATTCGAAACGGTTTCGGTCCCATTGTTCTTCGTCGAACTGTTCTATGGTTAACAGAGGGGACCATAGAAAGCCGCACTGTTCATATATATATATATATATATATATATATATATATCTTTAGTTTCTTGACCATACATATTTTCTTCAATTTTTCGGAATGAAGGTCTGATTCAGTCTATTCATATAATTTCTCTTAACTACGTTCGACATGGTATTTTCATCTTCAGGTTAAAACACTAAAATTAAAAATATGGAGTTTGAGACATATTTAACTTAACACAATATTGAAATGTATGCACTGAAATGATTCTTTAAAAACATATGGTTCGGAATATAACACGTTATTTAACTCAATATAGAAATATCTGTAACATTTATGAGTATTCACTTACAAATTATATTATTTGAATTCTGCGTTCGCATCGTTCGAACGTTATTGTAGGAGTGTGACTGCGTCGAAGTTATCGGGAATGGTTTGTTTATCTTTCATGCATTTCCACCCTCTTCATAAGTACAACAGATTGTTCATATTGAGTTCTAGTATATGAGCCGGACTGTATTTTTTGGGCAGCATGTAAAGATCAGTTTTCATTATTATAACTATAAACAAAGTTAAAAAAGCTTGTTATGAATCTGGCTTGAGTTTATTATATAATTTCTGTTGTTAATGCTGTTGGGGTCTTTTTTAATATGTATCATTTCAAGGAATGTTCTCACTCTTGGATCCCTTTCTTCGGTCAAAATTTTAACGTTGTTAGTGTCAAACTTATGTTGATTTTCTTTTTCGTGTTCCGATAAGGCTGTTATGTCGGTTTATGAGTATTTGTGGGCTTGTACTCGTTTCTGCAAATATTGTTTTGTTTGACCTATATAGGTACTTCGACAGTCTTCACACGGTATTCTATATACTCTATGAGTTTGTTTGTTTTTTGGTATTTCTGGTTTCAATTTTGAATGAATGGTTTTGATCGTATTTTTCTGTCGGTGTAAAGTAGTTATGTTGTGTTTTTCCATTGTTTCATTCATTTCATTCGATAGTTTGTCTATGTATGGTGAAGGTATGTATGTTGTTGGTTTCTTTACTTCATTATCATTTTTATTGTAGATCGCATGTATTTGTTTTCTTATCGTTTTTTCTGCAAAGTGGCTGGGGTAATTATTTTCTTTCAATATATTCTTGATTATTCCCATATTATTTTTCCTGAATTTTGGGTGAGCAAGCTTTATAGCTCTGTCAGTTGAATTTTGAATTACATTTTTTTTTGTAACTAAGGGGTGCGTTTGACAAACAGTTTGTGTAACGAGTTGATGCATTTGGTTCAATAAACCAGTTTGTGGAAATGTTTCCAGTGTTGTCGTGTATTATTGTTGTGTCGAGAAAGTTTATTTGTTTTTCTATTTCTTCCTCTATTGTGAATTCCAATATAGGATGATATTTACCGAATTTTTCTTAGAATTTCATTAACTTTGTCAGTAGGAATACAGGTTGAACAATGGTCTACATATCGTCTGAAGAATATCGGTTTGGAAGTTAGTGATTTGGTGATCTTTTCTTTGGATTTTGGAGATCCCATTGCAAATCCGAATATTTGTGAAAGTATTTATTTTCATATTGAAAGTATGTTGAGGTTAAACATAGTTCAATTCCTTTCAGAAACTCTTCCAAGGTTAGTGTTGTGTGACTTTGTATTTCATGCCATTTTTCCCTTATGATATCTAATGCTAATTTTGTATCTACATTATTTGTATATAAAGAAACTATATCCAGAGAGAATAATATATGATTTTGTGAAACTGTCATAAATTGCGGACAAATTCCACAAATTCCCAGGAGTTTTTCACATAATAATCATTTTTTTCAATAACATTTGGAAGAATTTCTGAGAGGAATTTTGATGAATTGTTAGTGGCAGATTGAATATTGCTGACAATAGGGCGAAGGGAAATATTTGGAATTGCAATGGGATCTCAAATTGCTGCAACAGCAGCAAATCTGGTTATCGAGTATGTTGAAGAAAATAACTTTCAAACCAATATTCTTCAAACGATATGTAGACGATTGTTCAACCTGTATTCCTACCGAAAAAGTTGATGAAATTCTAGAAAAATTCAATAAATATAATCCTAGATTGGAATTCACAATAGAAAAAGAAATAGAAAAACAAATAAACTTTCTCGACACAACAGTAATACACGACAACACTGGACAATTTTTCACAAAGTGGTTTATTGAACCAAATACATCAAATCGTTACACAAACTATTTGTCAAACGCACCCCTTAGTTACAAAAAAAAAAGTTATTCAAAATTTAACTGACGGAGCTATAAAGCTTGTTCACCCAAAATTCAGGAAAAATAATATTGAAATAATCAAGAATATACTGAAAGAAAATAATTACCCCAGCCACTTTGCAGAAAAAACAATAAAAAACAAATTCATGCGATCTACAATAAAAATATAATAAGTAAAGAAAACAACAACAAACATCTTTTACTATACATAGACAAACTATCGAATAAAATCAATAAAACGATGGGAAAACACAAATAACATTTCCAAAAAAACAAAACCATTCATTCAAAATTGAAACCAGAAATACCAAAAAACAAACAAACTCATACAGTATAAGAATACCGTGTAAAGACTGTCAAAGTACCTATATAGGTCAAATAAAACAATATTTGCAGAAACGAGTACAAGCCCACAAATACTCAGAGACCGATATTACAGCCTTATCCAAACACGAAAAAGAAAATCAACATAAGTTTGACACTAACAACGTTGAAATTTTGACGGAAGAAAGGAATCCAAGAGTAAGAACATTCTTTGAAATGATACATATTGAAAAAGACCCCAACAGCATCAACAACAGAAATGATATCAAAAACATAAGCCAGATTTATAACAAACTTTTTTAACTTTGTTTATAGTAATAATAATGAAGACTGATCTTCACATGCTGCCAAAAAAATACAGTCTGGCTCATATACTAGAACTCAATATAAACAATCTGGTGTACTTATGAAGAGGGTGAGAATGCATGAAAGTGAACAAATCATTCCCGATAACCCCGACGCAGTCACACCTACAATAACATTCGTACGATGCGAACGCAGAATTCGAATAGAATAATCTGTAAGTAAATACTCATAAATGTTATAGATATTTTCATATTGAGTTACATAACGTGTTATATTTCAAACCATATGTTTTTAAAGAATTATTTCAGTGCATACATTTCAATATTGTGTTAAGTTTAATATGTCTCGAATTCCATATTTTTAATTTCAGTGTATTAAGCTGATGAGGACAAATACCATTTCAAATAGTTGAGAGAACTTATATGAATTGATTGAAACATACCCTCATTCCGAAAAATTTAAGAAAATATGTATGTGGTCAAGAAACTAAAGAAATATATATATATATATATATGTATATATATATATATATATATATTATATATATATATATATATATATATATATATATATATATATATATATATGGAATGCACAGAATTATAGATGCGACATCTATAATTTGCGGAGTGAATAGCACTTTGAGAGGTTTGTTTCAGGTTCGAGGGAAACCACAAGCCGTCCTGATGATTGGGAAACCATAAATAACCTGAAGGTGGATGGTGGGCTCCCTCGAACTTGGAACAAAACTCTCTTTCTTCTTTCCTTTTATATATATATATTTATAAATTTATATATGAAGAGAAATATAGCGTCTGTGAATATAAATATTTTTATATATATTAGTAATTGAAAGTTGTGTCATTGCACACACATTTTTTATCTCAATAAGAAAACCATCCTCGAGCAGGAATCG
This sequence comes from Gonioctena quinquepunctata, assembly GCA_018342105.1. NCBI lineage: Eukaryota > Metazoa > Arthropoda > Insecta > Coleoptera > Chrysomelidae > Gonioctena > Gonioctena quinquepunctata. The sequence continues at coordinate 620,908 of JAFIRS010000407.1, forward strand.
AACCTGCGACCTCTGGATCTCTAGTCCATACTTTAACCATCTGGGCTATTGAAAACACTGTATTTCGGAGATACCGCTCTTTTCTAGAATTCAGCTTCAGAGAATCTTCCTTCATGTTGATTTTCAAGACTTGCTCCACTATCATATATTGTTTGTGTACATTCAAAAATGAACCCTATCATCATCATATATAATATAGATAACTAGAGAATTAGATTGTAATAAAGTTATGGATAAACAATTTATAGATGGGACAAGTATAGTTACATAGGCATTAACAATGAACATAAAGGTGTGTTTACATATATTTATACAAATATACTCAAAATGAAGATATAATGTGATTCATAGATATCTCACGAAAAAAACAATTATATCAATATATCGTTCATGAAAGAAATATAGGTACTCAAATATAATGTTAATATCATTACATTAAATAATTATTAATGATAAATAAATATGATAAACAAATATAAAAAAATGTTAACACCCTACCCAGACAAATACATTTTGAAATAAAATTGTTAACTTCAGGTTTAGATTTATCTGAAAATATTTTTTTGATGAAAAATTTCGTAATAGGTCTAGCCAATATTTTGAAAATTTTCCAATCATGAGTACTTTTTCCGTATCATGCTTGGTATGTTTGGTTATTTCAAATTAAGCCCACGGATATTTCGCTGAATAATTTATTGAAATATACCATGGATTACATAAGTTTGATTGGATATTTTTTTATTTTCGAAAACATTCCATTTAGGAATTGGCACAACTTGTATTTTTCCACAGCTTTTTTTCTTAATCACAATGTACTTTTGTTTCGATGGCATACTTGGAAAAGTGGAGGATATCTTGACAAGATGGATCATTCCTTGATTTCTATTGAATAATAATAATAAAACAATAAAATTCTTCAATATTAGTAAAATCATTGTTACATGATATTGAAAGAGTCAATATGAAATAGTCGACATTGTACATATATACGAAACAAATCTGAAATATGTTACATCACAGAAACACAGTTTTATAATTACATCAAAATTAAGTTCACAGTGAATATTCAATGACTAGCACCTAATGAATTCATGCACCATTATTGATCGCTTTATAGTAACATTTATTCAGTAGATATTCTCTTAATTTATTTTTGAATTTCTGCGTATGAAAGGGCACTTTCTAAAAATGTTGTTCTGTGATATAGTATCTGCAGAAGGTTGTCATGTCTGGTATTGTGAGAGTGGTTATCAATATTAATCGAAAAATTGAAAAGTTTTGTTTTCATCGAGGGCTCAAAATATATTGATTAGCTGATGCTTATCAAATATAGTTTTCATCTGTAGGATGGCGTAAAGTCCACTAAAGTCCTTTTGCTAATATGGACAATGCAAGTATTGAATGAATGAGTTTTTTTGTGGAGAAACAACGTTTCTTGACATGTTTTTTGGACGAAGGTATGATGTGAGAACATCATTCAGAACAACAAACACATTGAGATCTATACTAACACAAACAAAACCAAAAACGCAGAAGGAAGTACCAAAAACTGTGTCTACAAAATACCTTGTTCGTATGGTGATAGTTATATAGGTGAAACGTCAAGACCATTTCAAGTGCGCCAAAGTGAACATCAGAGATTCATCAGAAATCGACAAATAACCGGATCAAAAATTGCAGAACATATCCACACATCCAATGGCGATTATACGATTGAATGGAATAGGACAAAAATCTTGACGAAAGAACCACATTAAGAGAGGAGAAAATTGGAAGAAACGGCCTGTATTCTTCTTTCCAATAATAACTGCTTTCCAACAAATTCTAATAAAATGGATCATACATGGTTACCTCTACTCAGAGAGGAAGTGAGATATGGTAGAATGCTGATAAACTGATCTGAACAACACCCCATATATCAAATGAGCAATACGTCACTCTAAAATTTTTTGGCAGATCTCAATTGACATTCGTCAGTGGAAAAAGCAAAAAAGACAATTGAAGGAGATTTGGAAGATTTTGAGAACGGGTGCAGATATAGTCCCCGAAACGTCAATCAAAAACTATATAAAGAAGTATCTTTTGAATTTTTACAATTTTTTATAGGCATATTCAGGAAACGAGAAGTTACTGACAAATTGAATCATGTTTCTATAGGAGATATGATTTGGTGAACGCAGTTACTTATCGGGGTGAACTAATAAGTTTGCCCTTTCTACACTTTTACTGATTATATTCTCATTTTCAGACTGTGGAAGGTTACCCAAAAAACATGTCAAGAAATGGATAATGCAATATTTGAATGATAGACTCGAGTCCAGGAATGTTCCTGATAATTTTGTTATTTCTGACGTTTCATTGAATACGTTGTATATTTCGCTTATTATCAAGTTGGCTTTAACTTTCACTGTGAAATGCTACAGATACATCGGCATATAGCACTTAACAATCAATATCCATATATTCGGGTGGATCATTGATAAACTTCAAGAATATCAGTGGACCCAGTATGGATCCCTGTGGAACGACTGAGTCGACATTATCTATTCCAGATCGGGCTCCGTTGAGCTTTACGATAATTTTTTCATGCCTTAAAAATGACATGAACCACATCAATATATTTTCTCGAATGCCTAGTGAATATAATTCAGTTTCTGTGTAATCTAGGTCTAGACAATCGAAGGCTTTTGTGAGGTCGAAAAATGCTGCAGATTTACAAATGGCTGTTTCCGTCGATCTACCAGGTTGAAAGCCGTTTTGCGAATCTTCAATAATTCTATATTTGTCAAGGTGAGACGGCTCTTCACATCATCTTACTGATTAAACTAGGTACAGTTAATTGCCTATTATTGTCCATAGGGAGGGAATCATCTCTCTCACAGATTGGCGTGACCATTCCCAGTTTCAATTCTTCAGGGAATTCACCTGATTCGACAAATACGTTCATTAAATTTGTTAGGATTATACTTTCGATTGATTTTGTCGGTATGCAATCAACTCCAATAGGATTTGTATTTTTGAGATTTTTTATAATTTGAATGAGTTCGCGGACATCGATCGATATGAAATACAAGGAATTGTTGTTACCCAAATTGCATTTGGTACATGAGTCAGAGTCATAATTGCTGAAACGTTGTTCAATTGCAAGCTTGACAGTTGCTGAAAAATGTTTGGAAATTGAATATGCAATCATTTGTTCATAACAATAATATAATCATCTCATTTCAGTTTTATTTCGGAGTAGTTCTTCTCTCTACCTGTTTCCTCCCTTACAAGTTTTCAGACAAATTTCTGTTTATCTACATTATTGCCGATGCTTTAGATATTTGCTTGATGGATTTTTTTTCTAATTTTGATTTTTTTTATATATATTTCTGCTGAATTTATATACTATGTCTCTAGGTTTTCCTTTTCAAAGTTATTTTTCAGCCAATGTATACTTTTTAGGATTTTTCCCATTTCAATTGTTTTATTATTTATCTTTTTTTTTCCGGAAGTTTGTTCCATATATTTTTTTTCCCACAATGGGACAGTGTAGGTCATGTCTATTTGTAGATACATTGAGAAAACTTCTGTACATTTCATTGATTCCGACCAGGGTATTCAGTGGAGCAAAGTCCCCCCTTGTTAAGTGGGATTGCAATTTTTTCTATTTTATTTTTCCCAACATCCTTGAAAATTATTTGGTGACATTGCTTTGAGGTTAGCTCTATATTTATATTCAATTCTAGGCCGTAATGATCGGCTAAATTCAAGTCATGGATGCTGATAAAACTCAGTTGGTGTGATTCCACAAGGGTCAAAAACAGTGCGAAAAAGTACAAATTCAAATTAATGATGAGACACTCAACGGCTCAGATGAGTCAATATTTCTAGGTTCAACCATGGATGCATGTCTGAACTGGAAAAAACACTGCATTATCGTGTTGAACAAACTGAAGTCATTATGCTACCTTTTCAGAAATCTCAGAAGCACTTCAACAAAACAACAATTATTATCATTATATCATGCACAAGTGGCGTCAAGATTGAGATACGGCATATGTATATGTTTCTGATATGTTTATTGTACTGGAAAGGAATATCCGTATACCAGCAGGAGTTCCCAGCACATTTTTCTGTAGGGATTTATTTCGGAAATACAGAATATCAACCCTATCCTGTATGTATATTTCTGAACTGTCAATTTATAGAAAAAAAAGGAATAGATCTTCCAATGAAAGTATTCACAACGTGAACCCTAGACAGAAGCGTGATTTCCATGTTCCGTTTCGTCAATATAAAATAACATAAAATTTTCCTTCAGTGGTATGTCTTACTATTTTCAATAAGCTCCCTAAGTGCTCAAAAGATATGACAAACATCAACAAATTCAGTAACTTGCTGAAGAATTATTTTATTGAGAATAGTTTTTATAATTTACAAGAATTATATGATTCGTAATATGTAAATGTATCTGTGTGTGATTTGTTGCTTGTCACTCTCCTGTGGATATTTTTGAATACCCTCGTTAGATCAGTATTTTTCATACATAAAATGAAAGATTGCATAAGATCCAACAATACATCTTTTTTCATTAAATCAGAGTGGTAATCAATATTGGGGTCTCCGCACAAAATAATATCTCGGAAGTTATTTGTACAATCATCCAAAATGTGTGTTGTTTGAGTGATAAAATTGACAGTATCTCCGCTTGGCGGTCTATACATAGCTTTACTCAATATTGGTATCTTTCCATTGCCAGTTCCACAGCAAAACTTTCCTCATGCATTTTTTGTGGCACTCGATATATGTTGAAGTGATGAAGCATGCTCGGAAAACTCACCTTTGAATCCAATTTTCTGTCTAAATTTCAAAATAAAAAGTAGGTCCATTTGACAAAACAAAAGTTTTTGGCCATTTTTGGATGCGAAATTTGAAAATCGCCTGCGCCCATCGATGGGACATCAGGAGTTATCCTGGACTACCAGCTAACTATTCCATACATTTAGTTTGCTGATACTGAATAGTTTGTGAGATAAATGTTTTTGTTCGTAAACTACTATGGCGATATTTTTTTCTGTAATAGATAAGTCAATACAACTCATGTTGTCTGAACTCAGAGTTAGAAGGCTAATCGACCCATCTGAAAAAAAGTGGGTTTCCATTTAAATTAAGAATGTTGATACTGACTTTTGGCACACCTTGTATGGCTATGGGACTGAGAATATTACTGGTAGAGCTGACATGATCGGTACTGACAGCTCATCGAATTTCAAGTTTCTGATCCAACTGTCAAAGAATCTCCAATGCATGGCCTACACAAATCACCCTGTTAATAGATAGATATTTTCAATTCCCAACTTTTCGATATGTTGTAATTGTCCCAACATTCCAATCCATTTCCCACCTGTTAATTCTGTTCATTTACTTGTGGATATACATATATAACGTAATTTTTAGATTTCAAGAATAAAACTATCTATCCATCTATCGATTCAATTGGTTCACTATCGTCCATATCATATTCACATAGTTCGCATAATAATCACTTTGGTGGTGTGGTTAGTTTGAGTCAGTAGATAATTCAGTCGCAAAATCCAACAGGGTGAGTATGGTTATTGACGAATGTTTATGGAATATTAGACTGAAACTCTCTGTGTATTCCCAAGAGGGGTTGTCCCAACTCTTACGAATATGGCATGGAACAAAAACTGTTTTGTCTTCTCAAGACGCCTTCAGGCTTAATAAACATTGACATAAGGGAACGGAAAATATTTCTGCGAAATATGAAGTGTCATGTGTTGGAAAGGGGATTTGAATGCCGCTAGAGACATACCAATTCAAGTAATGACGAATTTCGTGCAATGTTCAACAGCTATATACTTTTCCGTGGATCTTCTCGTTTGATATACCAAATATCATCGTCATGAATATTAAAGTCTCATGCTCTCAGGTTCTGTGGCATGCCAAATCGAGTATATTTCTGGTGGAGCTTGTACTCTGTATTTTGACATGTATTTTATAAACGAAGTTATTTTTGGTAAGCACTGAATTTAATCACTTTATAAACTAATATTATTCTCCTTCTACAGTGAATTTTCCAGTGATGATTGATTCGGAAAGAATACAAATACACTCATTGGAAATTCCCTTATAAATGAATTGAATAATAATTCTTCACAAAGTTCCTTCTGGTGAAATAAAGTTTTTCTCATTTCTCCTGGAATATGGATATTTCTTGAGTTTTTGAATATTTACCACTTCCTTCATATAGTTTTCTGGGGATATTATCATTTTACCTAAATGATATCAGTTTGTTTCCACATTTGTAACCAAACACAACATATGAGAAAATGTACAACATCTGTCCCACATTATGCATTTCTCAAAAATCCTTCGATAATTGAAATTTGAAGGGTTAATGAGTGGCTTTGCTCAAAACAAATCTTGACATTTTGTTCCTGTCTGCTCAGAAAAAAAGAACAAAAAATTAAAACCGCACCCATTTTCACAAAAATATGGAAGTTATAATCAGAGAAAATATTAGTTGGTGTATGAGAAGAGACCGAAAAACTAAGCAATTGACTTGTGACCAGCACAATGGAAGTTTACAGTTTTTACTCGGAACAAATTGAGCTGGGATGCTATAAACGAAGTTGCAATCAAATTCCTCAACTTGGTGTGAGGCTGAAGAAAAAAATGATAAAGGAACTCGTTGCGCCGATGTCTCAGCTAGGAAGAGGGAAACATGTGGACGAAATCGCAAAAATTACTTTGGAGCTTTGAATAATTGACTACATGACTACTTACATCTAGACGAAAAATTGTTTGTAGAGCCTATCCTGCATAATACAGGTACATGGTGACTAAAAGGGTTAACATATATTTGCATTTTCTGCTCACTATATCTGGAAAAAATAATACTACTGACAAGGAAAAATAATTCAAAATTCTCAAGGTCATTTCTGTTTGAATTCATTTTGTTCGAATTCAGTTCCATGAAGCCTTGACATGTCGAGGAAATTCCAATGAAAATTGTTGAGGATTTCAGGGGTTATTGATTTTTTTCGAATCAACCACACTACTGGGTTATTGCTAATGAGTGTAATAGAAAAAACCCATTAATTTGTGAATAGTGAAATACTCCAATTGAACATGATAGTTGGGTAACATTATTTGAAATTTTCGAAATGTATAAATATATATTAGGGTGTTTTTTTAATTTTTTTTTTGTTTTTTGCCCTCAACAGAAAATTTTGTTGGAAATGTCAAAAAGAAAATCCGTGAAAATTTGAACCCATAATATTGATAGTAAGTACACGTGAACTTTGATTTTTTTTCTTCAAATATCTATAACTCAGCGGCATTTCATGCTATCATATCGTACCAAAGCGCCATTCACTCAGGATTACATGCTCTACGAAAGTGCCTTCATCAACGTAGCTGTAATTTGCACCTGTAAGATTGTACGGGTCACTCAATCTGATTTTTTGTAGAAAATTATTTTATTTTTGACATTACTTCATGAATAACTGGATTTATGGAAAAAATCTAAATGACAATCTTGTAGGAAATTTAATGTCCTACAAAAAAATTCCACAAAAGGAATCGCTAAGATTGATATTTCTCGAAATATAAAGCGTAAACTTTGTCGTGATATGAAATTTTGGAGAATTATCGACTCAAACTTTTCATATTACGAAGAAGTTAACGCTTTATATCTCGAAAAATATCAATCTTAGCGATTCGGTTTATAGCAATTTTTTGTTGAAAATTTACATAATTTGCACTTTCGTAACCGTTTTGTTCATCCAGCCGAACAGAAAAATGGTCATACATATCATAACGCACGTCTGCAACTGGATGTTCAGCTTCCATGCCAATACCATAGCTAGTACTAAGCCTTGGTGTTACTGGAGGACGGCCAACGGGACGTTTTTCTTTGAAACTGCAAAGATCAGCAGCTATTTCTCCTCGAAATGGGACTAATTGCAACCATTAATATTTTTGGTTCTCCTCATTATCAGAGTGCTCAGCTTTGATTCGGCGATACAAAATATACACGTTTGTAGCAGCCCTATCTATCAAATAATAAAGAATCCAAATCATTGGATTACGAGTCTATAGACGAATGTGGTAGCGATCCATGAGTCCATCTAAAAGATCTACACCACCCATATGACGATTTTATTCACGTATGATATGCGGCTAGTCAACATCAAACCACTTGTTGTGTTTTTTATCATATCTAGGTACTTCAACTGGCTGTGTTGATGGATTCAATATAGAAAATTGTGCAGTTCCAACGTAGGATGATAAAAGTCTGATATTTTTTGTGTTTTTCCATAACACAATATATATCTACACCATATAACGAGCACATATATTCAACTGAAAAACCTCTATCTTTTTCAGCCACATCTTTATCAGTAGGCAGTTTGCAGTTTGGTACTCTCTTTATGTTCACTGTTCCAAGAGAATAGATACCTCAAGCACGATACACCAATAGGGACAATGATGTATAGAAATTGTCAAAATACAATATATGATGAACGAAATTCGGTAAGTCTGCGATAAACGAACGACAACGTTGCTGGATGCACCAAGATCAGGTGTACCTGGTGAAACAACATTGTCTCCAGCACCATTGAAAATTTTCAGAACGATACGAGAATCCATGAGAGTCACACAACAAAAATAATTTCATTCCTCATTCATGTGGTTCACTTTTCATGTATTGGCGGAAATGATGAGTTATTTTAGTGCTGCACATCTGTTCATCAACACACAATCTAGCAGACTTCGGAACTGAATCAAATTGTTCGTTGACCATGTCAGCCAATTTTTTATTCGAAAAAATGGATCGCATCCCGTCAGTCTTTTTTTCATACGATGATCTTCATCGGCATAGGACAAATGTAGCTCGATTGCTTCGAACTTCTTTATTGGCATTGTTTGTTGAATTGGCGGTAACGCATGTTTGCCCCAATAACTTTCCATATTGGGATAACGGTATATAGATATGTGAAAAGAATTCCAATATACTGGTGAATTTGGACGGGATCTGTTTTGAATTTTGTATCCATGTCTTTCGCAATTGCTGCTCGGTTGGCTTCTGCAACAACCATATTCGAAATTTCATCCGTAAAAAAATACTTGAAAATCTCCATTGGTGTACGCAGGTCTAAGATTGAACTGAGCAATTCACTATTACTTCGAAAAGCAACTTGGTTCATATGTTATTTCATTACTTTCTTCCGCCACAAAATGTTAGGTAGTTTTTTTTCGATTGCATCCAAACCTTTCAGTGAAACCCCATGCTGAAGGTTAATTTTGAGGTCTTTTTTTTTGTTTGGATTCGTCTGACACTATTGTTCCAGTAGCTGTCGGTATTGTTATTGCGGTTGATATTGAAGCTGGTAGTGCTGCTGCAGATTCTGATGGCGACGCTCCATTCTGCTCACTTATATTCAATGGTGAATTCACTGCACTAATGACATCTTCAGATAAATCAGTTTGGCAGAGTTATTCCAAACATTCCGTTATAATATTGTCATCTATCTCAGTAATTTCATCTTTCACGTGATCTGGATCATATATATCATCATCAAAATCACTATTGTTATCTGAGTAATCTGATTCCACAGACGAAAGTAGAGCTTCCGCTCCTTCAGTGGACAGGTTTGCTAAGTTGAACTCTTTTTTTTCTTATACTGAGACCACTCATTCAGCTTCTTCCTTCTGTTATATCCTTTACTTTCCATCCTATAACAAAAAAAAACATTGTTCGAAGGAAACTGCCAATAGAAGTGATATCGTACTTTCTTCGAATAGTGAAATTATGAATACTGAAATGTTTTCAAGAAAAATGTGCATTCACTGTATGTTAATATAAATATTCTAAAGAGTCCCTTCCACCCCTCTTATTTTTGAAACGATTATACATAAACAAGTGAAATTTGGAAACTGAATATTAAAGGTTGTAAACTTTCCTACTAGTGATGATAGTTGACCAAATCATCAAAGATGACGTCAAAAGGCCATTGTGACATCGTGAAAGATGACGTCGCGAGGCCATTGTGACCAATAATTTCAAATGGAACCCTACGGCAAGCGACACCTCTATCAAAAGGTATCGAAAAAAACTATTCAATGATACTAATTTTGTTCGTGTTTATGGCAGTTTTGGCAACTCGCTTTTAAAAAACGCAAAGCTGTGATGAATTGAATCCGTTTATACTGGAATTCCAAATTCAAGCTCCGCCTCTGGATAGTTGTCAAATAAGCTGACGATTTTGTTAGTCTCCCTAATTCGACGTTTTTGTAATTGTCCAAATTTTTGTACATTCAATAATTTGTGTATTGTTGATCGAACGTTTAACTGTTTCAGCAGCTTCTGGTACTTTTAATATTTTTGTACATTTTAATAATTTGTTAAACTGTTGTGAGCCGAACGTTTGAGTGCTTCAAGAAGCGAAAGGGTACGTGCTTTAGGTGATAAAGTAGCAGCGATCCTAATTCTTGGTGAAACTGGACAAAATATTCATGCAGCAGAACGCATTTTTAATGATAGGTTTTCCGATCGCCCCGTTTCGAGGACTTATTTAAGGAAGCTTCTTCGTGAGTTTGAAACAACGGGTAGTATTAATAACGCGAACGATCTGGCAGACCAGAAATTTCTGATGAGAAAAAATTGATATACTGGCAGAAGTAATAGTTAATCCTACTTCTTCAACAACCCACGTTGCAACTACCTGTGAAGTCAGTCGTAGTACAGTACACAGGATGTTAAAAAAAAAAATTCATCCATACAAATTAAAAATGGTTTATCAACTCTCAGACGACGACCCAGACCGAAGATTTGAATTTTGTGAAAATATGGAAACTAAAATTAACCAACAGCCAGACTATGTCAAAACAATTTGTTTTAGTGACGAAAGTACTTTCTATCTAAATGTAAATATAAATACACAGAATGTGAGGTATTGGAGTGACGCAAATCCTCACCTGTTTCGTGAAACACATACCCAATTTCCCCAGAAGGTGCATGTTTGGGCAGGTATCCTGGGAAACCACATCGTTGGGCCTCTTTTTCCAAATACTGATTTAACTGGTGAGGTTTATCTGGAGCTGTTGCAAAACGCAATAGAACCGTTAATCCTTGAATTTTTGGAAGATAATCCAGATGGATTCGGCAATTTGGAAATAACATACCAACAGGATGGTGCTCCTCCACACTATAACGGTGCAGTAAAATGGTATTTGGATGAGGAGTATCGTGGTTGGACGACGAGGTTCAACGGAATGGCCAGCTCGATCACCGGACCTCACACCTTTGGATTTTTTTCTGTGGAGGTGCCTCAAATCGAAGGTTTACGCCACTGAACCTGACAATATTGACGATTTAAAACAACGTATTGTTGCAGAATGTGAGGCTGTTTCCGCAGACACATTTGCAAAAGTACGAGAAGAGTTTAAAAATAGGATATTCCACTGTCAGGAAGTGAATGGAGGTCACTTTCGCAGACACATTTGCAAAAGTACGAGAAGAGTTCAAAAATAGGATATTCCACTGTCAGGAAGTGAATGGAGGTCACTTCGAGCAATTTCTTCGAGTAGATACTGATTTTTAAATCTGTTATTGATATCATACTGAATGGAATTTGAATTTTAATGTTCACTAATGAGCCAGTAAAACTGCCATAAACACAAACAAAATAGGTTGAATAGGTTTTTTCGATACCTCTCAAAAGAGGTGTCGCTTGCCGTAGGGTTCCATTTGAAATTATTGGTCACAATGGCGTTGTGACGTCATCTGTGACGATTTCGTCATCTATCATCACTAGTAGGAAAGTTTACAACCTTCGATATTCAGTTTCCAAATTTCACTTGTTTATGTATAATCGTTCTGTAAATAAGAAGGGAAAGGGGACTTTTGAGAAGCACTGTATGTATCAACAACCAACATTCACTCGAACTCTCATTATAACCTTGCAAAAAATATTCCGCTGAATAAAAATACACAAAACTCGTGTATCTTATGATAATGAGCTCGAGAAAAAAATGGCATAATAAACGAGGGGGAATTTTGAAATTCAATAGACTCACTTAACGTGATTTATACACGATAAAACCAATTAGGTGAGATGGAGGAAAATAAAAGGATGGAACTGTAGCGAACACAATGTCGATCAATGGGATGAAGGCCACAAGGAGGGGAAGGATGTTGAGGAGAATGGGGATGATATAGGATTCCTGAAGATAGTATGGATCTTCTCTTAGAATATATCTCTGCAAAAATGTCAAACATATAATGAAGTTTCTGAATGGCGTTGCACAAGTATACATTATCCATCATTTGATGCTATCTCGACAACGAATTTTAGAGCTGTTTAGGAGCAAAGGACCAGTTTCATGGCCACACAGATCAGCAGATTTGACGAAACTATTTTTTTTTTCACGAGGTCATGAGAAGAAGTATATTAGAAAATTGTATCCGAGATGGTTTTTGTTCATATCGATATGAACATATCGAGATTTGTAAATTTCAATTCTAAAAATTGACTAGCTTCTGTAGTAATACCTTCGGATTACTGTTTCCATTTGATTTGACGGCACAAAAAGTGGTAATGCATATTTGTTTTTGTTATTGTTAGGTTGAAATGGAATATTCAATCTAGTTTATTTAGAAGAGTTTTTTATTATCAAATATTTTTTTTTCACATCGCTTTCAATGAACAGAAAATAAAGGTCCGCGCCCCCCCCCCCCTCCCAGGCTATTTTATTTATTTCATATATTACAAAAAAATATTTAAAAATTTAAAAGTTGTAGGATTTCATTCGAACTCTTTGAGGGTTTTAGTTCAATGTATACAGGGTGTTTGAAAAAATCGCAGCGTTTTTATAAAACACCCTGCATAAAATTGGATATTTGGATTCTACGTGAAATCCCATGCAAACTCCATCCAGCATAACCTATGTGTAAGTTCAACTGATTCCGAGAAAAATGTTAATCAAAACTGATCTGATTTCCGATCCTTTACGTCCAGGAAGTAGGCTATGCACGCTACGCGCATTTTTTGTATCCATGGCAACGAGAGAATAACTCTGTTTCCGTAAAATGACAAATAATTATTGATATTTTGTGTGTTTTCTGACAACTTTTTCCTGAATTTATCTGGTTGATTGATATGGCTCGTTCAGCAGAAGTCAAAAGTTAAGCCGTTATCATATTTGGTAAAGCTAATCGAGATTACCATGCTAATCGAGAATATCATTCAACGTTCTGCGTGGTATTTGCCAGGAAAGTAGTTGTTTTTCACCTGAGATCTACCATTCTCTGGTTCAATTTTATATTGAATCCTTTATGTGAAGAAAACCGTTTAAATTCGATTTTTCTATTCATTCCACTTCACATGGCACTTATCTTTCACTATATGCTAGACGGGCTTGCCACTCCTACTGAGAAGGAATCTTGTATTCATAAACCTATCGAGGTGGGAGATTTTCAGAGTGTTTCTTTCTGTCACTAGGTATCGCCAGTTAAAGTTTATTTTTTCCGGCGTACCTATAGGTGTTACAAGCTCGATGATGGTTTGTTTACGTTGTGTCTCACTTCAGCCAGAGTTCTTTGGACCTTTGGCTGGTTGACTACTCCGTACTGATGAGGGCCAAGAAGCCTAAAACCGGTATGCGGATTGTTAGGTGAACACGACATAAATTGAACATAATCGAGCCTATCAGAAAGAAACATTTGCATTCAATGTCCATTGATATTATATAGAAGTATGCATGGATTTTCAGGTGAATATCATTCAACGTTCTGCGTGGTATTTGCCAGGAAAGTAGTTGTTTTTCACCTGGGATCTACCATTCTCTGGTTCAATTTTATATTGAATCCTTTATGTGAAGAAAACCGTTTAAATTCGATTTTTCTATCATGCTGCTATTCGCATTTTCAATCACAGGTTTCCGGAACGTCAGATGTTTCGAAAAAATCTGTAGAAATTGATGGCAAAATTCAACAGAACAGGAACGGTAAGATATGCTTCAAGTTCTGGAAGGCCAAAAATAATCACGGAAGATGTTAAAATTGAAGTACTAGCTGAAATGGTGGATAGCCCGCAACAGTTAACTAAGCAAGTAGCTGAAAAATGTGATGTTTCTGAAACATGAGTAAGGAGGATTGAAAAAAATCCATCCTTTCAAAATATTTTTTTTGCCAATTTGCTGAAGATGATCCGGACCGACGACTTGAATTTTGCGAGAAATTTTGCAGAAAGAATTGTTGCGAATCGTTTGAATTTGCGACACATTTGTTTAAGCGACGAAAGTACTTCTATCTAACTGGAAATGTAAATACCCAGAATTGTAGATATTGGCATACGCAATTTCCTGAAAGGATCAATGTTGAGGCTGGTATTTCAGGTGCCCGCATTATAGGTCACATATTCTCAGAACAAAATTAAAATCGTTCAAAAAAACCTCTAAATGCTGGGAAACACAATTAGTCCCAGAATCGATCACTTCCTTTGAGGCTATGTGCAGTCCGCAGTTTTGAGGACGGTTTGTGGGTAGTTGGATGCGTCGGGAAATTATTGAAGTATGTTCAGAAATAACACGTTAAACCTTGTATGAAGGGTGGACATGTCGAACATATTTTCGAATAGATAATAATCACCGTTTTCAGTTATAATTTGAAATAACCATTTCATTATTTAATAATTATAATAATTATAATAAAGCGGCTTTATTTAATATTTCAATATCTTCACATAGACAAACAGAGCACTATAAATACGGACGAGAAGTGTCAGCTATATCTGTTTTCCAACTATATTTATTAATTACATACACAAAGGAGAAAGAGAGTTCCATATAAGAGTAATGAAAAATACATTTTTACATGAAATAAAATACCTGAAAAAAAATTTTTGAAGACAAGCTTCTATTTAAGCCGTGTTCTAAAACGTATGAAATAAGTATAAGTCATCGCTGACAATGATCTGATTATTTGTTGTTGAATTATTTGTTTTCAAAAATCTTGTAGTGCAAAGTATTCATAAAAGTAGTAACAACTTGTCGAAGTATCAATTTCATTACAATTCGCACGCAAAGCTTTTTGAAACCAAATAATTTAACAAAAAAAGTTATATTATTGTCAGCGATGACTTGAACTCATTCTGTACGTTTCAGTGCACGTCTCAAATAAAATTTTGTCTTTAATCCTCAACTGGTATGGTGGGTCAATATTGACTCCACTGAAATTGGTTTCCTATTTTAACAGTGGTTGCGATTGACGCAAGGCACTGCCCTTCCGTGAATTCTCCTGATTCGTTGGCTACTATCAGTTGACCTCTGACTGTTGCGCATACATGTTTGCATTTCTTAGTTGTGTGCGTTTTCGGGTGAAAATTGACCCAGTATACCTTAAGTGAAACTAAATTGGTTTCATACCACGGATGCTACCAGGTCTCTCACGGACGCTGAACTTGAACAGGAGGGTTTGGATGCCCATATTATTGAATTTTTATTCAGTGAGAGTGAGATTAGTAGGCACAGGAGTAACTCTGTATTGAACGGAAATGGACGAAAACGACAACGAAAGTTTAAAAGAAAACGAAAACGAAAACGACAACGAAAGTTCAAGAGAAAATGTGGAAGAGGAGAATGGTACGGAGGAGGAGAAAATACACGTAACAGGACAGTATTCCTTGGAAAAAAAGGAAGGAAACTGAGAGTTCCTACACTGAGTGTTTCACAGCTTGTGCAACCAATTGTGGGAAGCAATCGAAACATCACGGCTGATAATTGGTTTTCACCAGCTGAACTAACGGATGAACTGAAAGAATGTGGTTTTACGTATACAGGTACCATGCGAAAGAATGAACAAGGAATTATCTCCGAATTTTTTCCCAAAAAAGACCGTATTGGTTTGTCATCAATCTTTGAATTTACAAGGGATCTTACAATTTCATCATATGTACCAAAAAAGCGTTAAGCTGTGTTAATGTTATGTTCGCTACAACACAAATACACAATTGAAGATAATTAAAACAAACTTCCTGAAATTATTAGTTTTCATAACTCCACGAAGGGGGAAGTAGACGGTTCAGTCCAGAAGTGCGCTTGTTATGGAGTAGTTCGTAGAAGTAGACGTTGGCCATTGAAAATATTTTATCCAATGATGAATATAATGGGCGTTAACTCACACGTGATATACCTATACGAGTGTTTGTTGTTGATAGTAATGAACTAATGAACAGACCACGATTTATTATTTCTGATAGACGACACTCGATCATGGATCACTTGCAGACAAGAATTGAACTGCGAACTATTATGAATAACCCAGAGGAGACAATCGCGACGCCAAAACCAGGTGTTGTTACATGTGTCACAATGACAATTAACATCCAACGAGGTGTTCAATATGTTTCAAGGGCATTTGTGTGGCTCATAGTGTCAATGTCGTGAAATGTCTGCAGTGTTCGACGGATTAACATATAAAAAATGGAACGAAAAAAAATGCTCTGGACTTTTTGATTGGAATTTCAAATTTTTCATTTTTTGTTATACATAGAGTACAGGAATAGTTCGAAAAAACATCTCTGGGTTGAGTTTTGCAGAAAAAAAGATTGGTTTGGTATTATCAATTTTCATTTGGCAATATGCACAAAAAAGAATACTGTTTATTTCTATTGTAAATTGAACTTGAGAACAATATTATTGAAGGTCAAAATAACACAACAAAAATATAAAGAAAAATATATCTCGATAAGTATATCATCTTTCAACTGTTATATATATATATATATATATATATATATATATATATATAAATGTCCATTAAATTTCCATTAAATATATATATATATACATATTGTTATGAAGAGTTGTTCATATGATTCTGAATTTTGGTATTTTTCTTTTAATTTATATCATTAGATTATATTTCTGAAACCCCATCATAACAAATAAAAACACCGGCTATGTTATGTAACCTTTCTCTTTTCCAACCTCTTTCACCTTATCTCAGCTCAATCAGGTACGCCTATGAACATGAATCACTCCTTCTCAGTAGCCGGTTCCTGTAATCGGTGTTGCCTACTATGGCACTGACGATTCGATAAGAGAAGCTGTTCAGTGAAGAAAAGTGAGGCTAGAAATTGGAAAATAAACAACAGTTTGCAGAGAATAATCAACTTCGTTGGTTTTTATTCAAATCAAAACTTATAAATACCCTTCTGCTTTTCGAGAATTTTTCTCGTTCCGGAATTTTTATTAATAGGTTTTCTTGTATTATCCATAATGCTTCTCTTGAAAGTTTTCTACGTGGCTTCACTTTTGAACTTTTTTCAATCTTCTCCAAACTTGTTATCCTGATCCATAGCAACACTCACAATTTTGTATTTTTTTAGAGATTTCCGTATTTATATCACTTCCTACCGAATTATTGGCTGTTCTAATTAATATTAATGATTTTATGAATGATATCTGATTCTAACTCTTACATACTATTTACAAATTCTTATAAAATTATAATTTTCCAATTTCTGCCATTACATTTCATTGTATATCATCACTTTTTCCACACAAACTCTTTCGAATCCCATTAGTGGGTTTTCTGTTGATGTGAATTGCCATACAGGATGTTCGAAACCTATTTATACGTTGATCTTACTTTAGTTCAATTTTTGCTGTGAATTTAAATATTGATATTGTTCAATCGTGGATTTTTGTTAGATGTATTGTTGGATATATATTTTTGATACCAGAACTACTTCAGGAATGCCCTCTTTATACATATGTATCAACTAGAGCATAGTATAAGGTTATATAATAGTGGAAAGTTAAAGAAAATTGTAAAATAACATAGCCTTAACGATGATAATAAAAATAATTAATAATTATAATGATAATTATTAGTTAAATTATTGAACAACATTTCATGACATAACAATATATATATATATATATATATATTTATATATATATATATATTTATATATATATATATATATATATTTATATATATATATATATATATATATATATATATTTATATATATATATATATATTTATATATATATATATATATATATATATATATATATATATATATATGGGTCAGTATTGACCCAGCATACCCTAAATGGTCGACGACATAACCATACCAGTTGAGGGTTGAAATGGTTTTTTATTAGTTATTTCATTTGTTGCATTTCAGTTAGTGCGCCTTAATCTGTCTATTTCTAATAGAACATCGTTATCACGAAGTCCCTTCTCTGTAAGTTTTGAGTTGAAAGAAATCATCATTCCGACCTCAAAAACTCCCACACACTAATTTTGAATAGAATCTGACCATTATCACAAAACTCGTCCACCATCCTGGAGTCGCCATCTTGAATTTGAAGATTTTGACAAAACATTCATAATCTCCGAATCTGAAAACCCCCACATACCAATTTTGAATGAAATATGACCATGATCAGAAAACTCGCCTTCAATCTTGGAGCCGTCATCTTAAGTTTATGAATTTTGACAAAAAAATTGAAATCTCCGACAGCTAGAACCGCCGCATACCAATTTTGTATCGAATTGGACCATAATCCCAAAACTCGTCCTCCATCTTGGGAATGCCATCTCAAATATATGAATTTTGACACAAATTTCATAATCTCCGATCACAAAATCCCTCACATACAAATTTCGAATAAAATCGAACCAAAATCTCAAAACTAGTGCGCCATCTTGGAGTCGCCATCTTGAATTCATTAATTTTCACAGAACATTCATAATCTCCGACTCCACCCAACAGAATACAACTACTTTCCCGGCTAAAACTACCCTGGATATTGAACTACATCTGACAGATATTCTGAAAGGTGTAACGAATTTTTCGTTACTTCCTTATACATAATCAATTTCTCATAACTATTCCGGTTATCTTACGGTGGAACGGGTCATTAGTCACGGCCGATCGTGACTAATGAAATAATAAATTATTTTTATTTAATAACCTAATTTTTATTTTTAAAATATATTTAATATGAATATTAGATTAAGTTTTTATTGTAGTTTCGGGGTTAAACCGACTTCTTTTTCCCCATTTTTCTTGGGACAGCGCCTTTGTTGTCGTCGCGTGAAAATGGTATTTTGACAGTGTGACCGTGACATTTCATTTTCGTGTCGATCGCGTTTATCGAGCGTTTGGTTTTTTCCAAGTTTTTTTAAATAGGAAAGAAACCGAGAATGAAAAACAGGTGAACTGTGATTTCGTCGAACCGAAAGGATAATCGTTCTCTTTCTTGAATAGAACGTCGAGATAGGCAGATGTACTGGGTGAGTTGGCTTTGATTTGTACGATCTATAGATGAAATAGGTTTCACTGCTGGAGTTTAGAGTAATATTATTCTCTTTATCTTTTAATTAATGTTGTAGCTGATTAGCATTCTCTTGTTTTTTCTTATGCTTGTAATATTAGAATTCTTGGATATACCGCATGGTAATTTTTGAAGGTTAAAGATAGATATTTCGGCCATTTTGACAAATCATTCATAGTACATATTGTGGCTAACGTAACATCTGTTCCGAATATTGGAAACTGATTTTTATCATTGGAAATCAGTTCTACGCTTTTACATTTTTTGTAGGTACCAGTTAATTGGTAATTTGAATGGACTAGAGCTTATGTACCTCACACAACCACCGGTTTGTTCCAAGGATTCCAATTGAAGTGAAGGGCGTATTTGATTGTTCGGAGTGACTAATAGGACGGCTCTCTGGTAAGCAATTTTCTTTATTTCATAACTATATGTTTATGAGAGTTATTTTCTTTTCTCTTGAGAAAGAATTGCTTATCGAGAGAGTTGTACCTCTGGCCTAACGGTCTCAGAACACTCGATTCAATATATGCCTCAAGCGTAAAGTTGATTTCCGTTTAATAAATTTCTTATATCTATTACTCCAGACAGAGTCAATTCACTTCAGTTACTACCTTGTCGCCAAGAGCAGGGAGATTCACAAATTTTTTTGAGAATTACCTGTTTATCGATTTGAAAAGGGAATTGCCGCCCTATTTCAAAATTATCTTTATCTAAGAGAGTTGTGCCCACTGAAAGACGTGAGGTCTCCCTCTTCAGTTATCTTTAAAAATTCTTCAATTAAAAGAATTATTTAACATTATCTTTTTCTAAGAGAGTTGTGCCCGCTGAAAGACGTGTGGTCTCCCTCTTCGGTTTATCTTTGGAAATTCTCAATAAGAGAATTTTTTCACTGTATCTTTATCTAAGAGAGTCGTGCTCACTGAAAGACGTGTGTCTCTCTCTTCTTATCTTGGCTGAAGAGTATACTTTTACTCTGACTATTATCGTTGTTCAGAAACCCTATTTTTTTATGTAGCCTGCTAGAGTATTTTGGTTATAACGCTATATTTTCCTTTGGCATTTGCTTTCAAATAATATATTTTTGTACTGGCAACCTTTGAATATTTTGCTTTAAAATAGTAGATTTTTCCTCTGGCAATTTTATAGTATTTTGCTTTAAAATACTATATTTTTTCTCTGGTAAAATTTCAAGGAAATTTTATATTTCTTTGGAATACCTTTCCTTATTAAATTTTTTACCCTTCTGGTACATAAAATCACCTTATCAAAATTTACTTGTTTCAAAACTTAACTGAATTTGAACATAACGTTTTGGGTGAGGTTTGTTTTGTTTGGTTTTAAATTTTGTTCATTTTAATATATTTTAAATTATTAAAATTAACTTATAAATTTAACTCCAGAATAGCAGATTGAATTGCTATTTTATTATCTTTGTTCTTTCACTGTAACCTCTCGTCTTTTATATAGATTGAGATTTTTATTGTATGCTATCATTTGCATCTATCTTTTGACTCTCGATTAAAATTTGAAACATAAAACTTGAGGTTCAAAGGATATCCTTCGTTCTCCCTTTGTACATATTTTGATTCCTATCATCTTCTTCGCATGATATATACCACGGAGGGAACCCATCTACGGAGACGGAAGGACTAGTAGCCTGGGAGGTCTTACAGCACATCAATATCTAAGCACTGGTCCGTGAAGAACAACTCAATTCACGCCAAAAATGGGGTCAAAAACCAACTATAGAACCACCCACGACCAACTTAATCGTAACCGCTGAAACCAAATTCCACCTAGAACGCTGGGACCAGCTTCAAGAAACTAGCCTTCCTCTATCTCGTTCAAGATCTCCGAAGGTATATTCGTGACCAACAACTGGAGGAATCATAGGTGTAAATGTTCGAATTTTATGAATCAATTTTTGTTTTTTTTATTTTTCCTTTAAGGGTTAAATCTTTTCTAGTATTTGTAAAAAAAAATTATCTTGTTCAGAATTCCAACTGGAATAAATTTGTTAAGTTGATTTATTGCATATTTATTTGCCTTCCCATACAACTAGGTAACATTTATTTAATTTTATTTATCTTTGACTTTTGTCTTTAGCAAGTCTGGCGCCCAACTCTTGAACTAGTCAAGTTAATTAATGTATAATTTTTTTAGTGGCCAAATTTGATTAACTAGGAAAAGTCATTAATTGAACCTTACTCACGGCCCAACCGTATCCATCTGAGCAGCCTATCGGCAAAGTGATTTCACCTTGTTAAATTTGAATCATATAATTTAAAATCTGGGGTTCAAAAGTAAGGGGTGTTGCAAAGGACCCTAACTCAAAAGAAAAAACCTGAGATTGAAAGTTAGCATTTTGATTCAAATAGTTAATCAATTCGAAAGAGGCAGAAAAAATGTTTCTTCAGAAGAGAGAACTCACCAGAAATCATTTGCAACATTGACGCAGGAGAGGCATCGCATTCAATAGGTCCTCAATACATTTTTGTCGACGAAAATCTATTTCACGCTTCCACGATCATCAGGAAGACCGGAAGAAATGAAAAACACATTTTCTAGAAGCAATCCCACTTTGCAAAGATGGAAAATAGTTAGAAACATTTATTTTGGAGAGACACGTCGAAATTAGTATTTTTTTTACATTAAAATCCGTTATGTGATATGATAGATTGATTTGTTTGAAAATATGAATAGGATGTTCATAAAATGATTTCTGGTGAGTACTCTTTCTGGAAAACATTATTCTTTGCCTCATTCATCTATATGAGTTATTAATTATAGTAGAAGAGACCGTGGGAGATCAACCTTCACCGATCTGATAACTCGATGAGACATAGTTTTTTAAATTTAAAGATAATTCGCCTATCGAAAAGTGATCATACCTATTTTCAATTGAATCAATTTTAATCAGTTTTTTTTCATCGCCTTCACTCTTTTGATAACGAAATGAGTTTCATCTCAACTGATAGTTTTTAACACACAGAAAATGCCTAGGTAGGCTTGCCTACTCATTTCTGTGCATGGCTACCTGGCAAGCAGATGTGAACAGACAGGTAAGTCAATATAGGAAACTACACCGATCTGTTATCCAATTAGAATTGATATCATAGGTAAGATAATTCAATTACAAAACCAATCATATAGGCTTGCCTGCAAGAAATCGTACATAAAATATTATTGCCAAGCTATAAAGCTTTAGAAGTTCAACTATTTGATAGGTGTGAGAGAAAAAGTAGAGCGTCCGAGGTCCGTGTGATTGAACAGGACACAACATAGCAGCTGCACGCTACCTGACCGTTGACTGTATCCGAGTGCGCATGCTCGTGTACATGTGAGTGACAGTGACAGCATTTATTTACACTCGACAGTAATTTTGAACTCTAATGTATTATAACTCTAATTTCGAACACGTGCTAAGTACTATTGATTGTGATTTCAAAAATGAGTAAAAAGTGTTTTTTGTGTGATACGAAAGAAGAAATTATTGACTTTGATGAAAATTCATTTAAAATATGCTATTTAAAATTGGTTTTCCGTAAAAAACAAAACTTTAAATATGGAGATTCTCAATTGAGCAAAGAATCGTTGAGTTTTGTTGGATATCACTCCACGTGTTACAACAAAGTACGAAGAAGAATTTGAAAGATTCGTAAAAAAAAATTAAGTAAGTAAACGTGTTTGTTTATACTTATTAAAAATTTACAATTGGCTATTTTTTTAATATCGATTTTCGCTTTAAAAAAAAGCAGTACATTCAATTTCAAATATGTCACTCTTGTAAATGTTTACTTTTTTTTTATTAAAATTTTGCTGAATATTTTAAAATTCAAAGAATTTGTTGTAGCTATAAATTTAACTTTTGTGAAAGTTACGTCTATTATTTGACAAATTCAATATAAATAAACATTTTGACAATGAGTAAATTTACTTACATTATGTGAATTGATTTAATAACATTGAAATTTTCATTCTCATTATATAACTATTTTTATTTAATTTTTGTAGCTTCCAACGACCTCAAGAAGTCCTAATTCTAGTGATAAGTAACCTCCAGAGACAACAGCTCTTGAATATGACGAAAATAATACAGAAAATATCGCAATTTCTGAGGATTTGAACGAGGTAATGATTTATTATTTGCTACTGAATCATTTAAATATTTATGAAGAACAGTATTGGATAGCTCTTATAATAGAAATTACTCTATCTATGTTATAAATTTTACTTTTGCTGCATTTTTTTTCAATTATAATGAATTTCTTTTTCATTCTTGAACATCTTATGATCGTAAACTACAAACCCAGAAGTTTTCTATTCATTTCAGATGCCGTCAACTTCAACATCATCTACATCTGCTGACCAAGTTGTCTGTTGTATATTTTGCAACCAAAAACAGAAAAAATCAGGAAAGCGAGTCCTCAATCTAATCATTTCCTGGAGTAATGAGCTGTGTGAAAGAATAAAAAATGTAGCAGAAAGCTTAGATGATCGTGAGTTTCTTTCACAGCTGAATAATCTATCGATTGCTTATCATAAACCCTGTTATGCTTCTTTTCTAACGAAAGAAAAACGAAGTCATGATCATCATTCAGATTCCAGTTGGCATACTTATCGAAACCTGCATAAACAAGCTTTTGAATGTATTGCCGATTTTATTTCAAATGAAATAATTGAAAATAATCGAGTAATGTACTTCTCTCAATTATTTTTGAGATATCAAGCTCTCTTTTTAGAATTTGAAAAAAATACAATCGATCTCGTTGATATTGGTGATACTTCAATAATTGAAGCATCGAACGGTCCGCGTAATCAAAAAATTATATATGAAGCAGACATCGACATTTCAGTTATGGCTGATAATACAACATTCCTGGAGAGAAAAAACGAAGAGAAATTCGATAATGTTTTTTTTCACTTAAGAAACTGTATCAAAAAAATTGACGCCTCACAGCAGAAGACGTCATTCGCGGGGAATGTGAAATCCCACCATTATTATTTGATTTTATGTGTAATCTTATTGAAAGTCCTCACTTTTCCGAGAAAAACTCAACCCAGATTACAACACAAGTTATATCAATTTGCAGTGATATAATTTACGCTGTCACTGAGGGCGCATGTAAACCAGCAAAAAATTTAACACTTGGTTTAGCATTAAAGTCAATAACAAATTCTCGTCAAGTTATAACGATGCTTAATGGATATGGCCATACAATTTCTTATAATTTGGCAGAAGAACTTGAAACAGAATTGACATATACTTCGGTTCAAGACAGCAAAGTTCCACCACCCGGACTCAGCACAAGAAATAACTGTAGCACTCATGTAGCTTTCGACAATTTTGATCGCTTTGTAGACACGAATTCAGGAAAAAATACCATGAATGATACAGTTGGAATTGTTTACCGATTTTGCAACACCCAAAACGGAGATTCTGAGCTTGAACCGATGAGAGCTTCAACACCTGAGCTTCATGACAATGAAGAAGATCACGAGCCTCCGCGACAAAGAAGACGTTTCGTTGGAATCTCACAGATACTCGAGCTCCGTACTTCAAAACGATTGTTAGTATGAAGATGCTTGAAGTGGATTCATTCACTAACACAATCGAAGTTTGCGAAGGCGCAACAGAGATAGCAAAAAGCAAAGATATTTTATGGGTTATGTCTAGCTTGGTCAAGATTCAATTCCCTCGTGGTTAGGTTATAACTGTGGAATAAACCGATCTCAGTGCGATCCAGAAAAAAAAATATCTCTCACCTATCAACTCTCCTCCTACCCCGTATGCTGTAGTGAATGAAACACTGATCATGGCAAATGAAATTGCAGAAGAATGTTACCAAGATCAGATTATTGTAACATATGATTTAGCTATTGCTGAAATGGCAATGCAAATTCAAGAGAAAGAACATCTGAAATTTGATAATTTGGATGCGTTTCACATGCAGATCGCATTTTTCAAAGCTATAGGGAAATTCATAGATTCCTGCGGATTGGTTGGAATTCTTGTTCATGCTGAAGTATTAGCTGATGGTTCGACTAACAGCTTTTTGGATAGTAAGCATTTTTTTTTATTCATTAATATATTAAATTATTTATTTTTGATTATTTCATAGCTGTAAGTATACCAGGTGTCCCAGTATACCTGTTCCAATGGATTATCTCAGTCATTTCGAAACATAAAAATTTGAAAATTTCATGATCTCCAATTCGTTCAAGGAACTTTCAACTAAAAAAAACAAAAATTAAAAGTCACTTCCGGTTTGACCGGAAGTGACTCTGACTTTTTTATTTCAAATAGCACCCTGTATATTTTTGCAATTTTTTATTTTTACTCAAAATTATCTTTCCAACGATGTATCACACTTCGTATTTCACATTTGATTTGATGGAGGAAACGTCAATTGAATTTTCGAATTGAAAGAATTGCAGTAGGCTACGATATTTTGTGTAATCTTGATTTTGACTTCAATAATAATTGATAATTCATGAACAATTTTGCATTCGAGATGATGAAGAAAACGTCAAATTCCAAATTATTAGAATTGTAGTAGAACTGGAAGAATTAATAGTTCTTAAATGGAAACCTTAGTGTGCCATGGAAACAGTTGGATACATTTGTTTATAACTATGACAGTTAATAATTCTGAATAGTTGTGTGCGTGTCAGAAAAACCAACATTCATGAATGAATAACCGTGAAAATGATGATAACTTCACTAATCAAGAGAAATTGGATATGATACTGATTTATGGAAAATGTGAAAATAATCGTCGGGCTGCCCTACGTGCATACAGAGAGAAATACCCTGATAGACGAATGCCAAGCGCTATGTATTTCACACGCTTGGCTTCGAATTTGGCAAGAAGTGGATTATTTCATAGAGAGCGAACTGTCTTCAAAAGACAAAATGCTACAGACGAATATTACACAAAATATCATAGCCTACTGCAATTCTTTCAATTTGAAATTTCCATTGACGTTTTCTCCATCAAATCAAATGTGAAATACAAAGTGTGATACATCGTTGGAAAGATAATTTTGAGTAGGAATAAAAAATTGCAAAAAATATACAGGATGCTATTTGAAATAAAAAAGTCAGTGTCACTTCCGGTCAAACCGGAAGTGACTTTCAATTTTTGTTTTTCTCAGTTGGAGGTTTCTTGAACGAATTGGAGATCATGAAATTTTTAAATTTTTATCTTCTGAAATGGCTGAGATAATCCATTGGAACAAGTATACTGGGACACACGGTATATAGTGTGAAATAATACAAAAATTGTGATCGAAATTTGAGTTATTATAAATTAGAATTCAAAATTACTGTCGAGTGTGAATAAATGCTGTCACTGTCACTCACATGTACACGAGCATGCACACTCGGATACATTCAACGGTCAGGTAGCGTGCAGCTGCTATGTTGTGTCCTGTTCTATCACACGGACCTCGGACGCTCTACTTTCTCTCTCGCACCTATCAAATGGCTGGAATTATGAAACTTCATAGCTTGGCAATAATATTTTATGTGCGATTTTCTGCAGGCAAGCCTATACGATTGGTTTTGTTATTAAATTATTTTACCTATGATATCAATTTCGATTGGTTAACAGATCGCTGTAGTTACCTATATTGACTTACCTGTTCACATCTGCTTGCCAGGTAGCCATGCACAGGAATAAGTAGGCAAGCCTACTTAGGCATATTCTGTGTGTTAAAAACTATCAGTTGAGAGAAACTCTTCGGTTATCAAAAGAGTGAAGGTGATGAAAGAAAATTGATCAAAATTAATTCGATTAAAAAGTAGAATTTCCGGAAGTTATCATAGGCATATTTGTTTATGAATTATATTTGATAAAATATGTCTCATCGAGTTATCATATCGGTGAAGGTCGATCTCTCACCGGCTCTTAGACTATTAAGACTGGAATAAAAAATCAAATAAATATCTGGATGAAAAGGCAGATTTTCAATTTGAGATTTTTTTTCTCGAGTAAGGGTCCTCTTATAATATCTATAAGATGTAGTTCAAAGTTCAGCGTGGCATTAGCCGGGGAAGAAGTTGTTTTCTGTTATATATTCACAAAAAATAACCTATTTTCGTCGTGGATTCTTCAATTCACAGAAAGATCTTTCTTTCCAATATTCAATAAGGAATGTTTCCCATTCCAAAATGGATACCCCACAAGAGGTTATCTTGAACGATGGAACATAGTGACTAAAGTTTATCTTTCAGTCGCAGATGATCCCACATCTGACTTTATGAACATTTTGTTCATATTTTCCAACGAATCAATATGTATACATTTCCTTCGAATACTGATTTCATATGGAAAACTTTTACACATTATCATTATTATCATGCCATACCTAGATATGTCTTCAACATTTGAAAAAAATAGGGTACTTTTTTTATTAACCGTTTCAACTTTATTTTTCAATTATCCAATGTACACAGCCTGAATTCAAAGGGTAATTGATTAAAGAAATTGGCGGCATTGTATGAGAAGTTTCTTGTGAAAAATGCAGTAGAATGAGGAGGAATAACAAGAACGTGTCTGTTACGTGTTCTGAGATCGTTCAGAGGGGCAAACATCTTATATTTTTTAAAGAGATATTTCAGTGCATTCGTTTCCAGAACTTCATGAGTTAAAGATAGAAGATGAAGATTTCGAGGATCGTTCAACCTCAGCCAACCAGAGTCTTTGATTTCCGCTTTCATGTGATCGAATTTTCGGATTTCGAAAGAAAGCGAATCTTCAGGAGAGCAGAGCTATGAATGACATCGCAGTGAGACAACATGCACGTAATTAATGTTTCGTATTAAGTGAGGTTCAGGTGTTGAGACATCATGTGTCTATTAGGATAGAGTTGTCTTGGAACGTTGGAGGAGGGTTGACAGAGATGGTTCATATGTTTGGTGAATCTCAGTTCGGAATCAAACCATAAACCTAAGTTTTTGCTTTCATCCACTGAAGGCAGTGCATTTGTTCCCATTTCTTGTATGACCACGCATAACTTTCCACAGAGTAGTTCGATTTCGATGATTCTTTCCTCATTGGATAGGGTGTACTTCAAAGTTGGTCCAATTCGAATTTGAAAAGGAAATCCTTCCCTAAGGTTAGAAAAATGGAGGATATTGATCGTTCACCCTCTGAATTTTGGTTCGTTAACCGATTCGATCAGGCATAACTTTGTACCGGGTTGTCCGATTTGGGATGAAATAATCCATTGCTGAGGGTAGAAAAATGAGGGATGATTGATTTTTCACTTGTGAACATTGGCACACATATTTAGTTGACATTGACAGATTGCTATTGTCATCATTTTTGTTCTCCTACATCCGTCACAATAATTACATTCTATGAAAGGATAGACTGAAGTGCTGAAATAAACTAACCAGAACTATAAAAAATAATTTATATTTAATACCAATAAACAATTGAATTAGATAATCTTATTATTGAACTGTTGAAATAGTTGAAGTAGGGTGTAATCAAAAATTGAATAGGTAGTAATCAGTGGATTTCAGCCACGAAAAATTGGAAAATAAATTTTTTTTCAACAAAAAATTAAACCTACGAAAAACGGGAGTGAAAAACAAAAAATGAAAATGAACCTTCTTAGTCCTAATGCTCCTAAACTAATGTAAGTAACTAATTTTGAGTCGGCGCCTAACGAACAATCAACGAAGATCATTAAACAACTCCGAAGAAATCATCAAAATATCACCGCGCATCTCGATGCCATCATTTTACGCATTACCTAACTCATTTGCTTGTTTGGTGGGCGCCGACTCAAAATAAGTTACTTACATTAGTTTAGGAGCTCAGTTATTGAGACTGAACAGGTTTATTTTTATTTTTATTGATAGCGTCCCATGGTATAGCATGTTCTGTGGTGACATGACAGTCAGATATATATAGAGAAAAAAGTAGGAGTTTCAGAATGGATCCCTGAGGGACACCTTATTCAACTAGAAGGAAATTTAGCTTATTAGCATCCAATACTACCTGTTGGGTACAATTGGAAAGATAATTGCGTAGGAAATTCTCAGTACCATTTGAGAAGCTGGGTTTCAGACAGAGTATGGCATGATCCAGGGTATCAAATGCCTAATTATAGTCCAATGAGACCAAACAGAAAACTTCACCTTCATCCGCAGCACTGAAAAGATCATCTGTAATTGATATAAAAGCAGCAGTAGTTCTATGTTCTGCCGAAAACCAGACTGAACTGAAAATATCTATATGTCTATATGTAATCCGCCATTCGATTTTTCATGATCATTTCGAATGCTTTGGGAAGAGTAAAAGGCCCCAAATAGGACAACTAGGATTACATTTTGCCAGAGGAATAATCAATTCATGTTTCCATTCCGTGAGAGAAGTACCCATGTTCATTGCGGTGATAGAGACAAAAATGAAGTGAATAAATGAATGGGATAGTACCAATCAAATCATTTTTATAGAGATGCCGTCTGTTGCAATTTCATTGCCTTCAATTTTGTTTCGATATTTCTCAACAGTTCCAGAAGAAATATTGGTGGAGGAAAAATTACTGGTATTTCGATGTTTTTTATATTTGTCGAGCAAGGATATGTGTAGTTTAGTTTCATCTGGATGAGTGATAGAGTCGAAGTGATGATTTATTCTATCATCATTTTTCAACTTCTCAGGGAGTTGAGGAAGGGATTTTTGTCGGAGGATACCGAGCGACCCGAGGGTGTTGGACTATGATATATCTCAATGGAATGTTCAAGTTATATTTGCTATGGTTTCATTGATACTACATTTCCGAGAGATTGATGGAATTGTAAAAATAGTATGACGAGATAAGTATCACATTCATAGTGCCCATTAGCAGTTAGCAATATTCTAATGCTTTCAAAAAGCTACGGTAGGAAAGTGGATTCCATTTCGTTCCATTAGATACGGTTTTCTCACTGAACTGGTGCAGAAGTCGTCAAAATGATAATTTACAAGTTGTCATGATCACAAAACCATTAACTTTTGTAATATAGCACTGCTGCGCGTTTTTGAAACTACCTGAATGAATATCACTTATACCATTAGAGAGATCGAATAAAACCCTACAAGTTTTTTTTTGTAATATGTGAAATGAAGGAATTACGCGAGGCGGCAAACTTTCGATCCTCACGACTGATTATGTCTGTCCATGGAAGACGATATTGGCCCCTTCGGGCATGTATTGAATACCTTCGGCAATTGATTACAATGAGCCTCAGAGAAGTCATAATTGAGATTAACATGAATGTATGGTGAAGTATGCAATGAAAATTTTCAATGATGTTATGAACTCCATCATATCCAATAACACCCCTCCTGCCAATATCGTCTTCTGTGTACCGAGGGGACGATTGTTTGAGGACAGATCATTGGAAATCCATTTCAATCACTCATAAGGAGCTAAGCAAAAGCACATGGAAATTCGTATTTTCCAAAATTAATTCCAGACACTTGCCAGGTTCTAATGCCTCTCTTTCTAGAACAAAGCGTATTGCTCACATACTTGAGAACAAAGGCAGTGATTATCTGAAATAGGAGAACAAAAGGTGGCCATACTGTTTTTGGCTTTCCATAATGATAATTTCATCCAGAAAATGTTGGGATTATGGAAAATTAAATGTGTTCCCTACTGAAAATTCAATTCATGAAGTCTGGGTGCTTGTTAGTTGCGGTGATATCTGAGTCAAATCACGCTGTAATAATATACATGAGTAGTTTAGGAAGGCGTTCAATATGGCTTGTGAAACTAATTCGATAGAGGAGCCATCAGGTATAACAGTGAATATTTATCCAAGTCGCCAACCATGCAAATGAGTATTTATAGTCGAAACTAATTTCCACTACGAGACAATAACGGGGAAACTGCCGGCGAGCATTGTCAAAAATTATAGTTCTACTCTTTGGGCACTGTGCCGAAGAGTAACGTACTCCATGTGATAGCTGTCTGGAAAAATCAATTATCATTTGGCTTGGAAATTAATCAGGAAAAACTGATTCGTGAAATAGTTATTCCGGAATAACATTCTTTGAAAATGAAATATAACGTTGTTATTTCCATTATTATGAGGTTGAAAAAATGGCTTGGCCACTTGCCAGTCGGGTTGTTCTCCGAAGGTCAAATCCACAAATCCTCGTTGAGGATTTTACGGCAGAATATATTCCAGCGGCAGAGGAATCGTTATTGAATTTGAATTTTGATATTATGCTAGTAAATGTTTTGAATATATTGCATTGTCAACCGTTAATATATTAGTTTTGAATCCCAGGTTCATAGGTATTTTGATTGCGTCTTTTGTGTTATTTTGTTTGAATGACTCGTTGGTAAAGAACCAAATTTGATGAAATCAATGAATAATCTTTGGATGCCCCAATTCACTGGTTGGAGTCTTGAAACAGAAGATTTCAGAGTTGGAAATATGCAGCTCATAATTTATCCATGGAAAAATGTGTACTACTCGCCTTAATACCCCCAAGAAACCATATTTCGTTCCAATACTTCAAAAGCGAATTATAACAGTTCATTATTGTGTTATGAATGTGCAATGGTTACATGCATTGTACAGAGAGTAAATTCTCAATGCATATTTGCCTATTTACACATATTTGCGTTTTTGAAGAAGTTTATTGAAGCTGCCTGCCATTCTGAATGTTTTTCATTTTGACAACAAAATCATACTCTGCGACCTCAAAAACCCGTACTATGAATCACAAAACCCATTTGGCGCAAGAATACCCATTTTGTATTCGCGGTAAGCTTATGAATTTGTTATTCATATAATAATCTAGGTCAAACAATTAAAGAAATGTGTTTTTCCTTTTTAGTGCATTTTTATGAAAACTTGTCTTTGAAATCGTTTTTTATTTATTTTTCCCTCTTTAATGAATTTGTATAAAACTTTGTCTTGAATGGTCTGGAGATTTGCTTTTAATCGGAAGTTGAACTATTTTTATGAGTCTTTCGTTCGAAATAAAAAGGGGCATGAAATATCAAATTTTGAAAAGAATTTAATCCAAACATCTCCAATTATTACTCTAATCCTTCCTGAGTTCACCCACCAAATTTGACTTCTCGAAGTGTAGCCGTTTCTTCAATGCATCTTAAAATTAAAAACACTACTCGAACGCCCACCTTGAGAGTTCATCATGGTACAAAGATTCTGTAGCATAACTTTCAAAATGGTATTCGCTTATGAAAATTCATTATAAAATAGGTAGACGAAACTCATCCAGTACACTGGAATGAACCTGGTCTGTGATGAATTTGCATTACTTTTTTCTTGGAAACAAGCTGAGGTCCACAGTTTATGCAAAATAACTGATCAACAACAGACACGTATGCACGCCCACACATCCACATATTTTTCAGCCTACTGATAATTATATTTGGGAATTTGGACTTCACGCTTGCCAGTCAGTCAGTTCAACTCCTCTTTCCAGACCTTCAGAGATGTAATATCAAAGAAACCTCCTTTGTGGTTGTCTAGGTCATTGGAGGAATACACTTTCAAATTTCAGCTCCTTGTGTACAGCGGTTTGGTACATAGAATCGTTGCACAAATTGTTTCTTTGATAGTTAGATAATATATTGCAGTCGAATTAACCATGAATTCAAGCCTCATCGTGCCCATGAAGTTTCAGAAAGCTGAATATTTGTTAAATATGCTTGATTATTCCACCGTTGGGATAAAAAAATTAAATGGCATCGAAATTTTGTGGAATCCCAACCAAAATAGTTTTCTCTCATGGAAATTATGCATGAAATAGGATGCGGACCCTCATGAGAGTTTCAGACTGTAGTAAAGACCTATTATGTGGACATCCAAGAAAGGGTGTGTGACGAGGGGACAGGACTGTCATTGTAGAGAAGACAGTAATCAATAAATTCAAAATATAAATACATCGTTTTATATAGAAGAACCCCAAAGAATCCACTTTACAACATGGTGTCAGGTGCTTGGAGGTATTGATTAGTTTAAGGAGTAACTCGCAAAAATATCTGTAATATGATTAGTATTATTATAATCTTCGAATACTGTTCTGTGCACAATATCTGTAAACAATGTGCTATGCCTCTTGGAAGGTTCCATGATCTTCGTTGTATGTGGTAACCTATAAGATAATGAAGACTGAAGCATGTGCTACTAGAAAGAACTTTTGCACTCCCATTACTCCTCTACTGAACATATTACATGGCGCAGTCGGAAGGATTCAAATCATATTGTGGACCCTGAAAGCAAGAAAACCCCTGTCATTCGCCCTGACATTCGAAGGAAATGTAGCGGAAAACTTCCGTAGATTCAAACAATGTTTTGAAATATACCTACTAGCTAGTGGAAGAAGTTATAAAGAGGACAAGCTGAAAATAGCCCTTCTGTTGAACTTGATTGGAGAAGAATGCCTAGAAGTGTACAATATATTGAAACTCACAGAGAAGCAGAAAAAGAAATATAATGTTGTTGTTGATGAGCTAGGGTAATTGTTTCCTCTGATGATTTGATAATTGCTGCGGAAAACTTGGAGGGGCATGAAAAAATTTTGAATACAGTATTAGAACAAGCCAGGGCAGCCAATGTGAAATTTAATGCTGAGAAAATTCAGTATAGAGTACAACAAGTTAGGTATTTAGGAAATAGATTCGATAAGTACGGTATGAGGTCTGACAGTAATGAAGTCAAAGCTATCACAGAATTGGAAGAAACTGGGAATAAGAAGGAATTTCAATGAATATTAGGAATGATAAATTATTTGAGAAAGTTAATACCAAACTTATCAGAAATCTCTGCACCGTTGCGGTTGCTGTTGAAAAAAGATGCCATGTGGGTGTGGACTGATGAGTATAGGAACATGATGAAAAAACTCATCAGTTCACCTCCAGTTTTGTGAAATTTTTATGAAAGTAAACCAATCTTAATTCAAACAGATTCAAGCCAAAGTGGCTTCGACTGTGTATTGCTTCAGGATCAAAAGCCAGTTGCTTTTGCCTCTCGTGCACTCATTGATTGTGAAACCAGATTTAGTCAGATTGAAAAAGAGTTTATAGTTTTTTTTTTTGCATGCACCGAATTCCATAGTTATATATATGGGCGGCATGTGAAAATACATTCGAACCATAAACCAATTGAAGCCATTATGAGAAAAGGTGTATCAGAAGTTAGCTCTCCTTGCTTACAAAGATTCAAGATGAATTCAGAGAGCAATCAGAAAATGATTTTGAGTTGAGGAAAATGAAAAAAAAATTGTTCAAGAGGGTGGCTAATGACATCACCAAGGTACCATATATTCTGAAGAAATACTATAAAGATAAAAATGCAATACCTGGCAATACCTTGATTAATCTTATGTTTCGGGATAATCGCATCATAGTCCCAACATCCCTAGACATCGTATGCTCAATTCAACGCTATGAAAATCACTATGGTGTTATCAAAACTCGACAAAGGCAAAACAAATATTATATTGGCCTGGTATCAATGATGATATGAAAACATTTATTCAGGAATGTAAAAAATGTGAACGGTTTCAAAGAGGTATTCAAAAGGGGCCATTGCTATTGACACCTCTGAGTGAGTGGCCATTCCAACGCTGAACCACTGACATTCTGGATTTTGCAGGCCATCCATCCCTAGTTGTGATAGATTATTTAAGTAAGGTGTTAGAAATCATTGCTTCAGAATCCAAAACATCAGCGGCTGTTATAAAAGCTCTGGAAGTTTTTTCTGCACACGTGGAATTCCACAAGAGATAGTGGCAGATATATGTCATTCAATTCTTTGGCGTGTAGAGAATTTGCAAACAGTGGAATTTTCATTTCAATACGTCCAGCCCTCACTATCCCAGATCGAATGGCCTTGCAGAAACAGCCGTTCAGATAGTAAGGAACATGTTGAAAGAATGTGATGGCTGGCCTGGCCTGGCTGGAGTACAGATACACCCCTACATCAGGATCAGATAAATCCCCGGCTCAACTACTCAACAACAGACATTTACGAAGCAAACTTCCAATCATGGACAATATGCTTCAGACAAGAGAAGTTGACTTGAAGGGGAAAAGGGAATTGGAAGTGAAAGGCAATTATACAAATATTTTCATACAGAACAACTGTAGACAGGAAAGAATTCGAGAAAAAGGCCGGCGTTCGAGGAAAGGACTGGCAACCAGCAAGAATTATGAAGAAATTACCAGAGCCAAGATCATATTGTTAGAAAAATAAAATGGTACGAGACTTCGAAGAAATAGTTTTCATCTTTGATCCTCAGTCAATGAACCAACAAATTACACCTATATGCCAACTGAAAGCTTTGCAGGAGGAGAGCAACCACTGACAAAAATTTCTGACACTGAAAAATCTAAAACTGCTTTCAACTCAGAGAATTGCACCAGAGGGAAAAGGACGGTGAGGTTACCAGATCGTTTCGCAGATTTTGTTATGTCTCAAGCTTTCATCTGAGGGAAGAGATGTGATATGAGGGAAGAGATGTGATATGTCTTTGTATACTGTTCTGTTCAAAATATCTGTAAATAATGTGCTATGCCTCTTGGAATGTTCCATGATCTTCGATGTATGTGATGATCTATAAGATAATAAAGACTGAAGCATGTGCTACTAGAAACTACTTTTGTACTTTCATTACTCCTCCATTACATATATAACAATATCAACTTGAAAAAATATGGAACAAGAAATTGAATCATTCAAAATACAGATGGCTCAAATGCAGAAGTTCGTGACACAAGGACAAAATCAGCATCAGCCTCAAGATCCACTTGATGCAATTCCATTACCTGAAGTGTTTTTTCTCACCTCATGGATCCAACACTATGAGAGTACCACTGTGGCAAAACTAGGGCAACCGAGAAAAAAGTTCAGATGAACAATTTGTATTATATATGGGCCCCAAAGTTTATAAATTGTTGGATATCCTTAGAAAAAAGAGACAGAATTTTGCCTCCTATAAAGAAATCAAAGACTTCTTTGATAAACATTTCGTTGCTAGGAAAGATATTGTGCATGCCAGAGCAAAGTTCATCTTACGTTATCAAAAAGAAGGCGAATCTACTCAAGATTATGTAAGTGACCTGATATTTCTGGCAAGAAATTGTGATTCTCGCATTTTCGAAGACGAGCTCACCAGAGATTGTTTGGTAGTTGGAATAGAGATATCAAATTGAGTGAGATTTGCAGATGGATAGTGTTTAACTTTGGATGGAGCAATCGAAAAAATTATTCAAAGCGAACGAATTGAAGAAGAAAATATAGAGCTAAGAGAAAAAACGGAAAAAAGCCCCAGTCTCAGTCGAGTCAGACAAAAATGAACAAGAAAGAGTGATAAATGGAATGATAGTAAATATTTAAGTAAAGAGGGATAAAAGTAAACATTTGAATAAAAAGAAATAAGGAGAATACCTGTCCAAAATGTAGTGAAATTCCTAGCTAATCGAAATTGAAATGCCGGACAGTAAAGTCAGATGTCTAAAATGCAAAATGGTAGGACACTACGCAAACCAATGCCGCACCAGAAACTTCAATGAAATTGTAGACGAAGAGTCCTCATCCTCATCCTCTTATGAATCTTCTAATGAAACAAATGAAGATGACGACTGTTTCTTCTAACTATATTACCTCCAATCTTTTCTGACGAAGTAAGATCTTGGTTCGTCCAGTTTTTCCTTTTCTTTGCCTATTCACGATCCAAACTTCATCTCCTGCTCACGGATCCTTCTTTTCTCCTATATAATATCTTGCTTTCCGTGTTTTTCCGCTTCTAACATCTTCTCTTTTATTTTGTTATGGTCAGGTATCTATGGAATGGGTTTTTTGATTGATGGTATTCTATCTTGCAGTTATCTGTCATACAAGAGTTGTGCAGGTGATGCACTACAACAAAGAGTAGTGTTCCATATGCCAATAATGCTAGATCCATGTCTTCAGGGTTTTTCTTTGGTATCCTTCCGAGTAATTCTAGGGCAGACTCTGCCTGGCCGTTGGACTGCTGATATATAGGACTTGAGCTTATCCATTGGATACCGTATTGGTAAGCAAACTGTTCGAACTCATAACAAGCAAATTGTATCATTGTCGCTTCCTAACTATATCAAATAGTCCGTGATGGGAAAAAAATTTGTTTGAAACTCTTCATTATTTTCGTAATTTCCTGACTTCGGGCTATTTTGATTGATAGTATTATACTACTGAGTACATATTGCTCTTGTACTCGGCTAGATCTACTACAATTACAGATGATGGTCTCGTTGGTACCTCAGCGGCTATCATGGGTTCAACATGTGAGCTTATTCTTCAACAATTTCACAAGAGAGTTAACGTCTTAAATTGCTGATTATTGATGGCCACCATATTGTTTCTTTAGCTCTCCGGATACAACGACTCAATCCGAAATCTCCATCATGAATTTGAATCAAACATGGTTTTCTCAATGACTTAGGAATAATCAAACGATCACCATAGCATAGAAGTTCCTCAATAATGGTCAACTCTTTTCGATATTTATAATATTCTTGAACGACGTTGTTTATTTTCTTTTTTCTGGCAAACCTTCGATGAAATATTCCTTGATTTGCTCAAACTACAAATCATTGTTTTGTTCAAATTCTATTTCTGCTGTAGTCAAAATATTTTGAGAAATTTCAGATAAAATCGAATTTATGTAAACCTTGTGTCACTATATATAATGTCCTCATCCAAAGAGCCTTCTGACACTAGAGCTCTGGATAGCGCATGTGGCATATGGAATGTGTTCCCACGAACATAAGTAATTATATAATTGAATTTCAACAGTCTTATCTAAAAAACGTTGCAATCGCTTGGAGAGTTTGTCTATCTTTCTCGATGCAAGAATAACCGTAAGCGGTTCATGATCATTGAGAATTTGAAATTTTGATCCTAAAATGTATTGTTCGAGGCTTTCGCACGTCCATGTTACAGATACGGGTTTCCAGTGAAGCTCCAGGAAGATGGGATCCCAGTGGACTAATTAATACCAAGTAATAACTACTCAATGTGCATCTGTGGGTAGTTTGGAGGTCTCTGAGTGCTGGAGTCTGTGCTTCCGTACCTCAGATTCACCCAGTGAAATCTCCACCCTGACGAAATTTGTCTTTTGTGGAAATGAAGTGAATTACAAAGATATTGTTTTCGTGGAGATTGACTTGGTGTTTCCTCCCATTTGGATACGTTAAAGTTTCTTGGAAATAAAATCCAATAAATTTTTTCAACTTATTCAATAATTCACAAATTTGGAGACAGACGCCGCACAGTGGAGTATTTGAGGCAAAACCTGGTCAAAAGTGTAGAAGTTAAAAATTGCTCAACAATTGTTCAAAGTGCATTTTATCATTACTGACTGACTGGTGCGTGAATCACATAATTTCCGGGAGCATAAGTAACATTCAGGAGCTCACAAGCCCCAGTCAGTTGAAGAATAGGTTTCTATTTGATTTCATTTCAGCACTATATTTTTACGGGCACATCACAAGGTTTTTTGTTTTTCAACTTCTGAAGATGGAAAATGGATCAAGTAGACTTTGTACGAAATTGGTTGAGGAGTCTGCTGAAAAATTAAATGATGGAAAGCTCCTTGAAAAAGTTACGAAAAGCCGAGTTCAGGAAAATCAGACAGAAAAAGTTAATCTTCCGAAGTCATTCAAAAACCAAGATCCATGTAGTGACTAAATTCTGGTAAATATCGAATGTAAAGAATATATAGGATATAGATTGATTCATAGATATATTTTTTGGGAGTATTCACCAAAGTAAGTCCTCCGATGGCCTTGAACCCTCTGTCTCATTGTATCTTACCTGATAAAAATACAGGTCCGGAAGATCTCAGTTGATCTGCTACAAAATAGTTTCCCTCTTTGTCCCTCTCAGACTCCCCTCGTAGCAAGTGCAAGTACTGTCGAGTCTACCTCACAGTGCTGGAGGTTGATCTGGATGGAAAAAGTTATATTCTAAAATTGGACTTTTTATTTTCCAGAAGATTTTTATATTTCAATCGAAAATTGATGGATAACAATACTAATACAATAAAAATTTCGGAAATATGGAAATTGTGGTATATCCTCATCAAGTATGCTGTGCATATATAATTAAATTAAACTGAATTAAAAAAATCAATTTTCGCATAACAAAAGTTCATAATCCATTTCAACAGAAAAAATTCACCCATGTTACCACGATTAGTTGAAAAAAATTAAATGTTCGAAGTGCATTCTGCCTACTTCCTGACATTTTCTGGCTCTATAAATTGTGTTCCGCATCACATCTCGCAACACTTTACGAATGCGATTTTGTGAAATTCCAAGTGTTTGGAGCGATAAAACACTCTTTCTTTCACATAACCCCTTACAAAAGTCTGAAATATTGTGATCAGGGGATCGAGTAGGTCATCGTACAGGACCAGTCGTTGCAATTACTCGGTCATTGAAAGTGGTTTATTATATAGTCCATGACATGGATGGTATTATTAGAAGAGTCTCATTTTGTCGAAAATACGTCACATCCGAAACATCAATAATCATCAACAATCCTTTGATATTATCCTGGAGGAATTCTAAATACCTACCCTTGTCAACTGTCCCAAAAAAAATTGGTGCATTATTTTCTTTCCTGCACATTACTTTCCTTCATTGAATGATTATGGATGTATTTTGTATAGTACTGCCGCAAATGTTCATTTGAAAAAAATTATAGGATTCAATATAGCGCTGTAAGGATATGCATCGGAGCTTTTAAATCATCCCCTGTTCAATTCATATTAGCAGAGGCTCGAGAAACTACTTTAGACAACCGGTGCAACTACTTAGCCTTCTGAAATATATGTAAATATCAATATTTCAATTTCAACAACCTTCTCATCAAATCAGTTTTTTAATTATTTATTCAAAATTCAAAAGCAATAATTATTGGTCCAAAAAAATAGTCCTTGCTGATGCTTCCATAGATTTCAATGCAATTTTCGATCTTATCACACCCTATGAGAGAATACCAATATTTCGCCTGGAATTAACAGAAGTAATTCTCAAACCAACCGTAATTTTTTACTCGTACTGCGGAACGGATTCAACGAACCACTCCCGTTTTAACTGCATCATTAATAATCATAATGATTTTCTTGAAGATATATACAGATGGTTTGAAAAATTCTAATGGTACCGGTTTTGCATTATTTGTATCGAATTTCGATATTCCTTAGCACTATAGAATCCATGAAATTTGCTCTATCTACAAAGCTGAAATCATGGTTATTGAAAATGCTCATAAGCCGATAACCCGTACATAATGCATTGATGATACCGATTCTAGATTAGCTCTGGAAGCGTTGAATGATATTTCACTCAACAACTCTTCTACTTCCATACCTACATGTAATATCAAGAAACTACTACATAAACTCACTAAATGCGGGCGAATTGTCAATTTCATACGGGTCAAAGGTCACGCGGCAATATATGGAAATGAAAAAGTAGATCTTATAGCTGAAAAAGCCACAAATCTTTTGAAATTAACAAATTAAAGATGCAAATTTAACGACATTATTTATTCAAGAAAGAATAAGGTGAGAAACAGCTGGAAGATTCGTTGGAGAGAGTTTGCTAAAATATCTAATAATCACTTCACTAGAATACATCGAACCTTGTCAAAGCAAGATCCCCACATTGATAAGTTCAATGTGCCAAGGTCATATTCTACCGCTATTACTCGCTTAAAACTGAACTACTGAAAGGTTCCTCCGCACCTATATAAATTGGGTCTTGCGGAAACGAAAGACAAAGAACAGTGCTTCCAATTGGAGCCATCGTTTGATGGATGTACGTACGTCAGGAACGCACTGATGTGCAAGATTAAAATAATACAAGTAACCTCATACCTTCAACATGGGTTGCCCGTGAGGAAAAAAAACACTAAGGACATTCAGGATACAGAGTTGGTAACACACATCTTACACGATATATTAAAATATTCAAATAAACAGTACTTGGATAAAATACAATTTTGCAACAGACACAACATATTGAAATGTTTGCACAGAATTCATGTGGCATTACATAATCATATAATCCGGAAGTAAAATCCTCCACTGAGTAATAACAATTTTCTATAAAAATTTTTTCACGCTTTTCCTAATTGTCCGAGTCCCATATTTTGTACGTGATCGGAAGTTTGTGGAGGTTCTGATGCCTGCAATTCTAGGAGATATTTCATATATACTCAAGTTATGTTCCTGGTATAGTATTCATGATATTTAAATTTTTCTCGAACCTACTTATGTTACATTTAACTTGGATGAGTGCTTTGTATACATAAATGCATGGCAATGTTAATATTTTGTGATTCGAGGATATGGCTTCACAGTTGTCTCTGTAATTTATTCCAAATATTAACCTCAACACTCGTTTTCGTTGTATGAATATTTTCCTAGAGTGCACCGAATCTCCCCAGGGAACTACGTTATAGGTAAGGTGACAGTAGACCAGGGAGTTATGAACATCGTGTAGGATGCTTTTTTCTAGTGTTTGTTTTAGTCGCAGAATTGCATAGTAGGCTGAATCCATTTTTTTAATGTTCTACATTGTTTTCCCAAGAAAGATGTTGATCTAACTGAACTCCCAGTAATTGAATGTGAGCTTTGTGTTCTATATCATCAATGAACACGGTAGGGCTGTTTGGTATACATATGAATTTAATATAAATACTTTTATCGAAATTCAAAACTAGGTAATTTTTTTCGCACCATTCTTCGAAAGTTTGTATTACTTCCGAGGATATTGCTTGTAGCACCACTGAGGAGTCATCAGCGGACATTATCTCAGAACAATTTTTCATTTTCTCGGGTAACTTCGTTTATGAAAATTATGAATAGTAATGGTCCCAACACGGACCCCTGAGGAACACCTACCTCAATATCGAAAAGGTCTGACTTCTCATTTCCAATTTGTACATAACTTTTTCCCATGGAGAGATATGATTTCAGGACTTCGAATATTTTGCCTCTTATTCCATAGGAGTAAGATTTTCCAAGTTATCTGCAGAATATCAAAAGCACACGACAGATAAAAAATAGGCCTCAAACGTATTTTCCTGAGTTTAGATATTCATAGACGTGGTTAAAAAACGTATATACTGCTCCTTCTGTCGACTTTCCTGATCGAAAGCCGAATTGTTCCGGATATAATACTGTGTTTCGGTCAAGGAAATCAATAATTTTGTTATAGTAAGCTCTTTCGAAATATTTCTGAAACAACATTCAATATAGTTATTTGCCTGTAGTTCTGGGGGTCATCACGGTCTACCTTCTCATGGATGAAGATGATTCCACCTATTTTCAATTCTTCAGGAAACGTTCCTGTTTCCATAGTTGAGTTTATCAAATAAGCTATTGATTTTGTAAAAATTTCTTCTACCATTTTAATGATTTTTATACCAATTTGGTCCTCGCCTACACTTTCTTTTATTTTTCAGATTAGTGATATCTAGTATTTCTTGTTCTGTCACTTGGTTGAAGTGAAAACTTCAACATATTTCACGATTTGCTTTTTTGACAATGCATCCATCGCGGATATATACCACATATTTTTCGGATGTCTTCTTTATCAGCAAAATCGCGACAAAATCTTCACTTCTTCAACTCGAAATAATATATCCCTTTCCATAAATGCAACCTCTCTACTGAGTTCCGCCAATGAAAATGTTTGTGACTGTTTGGTAAATTTCCTTAGAGAAATCAGATTGGGCATACAAACCATTCTAAACTAATACATATTTTGATTATTATCTAATTCTCCAATGCCAACCCTCCTTCACACACATACAACACATTTATTGAATGCTGATTTTGTTTCGGCCAATATCTGCGGTTTTGTCTGTTGAACATTCCAATCCAAAAAATTAAAGAATCATCAAAGTCGGAGTACTCTGTAAAAAGTTCCTTCCTTTTTTCGTGGGTTGAAAAATAAATCTAGAAGGAAACAAATATGTTCTCTGTTTTTTTATTCAATTTTATGGAATTAAGGAGTATAATGAATAAAAAAGACTCTATGTAGTATAATGTTTTGCAATTCAAGTTATTCAGATCGGATTCCAATTGTAAAATGAACAGATGGAGTTGAATAAAAGCTTGTTCAAACACCCCTTCTTCGCATTCACCAATTAGTATCCTACCGTTATTGTGAAGCTGTTATATTGACTCAGTGATGCTTAATAGAGGAAGAAAAATGATACAGATTCCTTTCTTTTCTCCGTCTTTGGAGTTACTTATTAGAAGACGACTACACAAATCTTTCCACTTCACAATATTTTATTGACGTCCTGAGAAATTATTCGGATCGATTATAAATTGCTGCAGCGCCAAGGGGTAGCTGAATTTGAATTCAATATTCGGTGAAAGTACAGCTCAAACAAATCATTAGGCGAATTGTTCTGTCAACTCCACAGACATGAAGCGTTCATATTTGTATCGTGTTACCGAATGATTTGAGCGAATGAGCACTGTATTATTTTTGTCGACAACTGTGTCAATTTCAATGGAAAGCAGGTGCTTCAAAACTATTGCGTTGATGATTATGATTTCATGACATGACAATTATCTCAGAGGTCTCAAGGAATTGACTCAGACAGGCTCTTACAGGCTATGTCGAAACTCCTATGGGCATTATCAGCACTTGGTTCAAAAATGACCCATATGGAACTAGAAGGGCTCCGGCATAGCAGTTCGGGACTCTCACAGTCGACTATCAGACACTTATTTCGATATATATTATCGAAACCCTAGTTTCTCATAAAATATGATATGAATGATAAATTTTCCATAGAACTGAAGACAATCAACCATAAAGAAATATGTTCGTGTTCAACTTATTATAGTTTACTGAAATTTTGTGGGTTTAAGAAAACATATAGGTAAAAGGTGGGCACTTACCAGATCAACCAGAAAAATAGTATTCACTCGATAACGACTGACACTCGCTGATTAGCAGCTGTTGTTGTGGTGGGGATGCTTAGGAGAAATTTGTGGTGAATTCAGATATGTTCAGGAAACTACAAACTAGAAACTTGGCAAATGAAAATTCTCAGGAGAGTCCAATTCATCTTCATTTATTCGAAATTGTCGATACTTGGGACACTGTCCATAATTGGGACATTCACCTCATGTCGTAAAGCTTCAACAGTCGTCACGTCGAGCTCTAAGAAAATTTGTAAGTAACGTATATAGAGATCAGACGTTAATCGAGTTCATTGTTTGGAGATTTGTCATCCGTATTGAGAAGAAGCTTTCCGTGAGGCTTTTGCATTGGGCAGGTCAGGCGAGTTCTTCATTCCGGCCTTCGAAATTTTGACGGAAACGCCGTA
Source organism: Gonioctena quinquepunctata (assembly GCA_018342105.1). NCBI lineage: Eukaryota > Metazoa > Arthropoda > Insecta > Coleoptera > Chrysomelidae > Gonioctena > Gonioctena quinquepunctata. The sequence goes on from JAFIRS010000407.1 coordinate 665,675, forward strand.
AAGTTGATCTGTTGCATAGGGCAGATCTGGCGAATTCTTCATCCCGGCCATTGTACTTTTGAAAAGCTCCCCATAAATTCAACTCTTGCCTGATCAGTCGAGTTCTTTATCCCGACCTTTTAAACCTTCGAAAAGCCAAGTTCAGTTCTTGCATTGGGCAGGCAAGCGAGTTCCTTATCACGACATTTGGAATATAGAAAAGCTTTCCGTTGGGTTGGACTCTCACGAGTACATTGGGTAGGTCAGTCGAGAAGACAGGAAAATGAGCTGGCTACATATGCATGATCGATTATATTCGTTTCCCCTGTTCTAAGGAAAGAGAATTATTCATGTACCTACCTAATTTATTAATTGTAAATTGGGTAACATAGGCGGAGAGATTTGGGACCATCGGAAAGTGATATATCTATATTACTAGGCGGACTCTCATAGAGAATAGCATTAGTGTAATCCATCTAGGTTGCTTGGGATGCAATCATTTACGGAGACATTTCGGCACTTACCGAATACACTGTTTCTAATAAATTATTCAGACTCGTGCAGCTACTATCACATAATTGAAATCTGAACTGACAATGTTATTGCGATTAGGGCCATTCAGTCATTGGAACCTACCCACTGGAAGACATTAGCTTGTTGAGATATTGGTTCAGATGAAATTATCCAGGGCATTCCTTTTGGGTGACAATAAATGGTGGAATTCGACTTTTGAATTGTGCTCGTTAACACGCTTATACATTCTAACGATGAATTTCATTTATATATATATATATATATATATATATATATATATATATATATATATAATATATATATATATATATATATATATAACTCATATACAGTGTCCGCCATATGGGAAAAAAGTTCATTATTGGAGTATTGAAAAAATATTCTGGGGAAAAGTTTGTGTATGTCCAATTACCTGAAAATCGATTTTGACACATGTCACGTGATCGCTTGTATGGCGGAAAATTGAAAAAAAATGCTTTGAAAGAAAAGTGGGATTAGATGGCAAGATATCAAAAAAAGTTACTATGAATTCAATTCTATGTACATTAACGGAGTTTCGAAAGATATTTCGAAAAAATTGGAAATAGAAATTTTTTGGAATATTTTCCCATTCATTCAAAAATATCAAACTTTTTTCTCATGAATAGCTTGACTATACTGAAAAATTTGCATTTCAATGATAATGACAGAACTTTCTCGTTTTCTCCTCACCAGAGGGCTTTATATTTAAAAAATAGGATTTTGTCAGAACCCTTGCTGTTACATCGGTTCGTATCTAACAGTTATATCAGAATTCCACGACAATTGTGATGACATGACACCCCAGAAATATGGTATTTCCCAGATTATAATCAAGTTCCGATGATAATCGTGGATGAGCGTTTCACTTCGCACATAAACATTTAAATTAAAAGTCTCTCAAATTAGACTCACTATTTCATTCTGAATATTTTCACAATTTTTTTGGCGAATATAAACAACGGAATTAAACCATACTGAAATGAAATCAGGTTCATTCAGTGATCTACATCGGTGTCCGTGAACATTTCCTCAATTATTTAACAAAATTCACTTTCCAGAATATTATTTCGTGTGCTTTCCAATTAAATACCTACCCACTTATTTATCACATCAGGATTCTATAATAGAAGAGCATAGTAGAATTCCTTCTTTTCCACAGAATTGAAATGTATCACACCAAACATGCTTTCTTGAGTATGAAATGCAACACAATATGGAATTTTGATCTCTTGAAAATAGTCAGTGTTTGAGTATTGCATCAAAATTTCACTCATATTCCACAGATAGCCATGGATTTCATTTGACAGAAAATACGTAAACTCATGCAACAAAAGTCTTAGTAAGAACTCCATATTTATACATAGTGACGTTGATAATACCAGCAAGTTTTTGGTTGATTATGTCGAAGTTAAAATCAGCAAGAAAATATTGTTTTGAGTGTGGGAGAAAATTAAAAAATCTATAGAGAAGCCGCAGCGATTTTCAGCGAGAGGCATACCAATAAAATGATTTCACATGTAACTGTTGGAATAATTGTTTCCAAGTTAAAAAATACTGGGTCCGTGAAAAACTTATTCAGAAAACAACATAGACACTGGGTTACTGCTGGGGAAAAAGAGTTTGAAGTTATACAGAGTGTAGTTGAAACTCCAAGAACATCAATTAGTAAATTGTCTGGGAATTTGAGTTTATCTTCAACTTCTACCCGAAAATTGCTCAAAAAATAAATTCAAGTCTAATAAACCAAAATTTATTCACACGCTCACGTAGAGAACTACGATCCACGCTTTATTTATATTTATATATATATATATATATATATATATATATATATATAATATATATATATATATATATATATATATATATCATTAACGAAATTTATTTTATTTAGTGATGAGTCAACTTCCACTTTAAATGGTGTTGTCTCATCTCAAAATTGTTGATGGTGGTCGGATGAGAATCCACATTTTGCAGTGGAAGCCCGTGATCAATATTCATTTACAGTGAATGTTTGGTGCGGGATTTTTGATGACAGAATAAATGGACCATTTTTATTTGTCGGAATTTGAATGCTGAAACGTACTGGGATTTTTTGAGGAACGATTTCTACAATGAATTAGACAATTTCACGTTAGAAGGAAGGCAAAAAATCTATTTCCAACAGGATGGGATTCATAGTACTTTGTCAATAAGGAATTATCTGGACACCACACAGGTAGGTTTTCAGAAATTCCTTGGCCGCCACGTTCATCTGACCTGACCACATGTGACTTTTTCTTGTGGGGCTATTTGAAAAATACTGTTCACAAATTGAACGTTTTCGAAATATTGAGCACTTGGAAGAAACTATCCGTCATTGTGCAGCAGAAATTTCTCCAAATTTTTTGTTGAACGTTCGAAAAGAGATATACCATGAAAAAATTTTATGTATAGAGAGATGTAGAAAGGCATATTGAGATATGAATTGTTATTATATAGAAATAGTTGAACTTTTGTTGTTTTGTTTATAGAATATTTGAATTACTCGATTGAATAAAAAAACCTGTTCTACAGAATGTCTTTTCAGGACCAAATCTCATCATTTTGAATTGAGTTATACATTTATATTTAACCCCAATAAGTAGCCATCGATCAATGCTGAAAAAACTATAAAAATATTCAGAATTTCTATTTTAGATCAATAGTGCGATAAATTGAATAGTTTTCCAGTTTATCTACGAAGTGAAATGTTCATGCACGATTATCATCGAAACTCGAGTGTAATCTAGAGAACACGATGTTTTCGAAGTATCATGTCATCACAATGGTCGTGGAATTCTGATATAACTTTAGAACGAACGGATGTAACAGCAAGGGTTCTGACAAAACCTTTTTTTTAAATATAGTGCCCTCTGGTGAGGAGAATATGAGAAAGTTCTGTATTATCATTAAATGCAAATGTTTCAGTATAGTCAAGCTATTCATGAAAAAAATTTGATATTTTTGAAAAGATGGAAAAAATATTTAAGAAAAATATCTATTTCCACTTTTTTCGAAATATTTACCGAAACTGCGTTCGTGTGCATAAAATTGAATGCTAAGTATTTTTTTCAAATATTTTTTTTTTATATCTTGCCATCTTACCCCACTTTTCGCCATTTCATAGCAATTTTTTTCAATTTGCCGCCATACTAGCGATCACGTGACATCAAGATCGATTTTAAGGTAATCGGACATGCACAAACTTTTTCTCTGAATATTTCTCCCAATACTCCAATAATAAACTTTTTTCCCATATGGTACATACTTTTTGGCGGACACTGTATAGGTACGAAAAGGGATATCCTGTTATGTTCAGAGAACATCGTGGGAACCAAGGGAAAGGAGGTAGGAGTTGGTGTTCTTCTTAAATTTCTGGAGGTTGTATGCCTCGGGAAACACCTCCCTAGGCAATGGGTTCCAAAGCCTCGCTGTTCGTTGGATGAACGAGTCTTTGGAAAGTGATGTTCTGCAGGTCTCCAAAGTGTCCACGAAGGGGTGTGATGACTGAACTTGACGGGTTAGTCTCGAAGAGACTGCCAAAGCAGGAACGATTGTTGATATTTCAGAAGAGCATCGCCCATGAAAATATCTATAAAATAGAGACAAATCGCCAACTTTTCTACGGTGTTCCAGACAAGTGAGCGAGTTTGTAAGCGAGGCATCACCGACGAGACGAATTGCCCTTTTTTGGACAGAATCCAATAGCCTCAGGATATGTTTAGGTGCCGCGCTCCAAATATGGGAGCAGTATTCCAGGACAGGTCGGATCTGTGCCTTATAGATCATAAGCAGCTGAGTGGGGGTGAAATAGCTCTTGGCACGAAACAAAACCAAGTTTTGGGATGCACCTTTGGCAATGGACCTCACGTGATTTTTCCAGGAAAGGTTATTGCTGATAGTAATACCAAGCATCGATATGGATGACTTCAGTGGTATGGTTACTCCTGACAAAGTTATGTTAGGCACAGTGAGATCGGCTTTTCTAGAGAAAAGACATGCTTGTGTTTTGTTTGCATTGAATTCTACCAAGTTATTAGATCCCCACTCGAGAATTGTTGCCAAGTCCATATTTATATTATTAATATTTCTTCCTCGTTCATTTCTGGTTCCACGGGCTGATATAGGGGCCCTGGAAGAGAAAGCGGTATGGAGGGTACTATCATCGGCAAAGCTGTGTACTGGACATGAAGTTGCTTTCAACAGCTCGTTGATGTGAAGTAGAAATAGTGTTGGTGCGAGAAAAGATCCTTGCGGATCACCAGCATTTATGAGTAGAGTGTCAGATGAAACTCCATCGACCACTACATGGAGAGACCTGTTGGAGAGAAAACTAGCAAGCAGAGAACACAGCTGAGGGGGCAAGCCATAAGACGGAAGCTTGCCGAGGAGTCCCTGGTGCCAAACTCGATCGAACGCCTTGGAGATATCTAATGCCACAGCTGAAGTTTCTCCATACTTCTCAATAGATAGCTGCCATATATGTGGGACGTAAGCGAGCAGGTCACCAGTTAATCTCTGATGGCGGAAGCCATATTGCCTATCGTTGACAATTCCTGAGTCTTCCAGATATTTCATGAGCTCGATGTTGATGGATTTTTCCATGACCTTTGAAATAATAGATAGCAGTGCGATAGGTCTGTAGTTGCTAGGTAGGGCCTTTTTGCCTTTTTTAGAGACTGGCTGTACTCTTGCAATTTTCCAATTGGACGGAAATACCCCCAAATTGTAAGAGTAGTTGAACAACTTGCAGAGAACAGGTGTTAGTTCGGAGGCACATTTCTTGAGAACAATCGGCGGGATTCCGTCGGATCCACAGGCTTTGTTGGTGTTGAGACCCAGCAAAATCTTTCTGATAGTACGTTGGCAAAAGGTGATCTCGGGCATGTGACTGTCAATGGGTGTAATGTTCGGGGGTTGTTTTCCCGATGAATCTAGAGTGGAATTTCCAGCAAATAGGTGCGCAAAGATATTGGTTTTTTCCTTGGCAGTCGTTGCTAGTGTTCCATCTTCTTTGGTTAGATGAGAAAATGAGCTGGAAGTGAAGATTCTTTCCACAGCTTTGGCGAAAGACCAAAATGAACGGGATCCGTTAGGACATTCATTCTTATTTTGGCATTTTGGGCATCTTGTGAGCATTCTATTGTCTCTTTGCATACGCTTCTAGCCTCGACATATGCTGCTCTGGTCTCAGGGCCCGGATTTTTTAGCCATCGATGGTATGCTGCCTGTTTGGAAGCCACAGCTCTAGAGCAGTTTCTGTTAAACCAGGTCTTATCGGATGATGTTCTTCCTTCGGTATTCGGTATGTAAGTTTGCATCCCCAACATGATGATTTCAGAAATTGTCTCAGCTCATCGTATTGGATCTACTGAAGAGAAACAAACTCTCTTCCATGGAAACGCTGAGAAAAACATACGAAGACCTTCCCAGTCGGCCGAATTGTAATGCCACATGAGACGGGGTGGTATTGTGCAGCTCGATGGTAAATGGAAAAAGCATGCTGTGGAGATGAGGGTGTGATCAGAGTTTCCAAGTGGGGCACAAACTTCTATTCTATACGGGTCGGGATTGGTGGTGAGGAAAAGATCTAGTGTATTGGCAGACTGGTTGTTGACATCAGGGATGCGGGTTGGTAGCTCGACCAGTTGTTCTAGACCATGAGTGATGGCGAAGGCCTCGGCTTGACGACCCGCATCATCTGTTCTGTTAGAGAATTTGAGCCAGGCAGCGTTATGTACATTAAAGTCTCCCATGATTATGGTTTCATCTGTTGGATGGTTCTCCTGAATGTAGTCCAGTTTGAGTGATGAAAACTCAAAGAGGTCGTTATATGAAGGTTCATTAGGTGAAAGGTAAAGGCAGCAGAGGAACTTAGTCAGTTTGGTATCAGATAGCTTGAACCACATCACATCAAAGTCTTTCGGTTCCAAACTCTCTTCACGCTGGCATGAAAGGTTAGCCTTAGCGTAAAGGCAGACTCCACCTTTGAATCTGAATCGAGAATGGAGTTCGTAACCAGGACAAAGCATATGGACCTTGTTGGTGGACGAGTTTACTTGTTAGAGCCAGAATATCCGGTTTTTTCGTCTGTAGGTGATCGTGGACGTCATTGATGTTCTTGTTGAGTCCGCGGATGTTGCAAAAATAAATCTTTAATGTTGAGTCCCCTCGAGTACCTCTCACCCGGAAATCCGAATGGAGAGGTATTTTGCTTCCGGAGTGTTTCACTCTAGGAGACTTCATCATTATTACTATTAGGATGCACCTGAAAATAAAGGAGGAATTAAGAAAAAGGAAAGAGGGAGACCGGAAAGTATCGACCGAACACTGAAACATGGAATGATCCATTTCACAGCACACAAAGTCGATATGGTGGTATTTCACCGGGCGATGAGACCATCTTCCACCTACGGTTATCCTTTTAGTCGCCTCTTACGACAAGCAGGATTTACCATGGGGCTATTCTAAAGCCGACCCCATACAGCTGAATATATATATATATATATATATATATATATATATATTTAAGTGATTTCATGTGGAACATTCAAACCAGACAGGTCCCGATATAATATTAATTATAGTCAATGTCTAAACATAAACAAAAACTCATCACTTCACTTCAAAGTGACAATTGTCAGATCAAAGTGACAATTGTCAGTTCAAATTGACAATTGTCAGATCAAAGTGACAATTGTCAGTTCAGAGTGACAATTCCAAAAATTTTGAAAATATATTTTGTTGTTGGCCCTTCTACGCCTTCGTTACAATGAGATACCATAATACAATTGATGCATTTTTCTTGAGAAATTCATGAAATGTGCAAAACAGAGTTTAGGTTTTGCATTTTATCAAAAACCTTTGATTTCAGATTTATATTTCATTAATCTATTGGTAATGCTCGATGAGCTACTATGTGATGAACAATAAATTTCTTTTCTGCTGGTAACAATGAAAGTAATGATACGGAACCCTTAGTACGTGAGTCATACTCGCACTTGAAAAAATAAGTAAGGTAAATGCAGCGGTGAATGAACGCGTTAGGATTCTCTCAAGCTAATCGTCGAATTTTTGAACCCATATTATAAAATAACCTCTACAAAATATATATTTGCAAATATATTTTAACAAATGTTACATATTACTTAGTAAATAGATGAAATATTTATCTTTGCACAAATCTCTAGTGAAGGAACACGAGTTGTCGGGTATTTAGTAAATGAACACAAGGTCCAGTAGATGAACAATGGGTATCCAGTAAATGAACTAAATAAACATCCTATGTAGATATCTAGGTACGAGTAGATCTATATCTATTATAACACCTTTTTTGGTACCAGGTATTCTAAGGGCAAATATTTGTGAACTCCGTTACACTCAAATATACCCCGTCCGCTATTCGTTCTGATTCACATGTTTGATCAACGCGACTGGGCCACTTAAAATGATTTCTCCCATCAATCTCACACATGGTCTGTATCTTCTATATTCTCATTGATTTCAGAAAACGGCTCGTTATCAAGAGCACAATTACTTAAGATTCAATAATCGGTAGATTGACCAGATATGGTTAAGTTGTTTTCTTTGCCGACATTCTTATCATTGGTCCCAAGAGAATCATATTTTACACTTTGCTTCCGCTGCTTCATTTCTTAGCGTCCTTAGTTTTAGTTTTGGAATTCGTCTTCTTGGTCTTCAGCAACGTTCTGCTGATCAGATAGTCCTTCAATTCACGGAACCATGTCCTGATGCTTTCTTCTGTAACTGATGCTCGGCCCTTTGAAATTATTTCAGTGTTCCACTGAGTAACTTTAGGGTGCCTTTGAAAAAATAGCTTTTACCATTTTTTGCCGGGTCTATCGTCTGTAAACAAATTTGGTCGTTTCAAAAATTTCAAAGCTGTTGAACTGAACCCTGCACTTCGTCTGGGTGCATGGAGAAACCTAATATTGCCTTGGCTAAGATCCATTTGTATAAATTGGCCTACTCCTCCTTTGTAAGAGTGGTCGACGGCCCCATTTTTCGTACTGCAGGCAGTTTACATTTTGATTTATTGGACAGAGTACTTTTCGGGATAACATGTTCTCGACTTGCATGACAAATGTTCAATTTGATTGCCTGATTAATTCAAGAGCCTCTTGAAGCATCTCCTCAGTATATCGAAATCTCTTGTATGGTTTTCTTGTAACTCTCATATCTATGAAAAAAGATTATCGTACCCATTTGGTCATAGTTTTTTTCGTACATGTTAGGTTACACCATGGGCTCATTTTCCTCAGAGTTTTGTATTTTTTTGGTAGAAAAATCAGAAGAATGGGATATGTTTCTGTCAATTACATAACGTTAACAAGATATACCCAGTCAAATGGCTGTAGGGAATTATTAAAAAAAGTAAGCGTCTGGAAAAAATATTACGCACACGAAATCTCGTTTTGTTCAGAGAGTGCAAAAAATATTTTTACGCATGTACTTTTTTTTTCGCACTGCGTTCTGGGACTCCAACTTTTCGCTCGCAAATGGGTGCATCAATGATGTTTTTCCGCACACAATTAGAAAAATTGTTGCCGTTCATTCATTGAGTATCGAATCTAGCTCGAAATCTAGTAAATGAACGCTAATCAAAAGAGCGTTTTCTTATTAGCTTATGTTCAGCGTTAAAAAAAATTGTATAGGTGTCTTGTTTGAATCCTTATTCATATAACTGCCTTTATACGGTCTACATCCTTATGAATATGAATAGTTACTCACCTAAACCTTCAATAGACTTGCTCTGATAATAACAACATACGAAAAACGATTTTTTTTTGCCGCTAACACGTTCGTTTACTGGATTAAAGAAGTGTCATTAGATGAACAAGTTAGGGAAATACATTCTAAATATGATGTTAACTAATCAAGAGCATGGCAGGAGGGGTGTCGAATGATAAAAATTGGAATAAATCGGGTTTTTGTTCGTTCACTGGTTCCATTCATTTACTGGTGCATTTACTCCACTATCAATCTCTCTCCATCTAACCTAGTGTATAAATCAATCAATCAATACGTATTTTCGAGAGATTGGAAAATTTTCAGGTGAACTCCTGATATTTCAAGAAAGTTACGATCAGGAAAATATTTTTCGTCACGGTCCAGCGGAAGTGGAGTTCACTGTGACTTCAGTTGGAAAACCACTTCAACTTCTGCCCTCGAACTTTCCGAAATTGTTTGACTTGTGTTCGGTCGAAGAAATTTATTTCGCATAAAGATGCGGGTGCCGCCAGATTCCCCTAATAAACAACAGCCGGCAACAAAAAACATATAGTTTTATTGGGGGACCGGATTGGCAAACTTTGCTGGATTAATTCAAGATATATTATCCACGAAGAAAGAGCCACTGCGTGGAGACGAAACGGTCCCAGATTTTCACCGACCCGAAATGTGCTTTTAAATTATGTGGTTTTATAAAAACATTTCAACAAAAAATTAAACCGACAAAATACGGAACTTAAAAGTAAAGAATGAGATAAACCTCCTTAGTCTCAATAACTAGGCTCCTAAACTAATGTAAGTAACTAATTTTGAGTCGGCGCTAAACAAACGAACAAGAATAAGGTAAGGCGTAAAATGATGCGCAGTGACATTCTGATAATTTTTTTGAAGTAATTTAATGATTTTCGTTGATTGTTCGTTTGGCGCCGACTCAAAATTAGTTACTCACATTAGTTCACGAGCCTAGTAATTGAGACTAGGTAGGTTTATTTTATTTTTTAGTTTTCATTTCCTCATTTTGTCGGTTTAATTTTTTGTTAAAAAGTTTTTATTCTTCAATTTTTTGTGGTGAATTCTACTTATTACTACCTACTTGTTTTTTGATTACTTCCAAAATGCTTACCTTACTTCAACTATTACAAGTTAAATAATATGATTATCTATTTTTACTATTTGTTGTAATATGAATTATTTTTGTTGTTCTGGTTAGTTTATTTCATTACTTTGTATATCATTCCATCCTCTCATAGAATATAATTATTGTGTCGGATGTGGAATAATGACAGTAGAGATCTGTCATTGTTAACTACATATGTGTGTGCCAATGTTCACAAGTGAAAAATCAATTATCCCCTATTTTTCTACCCGTGAGGGGGGATAATTTCATTCGAAATCCAGATATGAGTTATACCCTCTCTATTTAGAATAGAATAATCCAAATCGAAGAATCCAGTACAAAGTTATGCCTGAAAGAATCGGTTAACGGACCAGAATTCAGAGGGTGAGAGATCAATATCCTTCATTTTGCTACCCTTAGGGGTGGATTTCTTCTTCAAAATTGAAATGGGACCAACTTCGAAGTACACCCTAGGCACTGAGAGAAATAATTATCGGAATAGGACGTCTTAGTGAAAAGTTATGCGTGATCATACATAAAAAAAAAGAAATATACGCGTGGACTAGAGAATCTGCTCCTTTTTGGTTTCGTCGGTTAAAAAGTAAATATACGCGTCGAATAGAGAATCTCTTTCTTTTTGGTTTCGTTGGTTAAACATATGACCAATTGGTGACAGATGAAGATTATTGTTGATATAAGGAAAGCAGATCATCATAAGTAATATCACGATGTTCTGAATATTCGAGATAATTAGGACGCTTTGTTGTTCACACAATTGAGTCAATAATAAAAGACAGAATTATGAGAAGATATTCAGATCAGAATTGTATTTTGCTAGACTATTTCACGAAGCATGAGAAGCATTCATCATAAACATGAACAATCCATTATAACTATAAACAAATAATTATAGTAATAAAAAATGTATTAACACTTCTGTTATAATTATGAATTATTCATTAATTATAACATTGAACATTTTTTTATGATCACCAACAAGATACAACATTATCTCGACATAATTATTATAAATGGTGTAATTTATTAGTGACAATAGACAATAAGTGCAGTTGAGCTTGAAGTTGAAAACCTAGTAAATAAACGACGTGTTCATTTACGGTTTTCAATATGCACCAGTGAATGAACGACTAAATTCCTCATTTTGGCGGGACGGTAGTGCTTTCAAGGTTATGTTCAGCGTTGAAAAAGATTGTATAGGTGTTCAAATACTCATTCATATTACTACCATTATACGGTCAACATCCTTATGAATATAAATAGTTACTCAACTAAACGTTCACTTCACTTGCTCTAATAATAACAACACACCAAAAACTATATTTTTTTTCAACCCTAACAGGCTCACTGGATCCAAGAAGTGTTATTTGGGGAACAAGTTAGGGAAATACGTTCGAAATATGATGTTAACCAATCAAAGGCATGGCTAGAGGAGTGTGGAATCTTAAAAATTATAATAAATCGGGTTTTTGTTCGTTCACTAGTGTGCTTTAGAATTATGTGTACTGAAAACATGACCAATTGGTGAAAGATGATGATTATTGTTGATATAAGGAAAGCAGTTCATCATAAGTAATATCACGATGTTCGAATATTCGAGATAATTATGTCGCTTTGTTGTTCACACAATTGAGTAATAATAAAAGACAGAATTATAGAAGATATTCAGAACAGAGTTGTAGCTAGACTATTTCACGAAGCATAAGAAGCATTCATTATGAACATGAACAATCCATTATAACTATAAACAAATAATTATAGTAATAAAAAATGTATTATCACTTTTGTTATAGTTATGAATAATTCATTAATTATAATATTGAACATTTTTTTTATGATCACCAACAAGATACAACATTATTCTCGACTATAATTATTATAAATGGTGTAATTATGAAAATGTTTGACCGATATCAGTTGGATATAATGTGTTGTTGGTATAACAGACAGCAGTGTATTCGGATAAAATCGTAAAAAAGGGAACTGGAAGTGATGAAATATGGTGTATCTCAAGGAACATTTCTTGGACCGCTTCTTTTCGAAATATACCTGAACGATCTCTTTGAAATGCAAACTAGAGGAAAACTTATTACTTACGCGGACGATACTACGATTTTTCATAACCATAATAACTGACAGTCTCTGGAAAATATTTTGCAGAAAGAAAAATATGCCATATTCGAGGATTCTTCAGGGTACTGGGTATTGAATCCAGTTCGGAATCTAGTAAATAAATGCTATTTGGAAGAGCGTTCATTCATTGGATCGCGACATAGAATTAGGCTTTCACTATTATGGATCAAAATATATTATTTTACAATGAGTGCGAGTTAAGCTTGCAAGTTGAAAACCTAGTGAATAAACGACATGTTCATTTACTGGTTTTCAATATGCACCAGTGAATGAACGACTAAATTTCTCATTTTGGCGGGACGGTTGTGCTTTTTAGGTTATGTTCAGCGTTAAATAAGATTATAAGATTGTAAGGGTGTTTAAATACCCATTCATATTACATCCTTATAATTATAAATAGTTACTTACCTAAACCTTTACTACACTTGCTCTAATAATAACAACACACGAAAAACGATATTTTTTTTACGACCCTAACACGCTTACTGGATCCAAGAAATGTCATTTGATAAACAAATTAGGGAATACGTTCGAAATATGATGTTAACCAATCAAAGGCATGGCTAGAGGAGTGTGGAGTATTAAAAATTATAATAAATCGGGTTTTTGTTCGTTCACTAGTGTGCTTTTGAATTGTGTACTAAAAACATGACCAATTGGTGAAAGATGATGATTATTGTTGATATAAGGAAAGCAGATTATCATAAGTAATATCACGATGTTCTGAATATACGGGATAATTATGTCGCTTTGTTGTTCACACAATTGAGTCAATAATAAAAGACAGAATTATGAGAAGATATTGAGAACAGAGTTGTATTTTGCTAGACTATTTCACGAAGCATGAGAAGCATTCATTATAAACATGAAAAGTCCATTATAACTATAAACAAATAATTATAGTAATAAAAAATGTATCAACACTTCTGATATAATTATGAATAATTCATTAATTTCGAGAAAACCTTCTTCCTGCCTATACATATAGGCAATACATATAACAGCCTGTGTATCACCAATAAAGTACATGTTTGGTAAAAAACAATCGAAATTAATTTATATCTTATAAACGGTAACAGATGGGTATAGAGAAATAGTACATGAAGTTGTTGACAAAATGATGAAAAATCATAATATGATATTATATACAGGGTGTTCGATTTGAAAAATCAAAGAAGCCGCTACTTTATAATAGAAGTGGCAGAGCAGCATCGTCTAAAATTTTCGTGTTGATCCGTTTTCTGGTTTGTCCGAAACGTCTAATTAACGCTCATCGTGAAAAGCCCTGTATAAATTCTGCTGTTCTCAGTAACATGGTGGTTGGAGTTTGTTAAATTTATTGAAGTTATATGTGATTACGTGTCTTTCTGACACTGTAAAATATCCGTTAACCTATGTAATCTTTGCAGTCCTCTGATTCGTTAAATAAGTCATTGGGATTCGATCTTGCTTTCTTTTTCTTTCAACAATAACTGATAGATTGTTAATTGTGGTGTGGAACCTTCTGTGTATTGGGACATAAATCTATCTGGTGCCTATTTAATATCTTATTAAAACAACTACTTGGGTTTGGACCACTCCCATCTCCACTGTAGTGTAGCTGTAATAGCCACCTGTTGAAAGTGATTAGTTTGACAGGCGAGCCTGTGACCTTCTGGAAATTTGGTAGGTCCCAAATTCCAAGATGAAAATAAATCAATAAAATAAATTTTTGTAATCTAATACACATATAACCTTGATGATTTGTCCCGATGTTATACTTGCATACAAAAGATACTTGAGGCCCAGATATATTACTCAATGAACACGAAGAGCAAATACTTTTTATTTTTGTAAATACACATATTCGGTTTGTTAAATCTTGATAGAGATGGAACACTAAAAAAACACTTGCTACCTTTTATTGATCTCGTCCATTGAGATGAAGGTGCTTCTCTAGAAATGGTTTTGTGATGTACTGTGCATTTTGTTCATGTAAATAATATGCTCATGCTCAACTTCACACAATACCCCAGTATATATATATATATATATATATATATATATACATATATATATATATATATATATATATATATATATGTATATACAGGGTGAGTCAGAATAAGACCGACAAACTCCGACTACAAATTCCTCACCTCTTTTCGGAGTGAAAACTTGCTATCAAGGTATGTCCTGAAATACATCTCCTCTGAGATACAGGATGGCGAATGTACGAAAAAATTCATGATTTAATTTGTTTTCTCCAAAATTCCGGAAGGAAAAAATTTGAAACTTGGTACACTATTCAAGGTTTATCAACGTGATAAGTAGAAGTTATAATTTTTTATTTCGTAAACCAGTGGCGTAGTTACGATGGTATGTGGTCATATGTTCCTTTATATTTTCTTGGGACACGTGAATGGACAAATGAGCGTTTGATATCAGTTCGGCTCATCGCTACTCAACCTAGAAGGCATAACATTCCATGTGCCTAAAAGTGGAGGTTTCTTAGATAATTGAGAAAAACTGAAGATATGTCCTTAGTAGAGACATAATTTTCTATGTGCAATAATCGCATAATGCTGATTTCTTACAACATATCGGAATATGTGTCAACCTCCTGAACATTTTTTAATGTTGGGAGAATCGAAAACATAGTACGGGTGAGTCAGAAGGAGACCGATAACTTCATTCATCATTTGATCGAATCGATGTCGCGGATTCACTGATATGTTACCATACTTTCTTGCATATGATTGTTTTGACATATCAACTCAATTTCATAATACTACACTTGAATAAGAGTTAAGGTTTGAAATAATTTTTGCGAAAAACCGAAGATAGGTACTCCTAATTTTTTGAAGTTTATGTTGGACTATCATCATCAAAGCCATTTCTGATTGAATTATCTGGGAAGATATTATCTAATCAACATGTTTCAGTGGGTATAGAAACAAACAAGGCTTCGGAAAAAATGTTGAAAGGGGCCATTGGCATCTCCGTATCATCGACTGTCGCACGCTTTGGAATACTCTTGGTATATCCGGTATTGACGTACATGCTACTGAAATTTTCGTCGTAAAATCTTCCACATATTCTACAGGTGTTTTATACACTAAGGATCCAAGGAATCCCCACAAAAAAGTCTATCGAAGTTAAATCCGGAGAATGTGCAGGCCAATGTATGGGACCACGTCTTCCTATCCACCGATCATGGAATGTTTGACCAAGAAATTGATTCGTTGGAAATGGGCCGGTGCTCCGTCATATTGATACCACATTATTTGACGAACCAATAGAGGTACGTCTTCAAGTAGCCCAGGTGAAACATGTTCAAGAAACACTCGGTAGTTCTGCCCATTCAAACGGGAAGGAAGAAGATACAATACGATTTTCGATAATTCCTACCCAAATAGTCACTGAAAACTTTTGTCGAAACAATCATATGCAAGAAAGTATGGTAAGATATCAGTGAATCCACTACTTCGATCAAATAATATGATGAATGAAACAATAGAGTTATCGGTCTCATTTTGACCCATCCGTACTATGTTTCCGATTCATTAAAAAATGTTCAGGAGGTTGACACATATTCCGATATGTTGTAAGAAATAAGCATTATGCGATTATTTCACATAGGACATATCTTCAGTTTTTCTCAATTATCTCAGAAACCTCCACTTTTGAGCACCAGGGATGTTTTGGCTTTCAGGTTGAGTATTGATGAGCCGAACTGATGTCAAACGCTCATCTGTCCATTCACTTGTCCCAAGGAAATATGAAGAAACACATATCATCGTAACTACGCCACTGGTTTACGAAAATAAAAAAATATAACGAAAATAAAAAAATTTAATATTAGCACGTTGATAAACTTCGAACAGTGTACCAAGTTTAAAATTTTTTCCTTCAGGAATTTTGGAGAAAACAAATTAAATCTAAATTTTTTTCGTACTTTCGACACCCTGTTCCTCAGAGGGAATGCATTTTAGGACATACCTTGATAGCAACTTTTCACCTCTAGATGGGGGGAGGAATCTTAAATCGGAGTTTGTCGGTCTTATTCTGGCTCACCCTGTATATATACATATCACAATGAGATTTAAACCATCTAAAAAATCTAGCGCAAAATATTGATTACAATCACTTAGAGATAATATTACTGACAAAACACAAATAACATTTTTTCTTTCCCAAAATTTGTCAAATTGCTGTCATAAGTCATAAGTGACAGTCACAAAATTTTTTATTTCATCAATACGCTCCGCCCATATATATATATATATATATATATATATATATATATATTATTATGGTGGTGTGAATTGAAAAATATAATTATTATTCTTCTTATAAGTATACTTTTTGCACCGCGTTGGGCGCTATTTATTATGTTTTGATGAATTGGAAAATTAATCTATTTATTTATGTTTTCAAATACTATTTTTGCACCTCGTTGGGCGCCATTTATTGTTATGAAATGATTTGGAAATATATAAATTGTTTTTATTTCGCTCCACTTTCAGGTGCCAATTGATATGGTTTGATGAATTGACAAATATAAATTGTTTTTCTATATTGAAATAGCTAATCATTTTTGTATTCTTCGAGAGCCAAATTTAGAATGATATAAATAGATATTTCTGCCCCTGTAATAATAATTGCCAGCGAACGTCACTGTTTTCTCGTCACGCTACCAACAATTATTATTTTTCCTTGCCACGGCTAGACAACAGCTGGTACGCTCTTTTCTCAAAAGGTGGCCGGTTCAAAGCAATAGATACTCTGCCACTGGTGACTAACTTCAGTTTATTGAATGATCTTTGTTATGTTAGTTGATCATTGTGAGAAAATAAACAACAAAGTATCAAAAACAATTATCTCCTTCATTCAGGAAGACTTAAAATTACCTGGCCTACGAGAAATAACTTATTACTAGAGTGAATCAAACAAATATTCACGAATAATAATGATAAATCAGATCTTGGATAAATAAACAGAACCTCACTTTTCGTGAATGTAAAATTTTCTGTTATTGTTCGAAGTAAAGTGAAATAACGTTCTTCGAATGTGCAATTGGTTATTTGTGAGATAGTTCTGGACCGGAAATACACTATGAAAGTGTTTATACCTGGTTGGAAACTGTTGGTGTTCAAACTATACCATACAAACAGAATGTCTCCTCTGTTCATTCGCTGTCAGGACTGCAAAACCAGTGTCAGGAACGATATAGATGTGGAAATCAGCATCAGGATTCGTGGTTATATTATATCATTAAGGTAATGTTTGTTTTTGTTTCCCAAATGGTGGAATTATTCCTTTTTTCTTATCGTGAAATTTCTGCGTGCTGTTTGCTTGGAAATATTTTTTCATCTCCTCGAGGCTTTGTTTTTCTGTCGCGTAGATACCTCTCTTTCTCCTTGTTTTCAATTTGAATTTTCAAATTCGCGCACTAAATTTGTCACTTTTCACTGTTCATGTTTATATTGCATCATTTATATTTACAATTCTTTTTCCATTCTTATCATTATTTACATATTTGAATAATAATTACTTCTTATACCATCTCATTGCTATTTCCTCACAATTTTCAATTTTACACCTGACCATCTATTCCCTGATTGGCTGTTTTCATAAAGACGTTTGCTATTCTCTCATTGGTTACCATTAGTTAGCTACAATTTCATATACTGTATGTTTCACATTTAGAAATGTGTTGATTACTTTTTATTCATGACAATTTTGTACATTTGGACTTTTTGTTGTCTTTTGAGCAAATATGGGTTATAATAATTTTGACAGTGTATGAAATTGTTTGTTTTATAGTACTCTGACATCACTATCTATCCATATCATACCTAGGCTCACAATATACATAGTGTTTCAAAAGTTATTCTCAAACAAACTCTCGAAATTAATAATTATTTATTATTTATTCTTTTTGTGGTTTTTTATTCTTTTAAAATTTACAACTGGCATAACATAACATAACAATATATATATATATATATATATATATATATATTCATATATATATATATATATATATATATATATATATATATATAAATATGAAAGAGAGTAATATCGAGGGGACTCTTAAAAACAAAATGGAAAGAATTCAGTGGACATAGCCCTCAGAGAAAAGAGTTAACCGTGGACACGTGTTTCGGGCTCTCGGCCCTCATCAGTACGGTGGAGAAGTGCGAGGATGAACAACACTTGGTAGAAAACGACAAATCAACGGAGTCAACAAACAGAAGCCAGCCGCTCATTTGTGATTTCGGTCAGCAGACCCTGACTTCCGGGGCAACAACCAACGTCATCACGGAGGCAACTATAGCTACCTGCGTGACATCCGAGTCCAGGAATATAAATATGAAAGAGAGTAATATCGAGGGGACTGTTCGGGGAAACAACAACGTATACTGAAAAACAAAACGTATACCTCAGAGAAAAGATTTATATATATATATATATATATATATATATATATATATATCTATATATATATAGATATATATATATATATATAAACCGACCTCACTTTCATTGTATTACTCTTATGTTATCAATATTCGTAGTTAATAAACATATGGATATAACCGATACTTCTCTTTGGAAAGAAAGACATTGTGATTGCTCTATATATATATATATATATATATCTATATATATTTATATATATATATATATATATATATATATATATATATATATATATATATATATATATATATATATATATATATATATATATATATATATATATCTATATATATATATATATATATATATATAAATATAAAACAAACCTCACTTTCATTGTATTGCTCTTATGTTATCAATATTCGTAGTTAATAAACATATGGATATAACCGATACTTCTCTTTGAAAAGAAAGACATTGTGATTGCTCGATAGATTGCGCGGGGGTGGGGGAGAGAAATTAAAAAATTTAAACAGCATGGGGGGTATGGGGGGACAAGTGGCACATCGTCGAAAAGATAACTCAATTATCTTTCCAATCATATAACTTTTTTGAATTTCACGTTTTTTCACAATACACAATTGAAATGTCGAGTATAAATGCGGTTCTAAATGGTACCCTTACCTCGATATTTTTTTATGTAAAACAGTAGGACTGAAAATATTTTGAATGGTATTACCGATCCTACTTTCTGAAAGAAGATACATTATAATTACTCGACAGAGGGCGCTAGGAGCACATCAACTTAAAAATTTCGAATGGCATAGAGGTCGAGTTGCACATCGTTGAAAAGGTAACTCAATTTTACTTTCAACCAAGGTTGTTCTACGGAACCACAATTGCGATGAGTAGCACGAAATACGGCCAGTAGAGGGAGATTCATGACTCAAATAATCTTTCATTATCGAATTTGTTGCAAATCTTAATTAGGTATAGATTTTGAATCCGTACATTAATCCAATTCTCGACCCAAATAATATCCCATTAATTTATTTTTAATGACAGGTACCATTTATTCGGTTTGGTGAACTAATAATCAAACACTTACCTAGAAATGACTGATATGAAGTTGAATTATTTTGCGAATGTTCAAGACCTTCTAATGTATGCATGATTATAACACTACTCACCTGCTCTTCATAATACACACGAATTATCACTTTTTAATTAGTGAAGAGTTTCACCTAGAGTGAATTTAGTATTGAGACAACACAATGATTTTGCTTCATACTCTCAATAAATAAAAATCCTATATACTAGTTTTGTCTTTTGTTATATTCGACATTTTAAATGCATATTGTGAAAAAATGTATTGAAAAAATTCAGAAAAATCAAAGGGTTGGAAAGAGAATCGAATTATCTTTTCAACGATGTGCTACTTCACCTCCCCATGCTATTCGAAATTTTTAAGTTGATTTGGTCCCAGTGCCATCTATCGAGCAATCACAATGCCATTTCAAGAAGTAGTATCGGTGATTTCATTCAAAACGGTTTCTGTCCCATCGTTCCACGTCAAACCGTTCAAAAGTTAACAGGGGGAGAGGGACTATAAAAACCGCAGTGTATAGATCTGCCTGCGGATTCTGAGATTCAATGATTTCACCAATTGATTATTTGAACAATAATACATCCAAACAAACCAAAAAAAAAGATGTATTTACCATCCTCTAGAAATCTCTTCGCATTTACAACAAGACTTCTATTAATTTTTCCCGAAGCGCGCCCTTGGAAACATCGAATCTCCAAATTGAACGAATAAACTGAACGCTTTGGTGTAACAGCCCTCGAGTTTGTCTAACGGAAGTGGCTTATTTATTTTAACAAGGAGAACAAAGCACTTCTAGGTGGATGTCTTCATTCCTGGTAGTCAGACGTTTACACACACCCAAATGAATTAATTCAGCTCGTATTTTGTATATATGCATCTGGATTTCCGAGTTTAATTGTGAAAATGAGTCAAGAAAATCTTTGGAGCAAGGACCACGCACACCGGCTGAATACGGTGTCAGTAAAAATAGTTTACATTGCGGTTGGAATGAGATTACAATTTCAGCACTTTGAGAATAAATTGTTTGGAATACATGAATATGTTAAAAGTCCCTCAAACGCTAAGCCTTCTAATTTTAGGACAGCGATTTTTATTTTTGGG
Source organism: Gonioctena quinquepunctata (assembly GCA_018342105.1). Lineage (NCBI taxonomy): Eukaryota > Metazoa > Arthropoda > Insecta > Coleoptera > Chrysomelidae > Gonioctena > Gonioctena quinquepunctata. The sequence continues at coordinate 686,869 of JAFIRS010000407.1, forward strand.
CATTATCGCGCAGATTCGTTAGGTATCGAGCTCGGCATCTAGCTATTCTCTTTGATGGCAGTGTTGGTGATTATCCTAAGCGGTTTGTCGATTTTTAAGGGCCGGTTGTTCAAGCGCAGGCGAGTTTAAACCGTTGATTATCTAAACTCGGATTGTTAATTAGCTATGGATTGGATCGTTATGGATTTTTCAATGAAAAACCAATCCTGGATTCCTTAATTCGTTGTTTTCATATGTTGGAAACACATTTGTTTGCTTGTAACATCATTCAGACCGTTCAGAAATATCAACATTGAATCAAACTTAACCTAAGAATGTATAGTTTTGTCAATAGTATACAGAAAAATTTATCGAAAAAAGCCAAGTGTATTCTATAAATTGGAGGAGTCTCTTGAGAGAAAAATACCAACTTTTCCTGGAACTACAGAGGAAGGAGCAGAATCTAGAGAAAATCCATAGGATTGAGATATATAAACAAACATTATCTTTGAAACATAATTCATCAATCAACAGTAGTGAATCAACATTTGTTGGAGATTCTTGAGAATAGATCATGAAGTTTTTCATTTTGCAATTGTGATGATTTAATTTTGGTTTTCTATTACCCGACTACGGCGAAGCAGAAAGGAGAGTTATAATTTTGACCGGTATGTATGTGGGTATGTGGGTATGTGTGTATGCATTTTCATCTGTTCCCTCATAACTTCTAAACTACTTATCACAATTTGGCAAATGGAAGCGTCTTGATAGTCCGCTGGTTATAGGCTATGTGACGTCACATCAAATTGAATATGACGCCCTCTAGAATACTTAAAGTCATGAACTGAAGAAAAAAAAATTAACAATGTCGTGGTGGGAATCAAATGAAAGGGCTTGATTAGCACATTTCAAATATATATATATATATATATATATATATATATATATTATGAGCTGTTACTCGCGGCTTTGCTTGCATGCACCTCATGAATGGAAATACATTCTAAAATCACGCCTCAGATGTGAGCCAAACATATTTTCTCTCCAAACTGTATAAAATATACATTTTATACAAATGTATAAAATATACATTTTTCATTATGGGCTATAATACATGTTAAAATTATACAGTGTCATACATAAAGTTCGCAACATGTGGAAGTTTTTTTTATTAAGATGTATAATGAAAATTTTACTTCGCAGTTAGTTTGTGCTTGAAAAATTAGTGAAAAACAGCCTCGTTCCTTTCGTCATGTGCTACTCTAAACCTGTCAAATTTGAAATTTTTTTCGAAAATCCTCAAAAAATAATTTTTTTTAGAGATTTCGAAAAATGCCAAAAACTAGTTGCTCAGTTTTCAATTTTATACACTTCCTCCAAATTTGGACTCTCTACTGTCACTTCGACTTTTTTCCAATTTTTTTAATTTTTCGAATCTTTCGCTTTACCTATTCGAACGAAACATGATTCAAATTTCATAATTTTGATGCATACGAGACTTCAATATCATATATTGCCCAGAAAATACTCACATTGGCCTGTAACCAGAAAAAAAAATTATGCACCTCCAGAAATTCGTCTTTGTTGTTGCAAAGTTCATCTGGATTTTTCATTTCATTGATTCGGATTTTCGCAGTATGGACGTTAATATGTAAGTAATTGAATAAACGAATTTCTCTTCATTCTTATTACACTCGTATTCCTTTTTTCAATAGATTTTTATCCAGTTAGATTATTTTGCTGACCAATAATTCAGTTACAAACAAACCCGAAATGTCATACTTTTTTGTAAACTAAACAATGACCTACAGTTCCATAATTATTCAAAAGACTTTCGTTCTAGCAATTTGTACTAAACATGATATACAATTTCGTGATTTTAAACAATACAAGACTAATGCAACATCTCGGGAGTAGTTTGCGTCAACACATGTTCACCTCCTACGAGAGATGAAGATGGGTTGCGGAAACTTAGGTGGCTACCTCCAAGTGGTATCGCTGGATAACGGGGTTGACAAGGAAAATCCGGTGGGAATGACCAGAAATGGTCAAAACCTGCGGATCCTAAGTCAATCTCAAACCAAATGCCACCACAACATGGCCTAATCCAAGGCGTCAAGCGACCCGTGCCGAGGGATGGATGATACCTGAGCCAGTCAGGTATAAAAAAACGGAGCCTCTGGGATACATGGCGACCTCCCAGAGTAATCTGCCTTACACCTGCGCAGGGGGCACCGCAGGTGTGGACGACCCTTTCTCCTACACAAACAACCCTGGGGAACTTCCAGTTGAAGAAGACCCAACACCGATAGCGGGTATGGAAGTCGAGGAGATTCCAGCTTTAATCACACTCGGCACCAGAAACCGTAAACCCAACCGAGGAGGATCAGCAGATGGTCGAACACCTACTGAGAAACTCCGGAAACAGAGTGATTCCAAAGCCATTTGGTAAAATGGAAACCAAAAGATTCTTCAGCTCATCAAACCCAGGACATGGGGATAGATACTGAAGATGGCTTGTCATCCAAAGAGACAAGAGGAGGCCTGGTCTAACTTTGTCTTTCATCTTCGACTGTGACGCCCTAAGTGGTGGGCGACACAGAATCTTTGGAGATCGGCCCGGAAACGGGCATGAGTCCGAAGAACCTTATCAACGGGCTTCTAGACCTAGTTAGGGGCACAAACCTGTTTGAATGAGGAACCACTGACGACAGAGTGATACAATAGACCCCAGCTGGTCGCAGTGTCAAGGGAAGCTAAGTGCCAACCCTGTCTCTGGCTCGTCAGCCTTAAACCAACCAACCAAACCAACCAACCATCTCGGGAAGGAAATAGTACAATTGATCGAATCAAAATGAATGTTTCCCTTAGTAGCCTTTTGAAACAAATTTTCAGGTTTGGTTAATGTCAAATAATTGCGTTTAATGAATGTACAATGTTATCCACACAAGACAAAGTGGAAATAGTTTTTTTATGTGGTGAGAATGTGCCATATCCAGATGTTGCTTGTATTTTCAATCACCAGCATCCAGGAAGAAATATTCAATTCAGTACCGTGGGAAGGATATTGAAAACATTCAAAGAAACTGGCTCTGTAGACAATCGTTTCAAGAAATCACATAATACAGTAAGGTATACACACTCTTAAAGGAAGAGATTTCGATATTCGAGCAGGATTTTCATTTCTGTTCCAAGGTCAAATTTCCCTACAGGATTTTATGGACAGACGAGGCAACTTTCACGTCGAACGGAACAGTAAGTTCCCAAAGTTGTCGCTGGTGGTCCAACAATAATCCAAATTTTGTAATAGAATGCCGTAACCAATATTCATTCAAGACAAATGTGTGGTGTGGTTTATTACATAACCAAATAATTGGATCATATTTTTTCAGAGAAAATTTGAACGCAGACATGTACAGAAATTTCATTATGAATCAGTTGTCTGAAGTTCTGGATAATCTGCATCTGACAAAATTTGTGGTATCAGCTTGACGAGGCTCCGATCCACCAAACGGTAGAAGTGGAACAGTGTCTCAGTCAGATGGTTAGGACGAGATTGGGAAGATCATTGGCCACCAAGATCACCGAACTCATCTCCAATGGACTTTTTTCTATGGGGTTATCTGAAACAAAAAGTGTATAAGCACACACCATTTGCAAACGAAGAACATTTAGAGAATACCATTCGGGAATGTTGTGCTAATATAAATCCCCTATTTATTGAAAATGCCACAATGTCTGTGAATGAAAGGACTATAATTTGTGTAGAACGGGAAGGACGGCATACTGAATGATGAAATCGGGTTCTTAATAAGATTATTGAGATAAATCAATGAATGTTACGATGTTTTGTTGTGAATTTGGTTATAGTTATTTTGGTTTAATGTTTTTCACACATATAATGGTGGAAATAAAGAATATAAGATTTATGAAATTAAGTCAAGAAATGTTGCGAAAAATTATTATTTGCTCGAAAAATACATCAAACAGTTTACATCCAACAGTCACACTGTTGGGTGTAAATGACATCAAAATATTTCGAACTCATCTGCAGCTAACGGGATACAAATCTATTAAAAAAAGAAATACGAGTGTAATAAGAATGAAGAGAAATTCAGTTATTCGATTTTTGACATATTAACGTCCATACATTGAAAATCCGAATCAGTTTCACAATGAAATGAAAAAACTAGATGAACTTTGCAACAACAAAGACGAATTTCCGGAGGTGCATTTATTTATTTTTTTGATAACAGGCCAATGTGGGTATTTTCTAGGCATGTATGACATTGAAGTCCCGTATCCATCAAAATTATGATATTTGAATCATGTTTCGTTCGAATCGGTAGAGCGAAAGATTTCAAAAATTAAAAAATTGGAAGAAAGTCGAAGTGACAGTAGAGTCCAAATTCGGAGAAAAAGGTATAAAATACTGGACACTGAGCAACTCTTTTCTTTGGCATTTTTCGAAATTTCCAAAAAAAACAGATTTTTTGAGGATTTTCGAAAAAAATGACAAATTTGACAGGTTTAGAGTAGCACATGACAAAAGGTAATAGGCTGTTTTCCACTCATTTTTCAAGAACAAACTAACTGCGAAGTCAAATTTCCATTATATCTATTAATAAAAAAAACTTCCATATGTTGCGTACTTTATGTGTGACACTGTATATAAAAACAAACCGTGTGTAATAATAATGACATGAGCTGAGGGTATCTCCACGCGTTATATTACCTAGGTACATAAAAACAATGGAACCTAAACAAAGAAAAATATTAAGTAGCTCTCACGAAATTATAAACCGAAAATAATTTAAATTAAAAGTAAGTTCAAACCCGACTACTGAAAAATCATGCTCTTAAAAGTATGAGATGAAAATGAGTTCAGAAACTTAAACCCTATTACTGAAAAATCAAGCTTTGAGAAGTATGAAACAAGAAAATATTCTGATCTGAAATTGTTATGTACCAAATATTCAGTATTCATGATCTTTTCAATGAAAAACTTACACGTAATACATTTGAATGTATTCAATACATATTCATAGTGATGTTCAGAGGATATTCTTGGTCATATACCACTTTGCCCTCAAGCTTATGATCGCTTACCACTGTTAGAATGTATTGTTTTGTTAGGGTAAGTGGCATATGACCAGGCTATCCTCTGAACATCACTATGAATATGTATTAATACATTAAAATATATTATGTGTAAGTGATTTATTTAATAGATGATAAATATTGAATAGTTTGTACCTAACAATTTCAGGTCAGAATATCTTCTTGTTTCATACTTTTCAAAGCGTGATTTTTATGACAACGTTTTTGGTATAAAACAACAAGTTTTCATTTTTATTTGAAAGTTTATTTTTCGTTACTATTATGCCTTGTGGTCATTTGAGGAATGATTCTTTGTGTTTTTGTTAGATGCGGACGATTTCTTTTGGCAAGCGAAATCTATTCAAAAATGATTACTGATTCACCTGAAGATACAAGCATTCGGAACATCGTGAAAACCTTTTAAATCCGTTATGACGATGGACGTCCGAAACGAGAGTAATCAAGTATCCATATCGTCTACAACATTCAAACAAATAGTGACTTGTACTACAATATCCCAAAAAAAATGGCTGAAAGCCATTTTCCATGTATTTGGTGCGGGGTTCTTTGTATAAACCAAGTTGTTTCGTTACCTTTGACGAACAACTATTAGGTTTTCGAGAAAGGTGCCGTTTTCGCATGTATATACCTAAGAAACTGTCAAAATTAGGAATATCAATTGTTTTGGTATGTGATGTTTCTTCAAAATACATGTTTCACGCCATGCCATATTTGGACAAAAGCACGAACAGTAATGGGATGCCTTTAGGGTAATATTACGTCAAAACTTCTTGTGAAACATTCGCCGGTTCTAATAGAAATATTACAAAGGACAATTGGTATACATCCATCAAATTGGCTGATGATTTACTAGCTCTGCCTCACAAACTCCCTATGGTTGGAACTATTAGGAAAAATAGAAGAGAGATTCCAGCAGAAATATAAGTAACTGAGAATTGTGATCCAGGCAGCTCTAAGTTCCGTTTTGACAAAGAAAAAGTGGTTACATTCAAAAAGTATAGAAATTCTCTACTTATCAACAATGCACCAAAGAAAACCAGAAATTAATGAGACTTACAATCAGACAAGAGGTTCAGAGGATACATTGGACCAAATGTGTTCAACTATGAGTACCTCTAGGAAAACTAAAAGATGGCATCCATGCCCTTTCTTTGGTATACCAAATATTGATTGCATAAATAGCTTTATTTTGTGCAATGCTCATAGCATAAAACGTCGATAAAAATTGATATCTAAAAAGATGTATGAACTTTTAGTGACGCCATGGCTAGAAGAACGAGACGGAGTACCCACTATCAGCGCTACTCCGTGAAATGATTAGTCAGCTTCTGAAAGAGACAGTAATAGAGGACAGAGAGAAACAGTACCTATTGAAAGAGGAAACAGTGCCTAATAAGTCCAAGAGATCCATTTGTGTGAGTTGCCCATCAAATAAAAACTTTTTAACGAAAAATTGAACCGACAAAATACGGAACTGAAGAGTAAAAAATAAAATAAACCTTCTTAGTCTCAATAACTAAGCTCCTAAACTAATGTGAGTAACTTATTTTGAGTCGGCGCCAAACAAACAAGCGAATGAATTATATAAGGCGTATAATGATGGCATCGAGTTGGGCAGTGACATTCTGATAATTTTGCTGAAGTAATCTGATGATCCACGTTGATTGTTCGTTTGGCGCCGACTCAAAATTGGTTACTTACATTAGTATAGGAGCTCAGTTATTGAGACTAAGAAGGTTTATTTTATTTTTTCTTTCGTCGGTTTAATTTTTTGTTAAAAAGTTTTAATTTTTCAATTTTTTTGGCTGAAATCTACTAATAACTACCTACTTTTTTTTTGATCACATCCAAAATACTCACTTGCGCACCTTACTTCAACTATTACCAGTTAATAATATGATTACCTACTTTTTCTATTTGTTGTAATATAAATTATTTTTGTTGTTCTGGTTAGTTTATTTCATTACTTTGTATATCATTCCATCATATCATAGAATATGATGATTGTGACAGATGTAGGAGAACAAAAATAATGACATTAACGATCTGTCATTGTCAACTACATATGTGTGCCAATGTTCACAAGTGAAAAACCAATTATTCCCTATTTTGCTACCCGTAAGCGTGAATAATTCCATCCGGAATCAAAATATGATCAACAATGAGGTATACACTATCTATAAAAAAAAACATCCAAATCGAAGAACCCAGTAAATAGTTATGTCTGATAAAATCGGTTAACGGACCAGAATTCAGAGGGTGAATTACCAATATCCTCCATTTTGCTACCCTTAGGAAAAGATTTCATCTCTTTAATTTGAATCGGGTGAACTTCAAAGTACACCCTATCCTATGAAAACAAAATAATCAGAATCGGACGTCTCAGTAAAAAGTTATGCGTGATCATACCTGAAAAAAATATAAAAAAAGATACGCGTTGACTAGAGAACCTCCTTCTTCTTGGTTTCGTCGGTTAAAAAAAGACGAATGACTACTCACTCTTGCTCAAGATGTGATGAACCATTTTGTAATGAACACCGTGGGGAAATTTTGTTGATCATGTACTCAAATGATATTTCAAAGTCAGTAATGCCTTTGTTGATTGAAGTTTGTTTTGGTGTGAATAAAAAAGTATATGCTTAGCTTTTGAGGGTAAAAGTAATTATTTTTCATATACGTGAGGAAACCCCCATATATTTGTTTAAGATTGTTTGAATAAATGGAAAAGTAAATGGGTATTTTGTATTCGCAACATGAATTCTTCATGTTTCATAGCTTTGAATTATTGGGTGTTTGTCATGTAACCTCACTCGTCTTTCTGATTTAGTCGTATAGTGTGTAGTCCTTTGATCCTGCTCACTTCGAGCCACATATTATATTTCAATTTAATGCTGAAATGCCGAAATCAAACTTTTCGGAATATAGTTCGCTCCATTAGTCGGCTATTAGCTATGTTTACAAATATAGTATATTAGCGTGGTTTTATTGGAATGATTCCGGAACTGAACTGAACATTGGTGGAATAACCCAATTGCTACTTTTGAGCAGTTTGAGAGTTCTACAATCTGCTTCTGTTTTATGGACATATTTATTGTAAATTCATATAAAATGACGATATATTAGACAATGAACGTTACTAGAGAATTGTGTACTTTGATGTTGTTCTATTTATGTAACATTGGAGGAGTTTTCGCAAAGCAAGAGTAATTGTGTGAATCTTGAGGTTGTCCATATTTTACACCGTTCAAACTTGGGGATATTTAGTTACTCCAAAACCCAAAACAATGTTTGTCCATTGATTCATTCCGTGATGGTCATAATAATTCCCCCCCAATTTCAATGAAAGTTATGGAATTGCCATGCATACGTTCTCTCTCTTTCTGCTATTACTCAGAGTGGAATACATTGCTTCCATGATGGAGGAGTTTCTCAATTGTTCATGATCACTAACTTAATATTCCCATAACTATAATCATGATATTACTTGAGAATGCTGTCATTCCAAAACCTTCCTAGTATATAATATTGTATTGTATTGTATTGACTGGCGACTTCAATATAAACTTTGAAGATAAACACTTCATCAACACCCAGAAGCTCGCCAATCTCATAGATTCGTTCAATCTGGTAATACATGTTGATACTTTTACAAGAGTATCACAATTTTCATCAACCACAATTGATTACTTCTATACGATTCTCTTTCGAGATTGTTTCTCCAGCTCGATAATATCATCAAATCTATCAGATCATGATGCCATGTACAACAAAGCTAATTTCAATAAAGAAAAAACTAACAAAAACCACCGCTATGACTGTCTCTACAGTTCCGCAAATCATATTAAGTTCTAGCTATTATGTCTTAACACTGACTGGAATATATCATTGATATCAGAAAAACCTTTCGAATAATTCTATAATAGCCTGGTCATGAAGTTTGAAAGGGTATTTCCTAAACAAAAATTCAAACAAAAAAACAAATATCCTGGATCACTGATGGCATACAAAATTTCCTCGAAAAACATGAGGTCTCTTCAATATATTAGAGAATTCATAAATGGTTTTCATTTTGACAATTACTACAACTCTTACAGGAAAATATATAGTGGGGTCCATAGGTATGGAATGAATTCATTTTTAGCATTATTATGTATCTGTTTGAAAAAACCTGAAACAGGTCGATTTCTATCGTCAATTTAACAATTTACAGTATGAAAATATCACTCCCTTTTTGCATCCCCTCTTAATTATGAGCACCCCTAAAATAAAAATTAAATGAGAAGAGGGGTTGTGTGGCACTTTGTTCGAAAGGGATTTTTAGTTTTTATTCAACAATATTAGGTTTTTAAAATCTGGTGCAATCATAACTGAGAAAATTTATTTTGGAAATGTAAAATATTCATACCTCACGTAGAATGGAGAAAATAATGTCGCATAATGTTTTGGAAGTATTTTTCAATCTATTACATAATTGAATTGAATGTTCGAAATGACCACCATTCTCTTCTTGACAATAAGCAAGTCGATCTTGGAATTCTCGTACAACATTATATAGGATCTCAGGGGTTATGTTGTTAATTTCTTCCGTTATCTCCTAACGTTTGAATCTGAAATATTGTCCTGTCTATTGAAATAAACTTTCGATTTTCAATAACCACATAAGAAATAATTAGGTATTTTCTTAAGTGTTTTGTTAAACGTCAGGAAAAAGTGTCGTTCAGGACACCAAAAAATTATTCACAAAACCCTCATAAATAATGGAATGTCAAACTAGTAGACTACTGTTATTTTGATATCAATAAGTTGCTGACACAGTGTATTGAATAGATATTTGTATGCCAAGGCCGCCAAATACCTTTTTAGCGTACCAAAAGAAAAGTTATCGCCCGAAGCCGCTTGCGGCCGAGGCAAGATAATCTTGAGATCGCTAAAAGGTTTCGCGGCTATGGCATACATATTATTTTTCGTGCAATCATCGAAATTATCAAACTGGATAGTTGCAAATGAATATATTATTGCTTCAAAATCAACAGCCGCTCAATTTAATGGACGAAGTCAAAGCATTGCTAGGAGATGATATGTTTGAATATATACAAAATATTTTGACAGTTCTTGACAAAATACTGATACTGATATTTCGGTATCTTGTACTCCTCCAGAGCTGAAAAGTATCATAAATTCGGCGCTTTCCGTTTCAATACCTGAAAAACAATATAAATATATATTTGTTGTGAGTTTAAAAATTAATGCAGTAATTGTCGTATTCTAGAAATGACAAATTTGGAACTGACGTTTGATTTGGCGGCCGTTGCTATGAGTAACAGCCGCAAAATCAAATTTCGCGGACTTTGTTGTGAACGCGAAATACTCACTTCGCGTGCGATTGAACGAAAAAATATTTGTGCGTGTATTTGATTCAACTATGGCTCATTTATCCAAAACTCAAAGAATAGACATTGCAACACCCCTTACTTTTGAACCCCAGATTTTAAATTATATGATTCAAATTCAAGAAGGTGAAATCACTTTGCCGATAGGCTGCTCAGATGGATACGGTTAGGCCGTGAGTAAGGTTCAATTAATGACTTTTCCTAGTTAATCAAATTTGTCCACTAAAAAAATTATACATTAATTAACTTGACTAGTTCCAGAGTTGGGCGCCAGACTTGCTAAAGACAAAAGTCAGAGATAAATAAAATTAAATAAATGTTACCTAGCTTGTATGGGAAGGCAAATAAATATGTAATAAATCAACTTAACAAATTTATTCCAGTTGGAATTAAAATTATTGAACAAGATATAAAAAAATCAACAAATACTAGAAGAGTATTGAACTTCTCTTAAAAGAATGGAAAAATTACATAAAAAGAAACCAGTAATTTTGACTCTGATCAAAATTTGAACATTTACACCTATGATTCCTCCAGTTGTTGGTACCACGAATATACCTTCGGAGATCTTGAATGAAAGAGATGAAGGCTAGTTTCTTGAAGCTGGTCTCAGCGGTTCTAGCAGGAACTTGGTTTCAGCGGTTACGATGAAGATGGTCTTGGGTGGTTCGATAGTTGATTTCAGACCCCCTTATCGGCGTGAATTTAGTTGATCTTCACGGACCAGTGCTGATATTGATGTGCTGTAAGACCTCCCAGGCTACTAGTTCTTCCGTCTCCATAGATGGGTTCCCTCCGTGGTATATATCATGCGAAGAAAATGATAGGAATCAAAATATGTACAAAAAGGGGAGAACGAAGGATATCCTTTGAACCACAAGTTTTATGTTTCAAATTTTAATCGAGAGTCAAAAGATAGATGCAAATGATAGCATACAATAAAAATCTCAGTCTATATAAAAGACTGGAAAGTTACAGTGAAAGAACAAAGATAATAGATAGCAATCCAATCTGCTATTCTGGAATTAAATTCATAAGTTAATTTTAATAATTTAAAAAAATATTAAAAATGAACAAAATTTAAAACCAAACAAAACAAACCTCACCCAAAACGTTATGTTCAAATTCAGTTAAGTTTTGAAACAAGTAAGTTTTGATAAGGTGATTTTATGTACCAGAAGGGTAAAAAAATTTAATAAGGAAAGGTATTCCAAAAGAAATAGAAAAATTTCCTTGAAATTTTACCAGAGAAAAAATATAGTATTTTAAAGCAAAATACTATAAAATTGCCAGAGAAAAAATCTACTATTTTAAAGCAAAATATTTAAAGGTTGCCAGTACAAAAATATACTATTTTAAAGCAAATGCCAAAGGAAAATATAGCGTTATAACCAAAATACTCTAGTAAGTTACAAAAAAAAAAATATAGGGTTTCTGAACCAAGATAATAATCAGAGTAAAAGTATACTCTTCAGCCAAGATAAGAAGAGAGAGACACACGTCTTTCAGTGAGCACGACTCTCTTAGATGGAGATAAAGTGAAATAATTCTTTTTATTGAAGAATTTCCAGAGATAAACCGAAGAGGGAGACCACACGTCTTTCAGTGGGCACAACTCTCTTTGGAAAAGATAATGTTAAATAATTCTTTTAATTGAAGAATTTTTAAAGATAACTGGAGAGGAAGACCTCACGTCTTTCAGTGGGCACAACTCTCTTAGATAAAGATAATTTTGAAATAGGGCGGCAATTCCCTTTTCAAATCGATAAACAGGTAATTCTCAAAAAATTTTGTGAATCGCCCTGCTCTTGGCGACAAGGTAGTAACTGAAGTGAATTGACTCTGCAACGATCAAAAATCAAATAAGCTACACTGGGAATTGAATGGAGTAATAGATATAAGAAATTTATTAAACGGAAATCAACTTTACGCTTGAGGCATATATTGAATCGAGTGTTCTGGGACCGTTAGGCCAGAGGTACAACTCTCTCCATAAGCAATTCTTTCTCAAGAGAAAAGAAAATTACTCTCATAAACATATAGTTATGAAATAAAGAAAATTGCTTACCAGAGAGCCGTCCTATTAGTCACTCCAAACTGTGTCCCAGAACAATCAAATACGCCCTTCGCTTCAATTGGAATCCTTGGAACAATCCACTGGTTGTGTGAGGTAAATAAGCTCTAGTCCATTCAAATTACCAATTAACTGGTACCTAAAAAAATGCAAAAGCGTAGAACTGATTTCCAATGAAAAAAGTCAGTTCCCAATATTCGGAACAGATGTTACGTTAGCCACAATATGTAGTATGAATGATTTGTCAAAATGGCCGAAATATCTATATTTAACCTTCAAAAATTACCATGCGGTATATCCAAGAATTCTAATATTACAAGCCTAAGAAAAAAGAAGAAAATGCTAATCAGCTACAACATTAATTGAAAGATAAAGAGAATAATATTACTCAATTAAACTCCAGCAGTGAAACTTATTTAATTTATAGACCATATATATCAAAGCCACTCACCCAGTCCACCTGCCTATCTCGACGTTCAATTCAAGAAAAAGACCGATTATTCCTTCGGTTCGAACAAATCACCAATTCTACCTGGGTTTTTTCACAAACTGTTCTTGGTTTTTATCTATTGAAAAACACTTGGAAAAAACACAGCTTGACGACATGAATACAACTGTCACGATAACAAAACTCGTCCAACTTGACAGAATACGAACTCATGATGATGGCGCTGTCCCATAGTTCACGATCGGCCGTGACTAATGACCCGTTCCACCGTAAGATAACCGGAATAGTTATGAGAAATTGATTATGTATAAGGAAGTAACGAAAAATTCGTTACAACATTTCAATTATGATTGGATGCGGTAATAAATCAAGAACTCAAACTCACAGTCAGCAAAATAGAAACGAAATTTCGTGAAACTGGACATGTAAAAAATAATCAAAAACCAGGTCAAAATTTTAAATTGGATGAGGAAAAAAGTTAGATGTTCTGTTAGCGATTGAGGAAAATCCGCCTATGACAAGTAGACAACTTGCCGCCGACAATGATGTGAGTGAATCATCGATAGAAGAGCTTAACATAAAAATTAGTTGTTCAAGAGTTAAATGGGGATGAACCTGATAGAAGGCAACAATTTTGTGAACTGATGATGAACAGAATGGAATGCAGTTCATTAACAAAATTGTTTTTTCTGAAGCTACTTTTCATTTGAATGGAACGATTCACAGACAAAACTGTAGATATTGGAGCAGAGAGAATCCTCATTGGATGTGTGGGGCTCACCACACTATCCTTAAAATGTGAACGTTGGAGCTCGTATCATCAACAACAAAATTATTGGCACTTATTTTTTTGAAGGCACAGTTAGTAGTGAGGTTTATCTATATTTTCTAATGAACTTTTTACAGCCTACATTTGAAATACTTTTTCCCGATGTTAATGATCGAAATGCATAGATCAATTCGGTTCTCACAAGATGGAGCTCCACCGCATTACAAACGTACTTTTAGATATTATTTGAACAAAGTTTTTCCCAATAGGTGTATTGGAAGACGTGGAACGATTGAATGGCCGCCTAAATCCCCCGATTTGACTTCCCTCGATTATTTATTATGGGGTCATTCAAAGTCGAAAATATATTCCAATAGACTAGACAATATGGAAATGTTAGGTAAAAATAACGCAAAATAGAAGAAGTCAAATTAATGATGAGTTTTGGTCAATGAGTTGGTTAGAACGGAGAATTTTTATTGTTGGTCAATGTCAAAGACAAACTCCTGAAAAACACACCGAGATTCCTTCGGGATCAAATATATATTTCTACTATTTGAAAACGAAGATAGTACTACTGCTCAAGTTTGTAAACCGTTTTTTCTCACCACATTGGGGTTCAAATATAATAATGATTAGTGTTGCAAAATGCTTTGGAAAACTCACTTTTGTCTACCAAACGTGATATGAGAGGTTAGTTGTTTCGGTGCATTTAATAAATGCTAATTATTTTGTATATATTTTTTTAGGAAGAAAACCGTCACCGTCAACTTCAGAATCAGATCATAAGAAAATCAGAATCCAAATTGAATTTTTCGATCCGTCTATTTCTCATTATTGAAGGGAACATGCTCCAGACAGAAGGTAGTTACTTGAAGACATAAATATTCAATTTATAAGGATTGACAATACTGAAAACAAAAATGATCAGTGCTCATATGATGTATATAGAAATGTTTTGGAAATTATGAACATTTCCTCACTAAGCTTGGACATGAGCAATGTGGAATATTTAGTTTCCACGAACATTGTAAAGATATTCAGCCTAACTGCGAGAAATATGAGGCACATACTGGCCATTTAGATAAAGTTAAAAATGCTAGAGCTGCCTTACAAGATATGACGTCATGATAATTTTTTTGAACGAAAAGGGTATTTTTTTATACCAAAAAACTAAAAGCTCATATTTTTTTTAAAGGAAACATGTGCTTCATCATTTATTTTGCAATGAATACCTGAAAATCACTCAGTAGTTGATTCGAGTATATTTCCAAACCTCAAGTAGGCTATGAAAACATCTGAAAGCCCTCAGCAACCAGACAGTAAGTTCTTAGTTAGCATTGCATATATCATTATCTAATTGATTTTTTGATCCATATGAAGTTAAACTCACACATGAACCCAATGAAGACGACTTCAATAGACGCATGAAGTTTTGTAAAAATATGCAAGAAATGTGTTATCACAATAACGGTTTTGAATTTCATGTCTTATTTTCCGACGAATCAACTTCTTGTATATATGAAATGGGCCGTGAATACGCAAATTTATCGTTACTGGCAACATAAAATCCTAATTGGACGATGGGAGCTCATACCCAATGTCCTCCAAAGGTAACTGTGTGGGCTGGTATTCTCAGGAAAACCAGTGTAGGACCACATTATTTTGACGGTACTGTGACAAGTGGAAAGTATTTTGAAACGTTGCAACTGATGTAGCCTCATATTTAACTGCAACATATCTAGACATTGATTATCCTGGTCAAATAGATTCTACTACATTATGCTCCAGTGTTTAGAGATTTTCTGAATGAAACCTTTGCCAATCGCTGGATTGGACGATGCGGTCACATTGAATGTCCTGCTAGGTCCCCAGATTGAACTCATTTGTATTTTTTGCATGGGGTTACTTGAAAAGTGAAATATACATGAAGCGACCTACCAATTTGAAAGACCTTGAAGAGAGAATTCGAACTGGAACTCAACGAATTCTCTATTGTTGATGTTGTCAAACGTAACTCAAGAATTCATCAGATATTAATTGACAATATCCCCAACCAAAGGGACTCAATTCAAGCATTTGTTGTGAATGTGTGATTTGTTTATTTTTACTATGTACTGACTACTTTTAATATTCTCGTTGCAAAATTAATAATGAATTAATTAAGAAATATAAGCACCTGTTTTCTATATACTCAGTATGCTGTTACTTAACATGTAGCATATGACGTACGTGGTATGGTTGAACTCAGAAAAATATGGGCTTTCAATTTCTGATATAAAAATATGACATTCCCGTTGAACAAAATATTGAAGGCGTCATATCTTGTAAGGTAGTGGGTGTAAAAATAATTTTTTTGTTAAATAAAGTAGAAAATTGAAATAAAAATCGTCTTTTCCGAGCTCCACCTCCGAAAATAATTAACTCGTGAGATAATCGAGCATTTTCACACCAGGAACGCGTTGTATATCATAATTAGGAGTTTGTCCCGAAACATTTCCCCATCCACTAATTAATCAGATGGATCTCTCAATATATGAGGAAACTGATTTACTGATATTTCTTATTCCTTGAACGGATGAAACCGATAGGAAATTGTGGAATATCTGAATTATCCACAAAAAGAAATCCCATGAAATATCTGAAATCGTAATGACGACACGTTTTCTTCGAAGAAGGTAAGATCTAGAAAATACCGAAGCTGCCAAGGGATTAGATCAAAAGAAATGAAGCTGTCGATTTCCTCTTTTCCATAAAAGATGCAAAACTTATCTCGAATTCGATTTGTGAAAGACCTCCATGTATGTGTCACTATCGGTGGTGAGGAGATACTAAGCATTTATACTTCTCTGGACATGCAAGGAAAACCATCCTGCTATGCATTTTGGATATTCTGCACTATTCACACCCACAGGATTTCGTTCGCTTTCGTGGAGCGTAATCTGTAGAATATCCTGCTCATGAAAATTGATTGAAACCTGCTATCGGAGTCTTGTAGTATGTATTCTGGACAGCTCAGCCGTAGCGGGATCGCCTTTCAATATTTTACAGAATAGGAAAAGGTTTAGTTACAATTTCTTTCATCAGAATTTTCGAACTAAAACAGGGTGGATTGGAAATCTGGTAATATTTACTTTGAAACTTCCTTGATCCTAGTGGAATATAATTTATATGCAATTGCTTCGAACGTCAATGCTTGTTTGGTTTTCTGGTTTGTTTTCTATCACAATCCCGATAAATTATGCATTGTCTCAAAAAGCGCAAACATTTATTTCTCCCCGATAAGTTACTGCCCACCTTGAACAAATCCATTAGATTAGAAAATGGAAAATCCATTCATATAGGAATCATTATAATTATACAGAAAAAAAAATCAATATATCATTTTTATGAACCGGACTGAAAAGTATATAATGATTTATCCTATCCCCATACAGATTATTTACCCCATACAGATGAATAAAATGAATTAGAATTTCTAATAGCTATGGAAATACTTGTGAGATTCAAAACAAAAGAAACTTTGGCACATGCAATAGATAATAGTAAAGATTGTATAGGGAGTAGCTATCGATAAGAAAACTCACACAGCACCTCATTTCATTGGCTGCGCAATAACATTTTTGGTCTATGGAGAATTTGTGTGGTTCTAAAACGAACAAACAGACAGACACAAAAGCGAGCTAATAAAAACATGGTAAAAATACTACCCATTGAGGACGTTACCATTTCATGATTTCCGAGAATTGTTGGTATATATTCGCCGATCATGGTCCACAGAAACCAAAATTATAATCAGTCCGGAAGTTGATATATATATATATATATATATATATATATATTGTAATGTTATGTGAATTGGTAAATATATATTTTTTTATTATTTAAGAGCCAAATTCCAAATTTATATGATATAAATAGATATTTCTGCCCCTGTAATAATAATTGCCAGCGAACGTCACTGTTCTCTCGTCACGCTACCAACAATTATTATTTTCCTTGCCACGGCTAGACAACAGCTGGTACGCTCTTTTCTCAAAAGGTGGCCGGTTCAAAGCAATAGATACACTGCCACTGGTGACTAACTTCAGTTTATTGAATGATCTTTGTTATGTTAGTTGATCATTGTGAGAAAATAAACAACCAAATATCAAAACAATTATCTCCTTTATTCAGGAAGCCTTAAAATTACCTGGCCTACGAGAAATAACTTATACTAGAGTGAATCAAACAAATATTCACGAATAATAATGATAAATCAGATCATGGATAGATAAACAGAACCTCACTTTTCGTGAATGTAAAATTTTCTGTTATTGTTCAAAGTAAAGTGAACTAGCGTTCTTCGAATATGCAATTGGTTATTTGTGAAATAGTTCTGGACCGGAAATACACTATGAGAGTTTTTATACCTGGTTGGAACTGTTGGTGTTCAAACTATACCATAAAAACAGGATGTCTCCTCTCTTCATTCGCTGTCAGGACTGCAATACCAGTATCAGGAACGATATAGATGTGGAAATCAGCATCAGGATTCGTGGCTATATTATATCATTAAGGTAATATCTGTTTTTGTTTTCCAAATGATGGAATCATTCCATTTTCTTATTAATAAAATTTGTGCGTGCTATTTGCTTAAAAATATTTTTTCATCTCCCCGAGGCTTTGTTTTCCTGTCGCTCAGATACATCTTATTCCTGTTGTTTTCCTATTTGAAATTTTGAATTCGCGCACTAAATTGTCACTTTTTACTGTTTATATTTATCTTACTCAATTTATATATCGAACAAATTCTAATAATAATTGCTTATGATACCCTATCGTTGCTATTCTCTCACAATTTCTAACTTTACACCTGACCATCTATTCTCTGATTGGCTATTTTTCATAAAGACGTTTGCTGTTCTATCATTGGCTACTTTTAGTTAGCTACAATTTCATGTACAGTGTGTTTCAAGTTTATAAATGTGTTGATTTCCTTTTATTCTTGCAAATTTTGTAAAATTTAGACTTTTAGTTGTCTTTTGAACAATTATGGGTTATGATAATTTTGACAGTGTATACAATTGATTGTTCCATCGTACTTTGACATTTTGTATCTATCCATATTATACAAAGGCTTATAAATAAATAAAACTTCAAAAGTTATTCAAAAAATCTGTTGGAACTAATAACTAATCAATAATTATTCTTTCTTGTGGTTTATTTCTCTTTAAAATATTTAACTGGTTTTTCGTAACATTACAATATATATATATATATATATATATATATATATATATATATATATATATATATATATTTCACGTAAGAATTGTTTTCGACTGGATGGTAGAGAGAGGATTGTATCAAGACCACTCATACAACTTCAAGAAAAAAAAACCTGAAAAAACTAGCAACATTATTCAACAACAATGGTTACCCCGCCAAATTATCAAATCATCTACTATTCGACAGATCCTCAACACATTTAGCTTCAACAGATACAAACACCACCAATAATCAAGTACCCATGAAGAAACCCACTTTCTACTATTCATTACCTCACCTAGGAAATCTATCATACAATTTTAAAAAAATATTTCATGAATATGACAATATTGAATTAGCCTCTAAGAATTATAAGACAGCCAACAATTTTTTCCCCAAATTAAAAGACAAAGATCAACTATAACATCTGTCGAACGTGGTCTATTCCATTCCCTGTACCGATTGTGACAAGGAATACATCGGGCAAACCAGCAGATGCCTCAAAGATAGAATCACCCCACATAAAAGTGATGCGGGAGGTGATAAATTGAATTAGCCTCTAAGAATTATAAGACAGCCAACAATTTTTTCCCCAAATTAAAAGACAAAGATCAACTATAACATCTGTCGAACGTGGTCTATTCCATTCCCTGTGCCGATTGTGACAAGGAATACATCGGGCAAACCAGCAGATGCCTCAAAGATAGAATCACCTCACATAAAAGTGATGCGGGAGGTGATAAATAAACAAGTACTTTGGTTAAACACGTTTGGGATAACGATCACAATTTTCCGTATGAAAACACCAAAATATAAGACAAAGAAACAAACACACACAAAAGAGTTTTCCTAGAAATGACCAACATATTCAAACAACCACTGGCAGTTAACTCTAAAAAAGACATAGAAGGACTCAACATTATTCACACATATTAACTACAACCAACAACCAAATCTACAACCAACCATCACCAAATTCACAACACACTAACTCCCAACAACTGACGATAAACCCAGTGCCTCCCAAAACAATTGGCATTACTGTAAGATGTCAAGAGTCACTGTCAATGCACACATCAGTATGAAGAGTGACAGACGTTTCTGTCACATGATTGTTTATTTTTTCAATGATCTGCTGAGCAGAACGTCCTTTTTAATTATTTTTATAACAAGTTTTTTATCTGAATGTATGTGATGGTCTTGATTCAATGTTTTTTACGATGAGCCGTACAAGAATGAATAATTTCCTCGATTTTATACTGTATTGTTTAGCTATTTTATAACCTCACATTTCGTAAGTACGAACAATTTTATTTCTGTAACATTACTTATCAATATTATTGTTAATTCAGAGTTCCTGAAGGAGAGATAATAAATCTCGAAAGCTTGAACAGAAAAAAAGAGCAGTTTCTTTGAATAAGTGACTGCGAAACCTGCCAAATACAATCCTCTATATATATATATATATATATATATATATATATATATATATATATATATATATATATATATATATAAAAATATATTTTATATATATATATATATATATATATTTATATTATTATATATATATATATATATATATATATATATATATATGCTGAAAGCATGATTGACGAATGTAACAATTCGTGAAATTATCACTCGATGTTCCTGAAGAATATGAGGGACCCCTCATCAAAACGTTGAGCTAACTATTTCCAATTGAATATTTCCACCAGGCCACCACCTAGAGTCGTTTATTGAACCACATCCCAAGACTACCCCAAATCTAAAATATATATATATATACATATAATATATATTCATATATATATATTTTTCAATGATGCAGTGTTCTGAAAACAATATTATTTTTCCTTACTTGATATTTATTGCGCCTGATGTTTTTCTCACTATGTTTATTCTTAGTTCATCAGTTGTGTTTCTATTTGAATAATTTTCCTATTAAATGAATTTTCATTGTCCTACGGAAACTTCATATTTGGAATGGGTGCCATTTTGTTCATATCTGTAAGTCCATGTTTAGTCTTGTGTTTTCTCTTGTGTTTATTCTTAGTTTATCAGTTGTGTTTCTATTTGAATAATTTTCCTATATGAATTTTTATTGTCCTACGGAAACTTACATTTGAATGGGTTTTTTTAGCTCTAAACTCAACCTGTTGTATTCAATATATTTTTCTTTTACTGGGTATTTTTTAAGAAATATTCCTTTCATATCTATCATGAGAGCAATGATAGTTCTGTGATCGCTTATTTTTTCGTTAAGATGAACGATTTTATGCGGGTATGGATCTATGTGTTCTTGTTCTGATGAAAAGAAGAAAATGGTCGAGACACGTTGAGCTTTAATTTCGTTGATATGTGACTCTGCGGCTTTTTATGGTCCCCACCCTCATAACGGTTCGACGCGGAACAATGAAAAATAAATGTATTGTATGATATCACCGGTACTACTTCTTGAAATAAAAGATATTGTGATTGCCCTATATATAGCGCGGGAAGCACATCCATTTCAAAATTCAAATAGCAAGAAAAAAAGTTCAATTCTCTTTCCAACCATCTAATTGTTTCATCATTTCCTGATTTGTTTTTTCACAATGTGCATTTGCATATGTGCGGCTTTCTATTGCTCCCCCCCCCTGTTAACCTTTCAATGGTTTGATGTAGAACAATGAAAACAAAAAGTATTGAAAGATATCATTGATCCTCTGTGAGTTGGTGTAACATTACCAACTTGTATGGATGGAATTTGTATTTCTTCAGATATTTTTTTTCTATCGATGTTGATACGTTAATCGTGAGGGAGGTACTTTGTTGAGGATTAACTTCCAGTTTGGCAATTACCGAAACTTCCGTCTCCTCCGGAAATGGATTTTCAGCCAGCTCCACTGGCCCTATGAGCATTGCCAGTTCTGTTAAATTTCTCAACCAGTTCCCTCAAATACATTCGAGTTATTGGATGATCAGGGAATTTTTCATTGAAAATTATATCTGCTGCTTGGATTAACCAAAAATATGGATGGCTTCAGTTTTTCCTTCGATAGGATGTACACGAACCATTTTAATGTTTCAAATTCAAAATATCACCGGTAGAAGTAGAATGAAACTCTTCTTTAAATACAATTGCGATAAAATAAAGGCAGGTAAGTAATGATATAAAATCATTGTTACATAGAAATTCTTAAAAATGGACGAAATGATACAATTTCATACTGGTTAATTCTAGGTTACTGCTTGATTATCAGTTAACCTAAACCGATAAATGATACCCTTTATAATTATGGTCATTGAAAATGAATGAGTTGGGTATTTTTCGGGTATAATCTATTGAAAAGGCTTTAAAAGGCTATTGTATAGCGAAACACGTGTCGTGATTTTGTAAACCCAGTTAAGTGAAATTCATTTAGTGATTTGAGTGTCTTTTGTTGACTTCAACATGGATTTTCCTCGACTATCGGCCACATCAATTAAAAAAATTTGATTACTTTATGGATTAAAAATTTCTACCTAATTAAGCTTGTGAAAAAATTCGAAAATGAGTTGTTACTCACCCCAATTGTGATTCCGTATAACAACCATGGTTGAAACTGTAATTGAATTACCTTTTCCACGGTGTGCAACTCGACTTCTATGCCTTTCGAAATTTTCAAGTTGTAATGCTCCCAGCGCCCTCTCTCAAGTAATAGTGATGTTTCTCCTCTCAGAAAGTAGGATAGGTGATACCATTCAAAATGTTTGTTGTCCCATTGTTTCATATGAAACCGTTCAAAAGTTATCGAAATAAGAGTACCATTCAGATCCGCACGTATGCTTGTCATTTGAAATGCATATTGTAAAAAAACAAAATGAAAAAACTCAGATGTTTAGAAATACAATTGAATTATTTTTTCAACGATGTGCTACATGTCCCCCCATGCTATTTAAAATTTTGAAGTTGATGTGAAATAGGTGAGAAGTGAAATTTAGCTTCCGTTCAATGTAAACTCTCTGTTTCCAAGTGTACCTATTCCTGAAATCTTTCAGTACTTGAAAGAACTTTCAGAGTCAAACAAGGTAAAACAGAAATAGTCGAGGAGTTTTTAAAATTGAAATCTTCATGCACGGATCGAAACTATTTCATAGTCCAAGATGAATTCTACCGACAGAAGGAAGGCACTGCCATGGGTGATTGTCCATCACCATTCATGGCAAACCTTTCTATGAGTGAATTCGAAGCGAACCTGAAACTTCAAAGTCAATATTTTCAAAAAATTGGCTCAGTTATGTGGATTCAACACAAAATGGCCAGTTACAATCATCGAATACACAGAGCCGTAAACTTTCCATTGAATGCCAATCGTTGTCAAAAAGAAATCAGAAAGATCAAGGAAATAGCAATAAGTAATGGATATACACATTATTGACAATCTCTTGAGAAAGAAGCATTTCACACGTTCAGTGAATGAAACCACGAATCTGAGAAAAACGAAGGAAAACAAAAGATTCGTGAGAATCCCTCTCCTACTAAACCTCACGAGACCTGGAGGAGAAAACAGATATGACAGATATGTTAGATAAGTCGGGAATTTATGAAAAACGTTCAATTTCCAAAAGGTTCCACGAACATTTGGCCCATGCTACCTACCGAAGGGAGAATAAGTTAGATGAGATGTCTAAAAACCCTGGTGAATGAACTGATCCGATATTGTTTAGATTTTCGAGGGGACACCACCTGTTACTTCAAAAGAGCTCCCCTGTAGTAGTCTGTGGTAGATGGCGCCGTCCAAAAATGTTTGTTTATATTCTCGCTTGATATCAGAACTAAGAAGCCTAGTCAGAACTCAATTTCTGACATTTGCAGCATCTTATATGAAATTATTTTCAGTGTTTTGTCGGTATTTATGCGTTTTCCATCTCTTCGATTTGAAATCTTGCTTAGTTTATTACTGAGTTTGTTCTTTACAAAATCACTCGTTCATCAGTTCATTAGTGCCTGAGGAATTGTTTATTTTCAGGTAGTGTAGTGTGTAAAGATATAGTACTTTTTGTAGAATAGGCCACATTTGTATTTTGTGTGGAGAGTATAAAGCCGCAGTTTTGAATATTCACCTGTATTCAGTATCAAAAGCAAGTACAAATTTTGACGAATTGACTAATAATGATATTTTCATAGTTCATCATATTGTATGCATTGAATTTTATATTTTCTGCAATTTAGTGACAATTTCATTTCCAATTCTCCGTCTGTCAAAATGCAGTTAACTTCAAATTCAAATGGTACAAAGTACGAAAAACAACACGACAGTGCTTTCTTTGTGTAATGTTCGGGGGCTTCTGATTCTAACTCTGCTATTGGTGAAGTTTGACAGGTGTCTTTTTTCAACCAATAGCAAAGCTAGAATCAGAACCCGCGAACAGATCGCCTCAAAAAGAGAGCTGAGGGAATAAATATACCCTGTTACTGAATTGAAACTGAAACGAAATTGGCGCCATCTCTAGTAATCTCTATCATCAAGTAGGCCAAGTGTCGCCAAGTCGATCCCAAACTTCTACAGGTATAAGTGCAAGCACCAGGGTGTTCAGACATCTTAAAGTTGGGTGTGACGGACCATATAATCGAATCTGGTCACGAAATTAGTATTCATAATTTGGGAATGATCAAATCGGTCTGCCTGGAGAGTATAGTTATCCACAAATACCATAATAAAAATTTACTTAATCAGGATAATGGGCCTATTTATTCCACTTTGTTTACTTTGATTCCCAAATAAGCATTGAGATTGCATTAGGGACTTGAGGAACAGTAATTGGTATGAAAAACCCAATAAGAAACAGATATTAATTGTAATAAAACGATACAATTCATTTAGTGTAGTTACCCTACTGATGACACAGTGTCTAGCCAGTTATCAATGAGGACTCAACAAATAACCATACATGAGTCCGCACCAAACATTCACCATCTGCAGAGATTGATATCTCGTTTCTTGAATCCAATGAGGGTTCAAGTCAGACCAGAAGTGACAATTATGTTCGTTTACTATACCGTCGTTATGGAAACGGCTTTCATCACTCTATAAAATTTGGTTTTGAAACTGATAATCATCATTAATACGGATGGACAACCATGCAATGGTTCAGTCTTCTATCAGCTTCTCCCAAATATAAGAATTTTTTTTATAATTATTATTATCATTATTATAACATATGAGTAAAGGCTGAGGACAGAGTCCTATGTAAGCCTAAAAAAACAAACTAAAGAGATCAACAAGATTATACAGTGCATGCAAAAGAAAAATAATTAATATATGCGTAGGAACAATTATGCAAATAAGCAAATGTCTATTTTGTTTTTAAAACTATTAACTGAGTCAGAATTCACAACATCGTTGGGTAAGTTATTCCATGTTTCGAAAATACGATTCACCAAAAAATCATTGTTGAAAACAAAAATTTATTTCTGATCAGCATAATTATACTTAGCTATACGGAAGGATATGATGAGGTCCCCACGGAGTCGACGTTGGTCAAAAGCTATCAGTTTTGCCATCTTCAGTCTTTCGGGATAGGTCGGACGCACTTCGCCAAAAGTCATACGCGTGGCTCGACGCTGAACGTTTTCCAACAAATTCTTATCGCGCACAAAAACAGGACACCACACCGGACCTGCGTATTCCATAATTGGACGAACGTAGGTTTTGTAGAGTTTTATGGAACTTGAGTATGATAGATGGGAGAACGTTTTGCGGATGAGGTAGATCAGTGTGTTGGCGCGCTTGCATGTGGATTAAAATGTTCGGACCAAGTTAGGTCAGTATCAATTGAGTATGGTTATGAAAAAAAAAACTAAGATTACTACTTGGCCGTTGTTGTATCAAATGTATTTCATAGAGATGGCATTGGTTTTTTTTACAAAATACGTTGTATTGAAGATTTTGAAATATCACAATCCCTTGCTACTTGTCTTGTAGAACTATATGGTTCCAATACTATATGACCTAGAACTGCAAAGTATGATTCTCATCTGTAGCTGTTTTTTGTTCTGTTCGCATACGTATATTGAAACATCCATTCTCACTGCCTCTTTTGCATTCCTACTTGCTTTGCCATAAATACATATGTCTAACATTTCTGCATTCGGAAAATCAACCATTTTTCTATTTTTAACCGACGAAACCAAAAAGGAGGAGGTTCTCTAGTCGACGCGTATTTTTTTTTTTTTAAGGATGATCATGCATAACTTTTTACTGAGACGTCCGATACCGATTATTATTCTTTTCAGTGGATAGGGTGTACTCGAAGTTGGTCCCATTTGAATTTAAAAGATGAAATCCACCCCTAAGGGTAGCAAATGAAGGATATTGATCACTCACCCTCTGAATTCTGGTCCGTTAACCGATACTATCAGCTTAATTTGTACTGGGTTGATTCGGATGATTCTCCCTTTATCAGAAAGGGTATACCTCATAATTGATCAAATTTGGATTTCGAATGGAATTATCCACCCTTACGGGTAGAAAATAGGGGATAACAGATTTTCCACTTGTGAACATTGGCACACATATGTCGTTGACAATTACAGATCGCTAGTGTCATTATCACAATCAATATTTTCTATGAGAGGATAGAATGATATACGAAGTAATGAAATAATTTAACCAGAACAACAACAATAATTTATATTACAACAAATAGTAAAAGTAGATAATCATATTAGTTTACTGGTAATAGTTGAAGTAAGGTGAGTAAGTAAGTATTTTGGAAGTAATAAAAAAAACAGTTAGTAATTAGTAGATTTTAGCCACAAAAAATTTAAAAATAAAAACTTTTTAACAAGAAATCAAACCGACGAAATACGGAACTGAAAAGTAAAAAATGAAATAAACCTCCTTAGTCTCAATAACTGAGCTCCTAAACTAATGTAAGTAACCAATTTTGAGTCGGCGCCAAACAAGCAATTAACGAAGATTACAATTACTTCAAAAAAATCATCAGAATGTCACCGCCCAACTCGATGCCATCATTTTACGCCTTACCTAATTAAGTTGCTTGTTTGTTTGGCGCCGACTGGGAATTAGTTACATCAGTTTAGGAGCTTAGTTATTGAGACTAAAAAGGTTTATTTTATTTTTTACTTTTCAGTTCCGTATTTCGTCGCTTTAATTTTTTGTTGAAAAGTTTTTTTCGAAAAACCAACGAAAAATTTATTGCAGTTTCGTCAAATCTGACAGGTTTTCCGACCGATCAATGAATATTCGTATAATTGCTTTGCTTTGTCACATCCATGGCCCCCCATAATATGCAATAAAATTGCCGTTTTTTATCAGTAGTCAAGGGAAACTATGGGTGAAGTGAATAAAACTGAGCACATGCTTTTTCGTCAAATAATTGAGCACATGCTCCAGCTAGATGTGAATAAAGAGACTGTACTGAATGGAAACCAAGGGCACTCGCTCCACAGAGGAGTGGACTATTGACTAGGAGTACCTATTCCAATTTCTGAGTGAATAAAATGGAAACTCGCTTCAAAACGTGAGTAGGTAATCAAGTAATGCCGATCTACTGATTCGTAGACTCAGCTTGGTCAAGTGAAGACGTTTTTACCTATTCGTGCCGAGAAAGTGTACAGAGTTCGGCGTATTACTCTTGCAATCGATTATCCTGGCCTTTATCGCTTTGATGAGATTGATGTAGAGTGGATGAGCGATCATTCCCATTGTTTTTTCAATCCGGTTTCGAATCTCCTGAATTGTTCTGTTCATATTTTCCTTCATTATTGGGACTTTTTTCCGAAATGACTTGGTAGTCTTTCAAGATTGTTTTCAACTGAAGCCATAATCTGAGTGCATACTATTAGAAGTCAGAGAAAACACTGATGTAGTGAGGTGTTTCCTGAATAAACGACAGGGGTAAGCGAAGATGTTTGTGCACGTATGCCTCATTATGGGGGAAGATGTAAGAGCACTCACTTGTCACTTGAGCATTACTCCAGTAAATAACTAAATTTGTATTCACATCAAATGGGAGTATTTGCAGGGCTCATCATTTTCTGAGCATACACTCCAACTTCGCTGACTTTACTGTATGAGTGTGCCATATCGCTGATTCTAGAATCCGATGCAGAATCCAGAAAAGCATTGACAAGTCTGGGGTGCCAATTGGAAAAAATAGCGTCGGTGTCGTGACGCCCTAACGGATGACGCCTAGTGACGAGTCTCTACGTCGCGTGGAAGGATTTGAATTTTCCTTCAACTTTTGACTGTAGAATTTGAGGTTTATTCAAAAACGGAAACGCGGTTTTTGTTTCCCAATAAAAATATGTTCCATTTTTTTCACATGATTCGTTACTTGTCAATTCCAGAATCAATCAATACATTCTGAATCTACCTCTTCGACTTGCCGTGCCATAGATTTTTCTGATTACTTCTATGGATTTAGGAAGTTCAATGAATATAAAAACATCCTGTGTAATGAACAGTTATACAAACCAAGTCAATTAGATGAGTAAAGATGGATCAGATTTCAATCGGGAGATGGACAGATGAAGTTGAATCCAAGCTTGTTAAAACACCCCTTTTGCACACTAATTGATATTTCAGCGTTATTGAGTCAGTCATGCTTATTAGAGAAAAAAAAAACGTGTGGAAATCCGAATTCGTCGGAATTCTGCGACGTAGATTCACAAGTCGACAATCGTCAGATTCCTTTCTTTTCTGCGTCTTTGGAGTCACTTATCCGGAAAGGGCTACACAAATCTTTTCCTACACAATGTTTTATTGACGTCCTGAGAAATTATTCGGGTCGAATATAAATTGCTGCAGCGCCAAGGAGTAGCTGGATTTGAATTTAAGATTCGGGAAGGGTACAGCTTGAACAAATCATTAGGCGAATTGTTTTGTCAACTCCACTGACTGGTAATTCTGTTAAAAGGGGTCTCTTTACAACTATATATTTATGAGACGGGCGCGGCGTTAACATTTACATCTTCCCAGCAATGAATTCCATCTAATGAACGCTGGCAATTTTGCCATTTCCAATAAAAACAGGTTGAAAGAAATGTGTAGGCTCTAAGCCGTTTCCACAGTTTATTGGTAGATATTAATTACCTCAGACATGTTTCGGGACTAATCAGACCCATATTCGGTAACATACGAAGGAATTATTTGAAAAATTATATAATTTAAAGATTCTGTTTTTTTGAGTGACACACATTTTCAGTGATGACCGGCGAGGAGGTTATATTAACATGTGGAACACGATAGTAAATCAAAACCAAATATAAAAATAAAAAAATTATTGGGTTGCGATGCCAACCAGGAGAAAGTTGATAACATCCTTCGAAGGGATGGAAACACAACATGGTCATAATATTCGTCAAAATGGTAAAAATGGGCATCATCTTGGAATGAGTGAAGGCTGAAACGTTCGAAGAATGACAGCAAACTATGACTGGGTAAAAGATTTAAATTCAAAAAGTGGCCTCCAATGGAAGGACATAACGAAAGTGTAGTGGTTGGAGAACAATGTGAATGCAAAGGCTTGAAGAGACATCTATGAGAGTAGTTCTCAACTTTTTCAATTTGAAGGTATGGAAAAGATATCATGTTCAGTCTGTTGAGTTAAAAATGGTTGGAAAACAAACGTTAGATGAGATTTATTCGGGAATTATATATTAGAATGTAATATAAAAAATACGCTAGGGATAACGAGTAAAAAATTGTAGGCAATCGCAGATTCGTTCATTCAAAGGAAAGATGTTAGCTTGTTTGCAAAAGAACTGTTGGAATTAATTTCATAAAAAGATTAAGTGAGAAATTTGTTATTATATTTTTCAATTATTTTGGAATGATCCCTAATTCTTGTGATATTTTTTTTACCATTCTGGCCTATATATTTGGCATTGCAATGAGGTTCTGAACAAGAAATCTCATAAATGCCTGATTTTTCAAGGTGGTTAACTTTATCCTCGTTATTAACTATTTTTTTATGTAAGTTGTTATTAGTGTGAAAACAAATCACTTAAACGTAGGAAAATGTTTTTTATGTCTTGTGAAACTTTGCCGGAATGAGGAATAGAGCCATATTGAACAGGAATTCTAAGTATTTTTTTTTTTTTTTATAATGAATATGGAACCAACCCCGGGTTTGTACCATAGAGTCCCTTAAATTTGGATGATCTCTCCTCAAACATAGAAAGGTCCATCGTTATTAATTTTATATTCAAAATAGTCAACTCTCACATATATTCTGAATATCTACTGACTCAAATCTTCCTGTATGTATCACAGTACACTTCCAAATAATATAATTTTCAGAAATCCTCTACCTGGAACTTGCTCTAAAATTCATCATCATTGAGTATATAATACATGGATCTGTGTATGTGAGTGTATATAGAAATATGTATTTTTCATTGTTCTTTTTTTCTCTCTCGGTAAATCGTTCATTAAGTTAAAATAGAAACATGTATTAGGTAAGCCTGTTATATAATAAGTTATGTTATAAGCCAACGAAAACCATTGTTGAGGCCAATTTGTTGAAATGTAACTCTCTGTTGTATTTTGTTGGCTCATTGGTATTGAAAATAATCTGTGGAACAAAGCGTTGAAAGAAGTCAGTTTTTGGGGGGACAGGGTGACATGATGATAACAGTATTATGTTATCAGTGTGTGTTGGCTTCCTGTATATGGAAAAATCAAATTTGTGGTTGGATTGAGTGATCAAAACATCTGAGAATGGTGAACAATTGTTAGATTTCATCTCCATTGTAAGAAAAATTGATGTGTGTAGGGAATTCAGAGAAGATAGGAGGCAATATTACCATTGAACAATATTACCATTGAACAAAACAATGCAGTCATCGACATACCTGTAGTAGAAAATGATTTTGTCGTATAAAGCGACGTAATTGAAATATTTGTCCAATTTAAAGAAGAAAATGTGTGCTAAAAGAGGAGATGAATTGCTGCCCATGGCGAGTCCCGAGCGTTGGCAATAAATTTGTTATCAATTTGAAAAAAAATGTTTTAGAACAGGGTCTAACAAATGGTATATGTTCAGAAATGCTGGAATGATGTGCCTGTTTCAAAAAGGAGTACCCCTACAAATTTTATGCTGTCTTCGATTGATATACTGGGAACGTGGTGAACTCATTCCCCAGTACCCAGTATACCATCTGAAGACTGCATCGAATTTGTAACGGAACTACTATTTAGAACAGGCACATCATTCCAGCATTGCCTAAACATATGCCATTTGTTAGACACTGTTCTGAAATTTTGTTTTTTTCAATTCAATAATAAAATTTACACACTCGGGAATCGCCATGGGCAACAATTTATCCCCTCTCCTCTTAGCAGAAATTCCCTTTTCAATTCAGAGAAACATTTCGAGTACTTTGCTTTATACGATAAAATAATTTTTAATTAAGGGAATGTCGATGACAGACATCTCGGGAAAGACTCACAAGACATAAAAAACAGTTTTCAACGTTTTAGCGACGATGTAAACATTTGTTTTTACACTAATAACAACTTACATAAAGAACTAAGAAAAAAAGTTAACCCCCTTGAACAATCAGGCATTAGGAGATTTCTTGTTCAGAACCTAAGTGTAATGCCAAATATATAGGACAGAGTGGTCACAATTCGAAAAATTTATTAAAAATTTCTCCTTTCATCTTTTCATGAAATTAGTTCCAATATTTCTTCCGCAAACGATGTGATTATTGCTAATCACTCTATCGACATAGATAAAGACATGAAAATTCTCCTTCTTGCAAATAAAGGTTCCCTTATGAATGAATATACTCGAAACTTTTTCAAATTAACAACAAAAAAAAACCTAACATATTTTCTTTGAATGAACAAACCTTTGATAACCTAGAATTTTCTGACTCATTATCCTTAGAATGAACTCTGTTAATATGATTTTGTACTATATTCTAATATATAATTCCTAAGTTAGTCTCCTGGTGTCTTTTTCTTACCTTCAGATCAAAATATTTGAGAACTACTCTCATATATGTCTCTTCGAACCTTTGCATTCACATTGTTGTTCAAATAACACACAGTTGTTGTTTCCTATCATTAGAGGTCACTTTTTGAATTTCAATCTTTACCTAGCTGTCATTCTTCAAACGTTTCAGCTTCCATTCATCCCAAGATGATCTTAATTTTTACCATTGTAATAAATATTATGATCATATTGTGTTTCCATCCTTTCAAAGGATGTTGACAACTTTCTTCTGGTTGGGATCGCAACCCAACATTTTGTTAATTTTTCAGTTCTGTTCAATTTTATTCTCGTGTTCCACACGTGTATAACCTCCTTGCCTGCCATCACTGAAAATGTCTGTCAATCAAAACAAAATCTAATAATTTTATAATTTTTCAGATATGTCCTCTGTATTTTACTGAAGATGGGACTAATTGGTCTCAAAACATGTCTAAGCTGATTATTATCCAATAATAAACTGTGGAGACGACTTTGAGTCTACACATTTCTTTCATCATCTACTTCACTTTGAGAAATTATCGAAAATTATTGTGTTTGCTCCTCAATTCAATGATTATATTCTGAAAATTGTGTTTCACTAATATGAAACAATTCTCATTAATTTTCAAAGGAGTGTAGCATATATTTGTGTCCATTTAGTTGAAAAACATTTTTCAACGTTTTAGTGACGATGTGCACATTTGTTTTTACACTAATAACAATTTACATGGAGAACTAGTTAACAAAAAGGATTAAGTTAACCCCCATGAACAATCGGGCATTTATGAGATTTCTATCAGGATCATCCTCATTTAACTCCTGAACCAACTGACCCTTACAATGATGGTATTTTGCTTTATGTAAAGTTCTCAATATCGATAATTCACATCATTGTCGGCGGCAAATTGTCTACTTGTCATATGCGGATTTTTCTCAATCGCTAACAGTACAACTAACTTCTTTTCCTAATCCAATTTGATATTTCGACCTGGTTTCTGGATATTTTCCACATGTCCGGTTCCACAAAATTTTGTTTGCATTTTGCTGCCTGTAGACTGTGAGACGTGTTGACCAGGGTATTTATCATTAAACATTTCACAAACTTCCTTGAGTTCTTGTTTTATTACCGCATCCAATCATAATTAAATTGTATATTCTTTGAGTTTCGGATAAATGAGCCATAGTTAAATCAAATACACACCAATATTTTTCCATTCACTGACGTCTGTATACTAGATTGACATTACATTATTTATGTGGGTTTTGTGAATAATTTTTTGGTGTCCTGAACGACTTTTTCCTGACGTTTAGCAAAACAGATAAAAAAATACCTGATTATTTTTTATGTGATTTTTTTAAATCAAAAGTATATTTCAATAGACCAGACAATATTGCAGATTAAAAAAATTGGATAGCGGAAGAAATCAACAACATAACCCCTGAGGTCCTACAAAAACGAGAATCCCAAGATCGACTTGCTTATTGTCAAGAAGTGAATGGTGGTCATTTTGTACATTTAATTTAATTGTGAAATAAATTTAAAAATATTTCCTAAACATTGTGTGACATTATTCATCATTCTACGTAGTGAAATATCAGAATTTTACATTTTCAAAATAAATTATCTCCGTTATGATTGCACTAGATTTGAAAAACCTACTACTGCTGAACATAAAATGAAAATCCCCCTCGAAGAAGGTGCCACACGACCCCCCTTCTCATTTAAAATTTTTGAGGGGGTGCTCATAATTCACAGCGGGTGCAAGAAGGGGGTAATATTTCCAAACTGTAAATTATTAAATTGACAATAGAAATCGACCTGTTTCAGGTTTTTTAAACGAATACATAATAACGCTAAAAATGAATTTATTCCATACCTATGGACCGCACTGTATGTTTTTTTCTCTTGAACTATGAATAAATATTCAAATAAGAAATTAATGTATTGCCAATTTTGTGATTCATTGCCAACTGACGAACAAATGCCAATATAATAATGATTCAGTCAATTACTTTCCATATCTTGTACTTCAGAAAATTATGTAAAGTCCCCTCACCCAACATTGGCTTCGTTTCAAATCATTTCATAATTAATTCATCATCTTCAATAACGGATGAATAATCGTTCAAGGAATTTTTCTTTCCCGAAAAATCATAAGGCAGCTAATTGGATACTAATCAAAAACATTAATTTGAATTCATCCCCAGTCAAGCGCCTAATTAAGTACATGTTCAGATATTACGTCAAAATTAAAAACATGGCGGCCATTCGTACCCGCTGACGCTGATGGGAAAAGCCTTTTAGCCGAAAGCCCAACATTTCTGCGTATACTGCTCTCTGAATATTTTATGGCTCATTCAAGTTTTGTGGTGCCCTCGAGACTTGGAAGATTTTAGGTAAATGTTTGGTTTATCATGTGTAAATGTTTTATAATCGGCTTTATCGAAAGTACGCTGTTCTGCTGGCTAAGGAGGAAGGTCGAATGGGTCGATGTTCGATACGCGTAATGGAATTCCAGTAGACATTTCCATCAAGGGATCGGTGAAGGTTTATTGCGTGGGTGACCCAGTTGAGTCAACAGTTCATTATCGGAAAATATACTTACCGACAGAGTACATATCAACATTCATCAACGTGTCGTAGAAAGGAACCAGTTTTTCAAATACAAACAACAATTTGCAAGAATCACTTCGAAATATATTTTTTTGGATACGCTCCCCAAAACGGCAACTTTGGGAATTAAAACAAATCGTTCAAATGATACTTTTACGGACTTGTCATCATGAAACTTAACATTAACGGGTGTTTATAAATACTATAAAAACTATGAACCGATAACATTTTGCCGCAGAAAAGCTTAGAATTCAGATTTTTTCAGAATAAAATTGTCAATGGTTATTGTTGTGGTAGTACAAACATTATGACTTTAACACCTTCTTTCTTCAAACAATCGCAAACAAAATATAGTAAATTCAAACAAGATATATTCACTTACAAGTATATACGAACAATGGTTCAGTTTGGGTTGAAATCAACATACAGGGTGATTCAAAAGTACTTTGACAAACTTCAGGAGGTGATTCCTCACAATATTATAATATTATAATATAGCAGGCAACAAACTGTTTGTGAACGGAAAAGCTTACGAAGCAGATGATCTGGCGAATTTTCCACTGGACAAACCCTTAGAAAAGCCTACTAGCGCCCCTGCTACTCCAACAACATATATAATAAAAAAGCCGTCCACTGCATCAGAAAGGCCGTTGGAAAAACCTCTGAGTACCCCAAAATCTTCAGTTAATGAAATGCCAGTACCAAAACAAAAGAAATTGAACAGACCAAGAACACGTTCTATCAAATGAGTCGAGAACATTTTTTATCTTTTATCTTTTATAATATACATTTTTATATTCTACGTCGTATACAACTATGATTGAAGAACAAAAGTTGTAGACTTGTGCTTGATGTATTCAAATTTGCTACTATACCTAAAATCCTTCCAGAATGGATCAGTATATCCGTGATTTCGACGCCGAAACATTCAATCTTCAAGATTACTCAGAGTGTAAAAATATTTTGGATGTCAACAAAGATTCGAATAATTTCAAAATCATACATAATAATATTCGTAGCCTGAATAAAAATATTGATGAACTGAAAATTTTTCTCAGCAATCTAAATGCCATATTGATTGTATCGCCTTGACTGAAACTTGGTCATTACATAATCTAGAACTTTATTCTATTCCAGGCTACGATATACTATATAACGGGGGGAAACTTAACCAAAATGATGGTGTGCTGGTAATTTTCACGATCGTTAGATATACCAAGAATAAGTCTAAATCTTCCCTGAGGTTGACCTGAGTGATATACACTGCGCGGCAGGAGCGATGGATATACCGATTTTTGCGAAAAATAATATTAGGGGGCAATATTGGTTCAAAATTATCAAGGATTCGTGATCACGACATAAACTTTAGTACCATTGCATATTTTTGCTGGAAAATTCTCAGTTCTGAAAAATCCGAATTTGTCCCAATTCTCATAGAAACGATACGAGGGTATCTTCCATATTGATTGAAGGAGAATTCTAAAATTTCCACAATCATAAGGTATACCGGAGATGATGGTGACTATTTCCTGGGGTCGAATTTAGTGATATATAATACGCGCCAGGGGCGATTGAAATGCTGATTTTTGCCCAAAATAATATTAGGAGGAGAGATAAGCGGAATTTACCTGATTCGTGAGTAGGGCATCAAATTCATAACCGATAGGCATTTTTGGTGAAGAGTTTTTCATTTCAAGAAAGTTTGAGTTCACCCACTTCTCATGAAAACAGTACAGTAAAGCTCTGAAATTTCCACGATAGGTATATATTCGGGGGATGAGTCTCAATAATGCAGTCGAATTTGCCCAGCTTCCAGAGGGGAGTACAAAAATATGGATTTTCCAAAGGAAGTATTGAGCTTTATTTTCGAAAACATCCCAAAATCGGGGAAAGGGAAAATGAAAAAAACAAGTCAAACTATGTTATTGAGGCATATCTCAAAGACAAAATACGTTTTTTTTCTGTTTATCAATATTCATTGGAGAAACAACCGTTGGAGAAACTTAATGTAGGAATATTTCCCAATAATCCTGCATTATCAGTGATTATTATCACTCGATATCAAGTTCTACAGTTATAAACTCTGCAAAAATCATATCCATCGCCCCTGGCGCGCAGTGTTCGTCATTCAGATCAACCTCAAGAAAGATTAAGACTCATCCTCGGTGAATTCAACAATCGCGAAAATTACAGAATTCTACTTCACTGATTACGGAAGTTACGGTGGCGTTTCCATGGAAAGATAGACAAATTCGGATTTTTCAGAACTGAAAATTTTTCTGCGGAAATATATATTAGTACTGAAGTTGATGTTCTGATCCTGAATCCGTAAGAATTTTGAGCCTATCTTGCCCATATATATATTATTTTTCGCAAAAATCAATACTCTCATAGTGTCGCGCACTGTATATCATTCAGGTTGACCCCAAAAGAGGTTAAGACTCATCTTTGGACTATCTTACGATCGTGGAAATAACAGTTTTCCACTCCAATAATTACGGAAGTTACGAGGGCGTTTCCATGGAAAGTGAGACAAATTCGAATTT
Source organism: Gonioctena quinquepunctata (assembly GCA_018342105.1). Lineage (NCBI taxonomy): Eukaryota > Metazoa > Arthropoda > Insecta > Coleoptera > Chrysomelidae > Gonioctena > Gonioctena quinquepunctata. The sequence continues at coordinate 724,038 of JAFIRS010000407.1, forward strand.
TTCAGAACTGAAACTTTTTCAGTGAAAATATTGATTGGTACCGAAGTTGATGTCTTCATCACGAATCCTTCATAATTTTGAGCATATCTTGTTCCCATAAATTATTTTTCGCAAAAATCAATATATCCATCGCCCTCGGCGCGCAGTGTATGTCACTCATATTGACTCCAGAAGAGATTTAGACTTATTCCCAGTGAATCTAACGATCGAGGAAATACAGAATTATACTACAGTGATAACGAAAGATACGGGGACGTTTCCATGGAAAGTGAGACAAATTCGTATTTTTCAGACCTGACAATTTTTCAGCGGAAATATGGATTGGTACTGAAGTTGATGACTTGATCACGAATCCGTAAGAATTTTGAGCCTATCTTGCCCCCTAATATTATGTTTCGCAAAAATCGGTATATCCATCGCTTCTGGCGCGCAGTGTATGTCACTCAGGTAAACCCTATGGAAGAATTCAGACTCTCCCCCAGTATATCTATCGATCTTGGAAATAACAGAATTCTTCTCCAAAAATTACGGAAAATAATAATAGTAATAATAATAATAATTTGTATTCACCGTTTTTTATACACTTGGTATATAAGGTAAGTCAGTTTCAAGAAAATCAAGTGAAAATACAAAAAAATAAAAACGAGCACAGATTTACCTATATATATATACAAATACACATATATACTCACTTACATAAAAGGTATGCGAGCATTTTACAACATTCACAAAATTGATCCTAATTAAAATTGGGAACAGCGATTGAAATTATTTTTGAGATTGTCAGTTGGAAAATCTCGATAACTATAATAGCATTTGTCTAAAAAAAATGTATTAATACATTCATGGAATATCTTATCACTTCTGATTCTTTTGACTACATTTGGTACCTTATTGAAGCAAGGAATGGCATTATAATGGGGGGATTTTTTATAATTTGACATTTGATGTTGTGGGATTCTCAAAAGATCACCATTTCACGTATTATGACTGCGTTCTGTAGCAGTCTTTTCATCTAATTTGGGGTTTTGCCTGACAAACATGATACAATTGAGGATGCAGATAGAAGAGGCTGTCAATATTTTTTTATCTATAAAAACGGGCCGACAGCTATCTCGGAAGTCCATATTGAAGATAAGCCTTATGACGCTTTTCTGCGCTGAGAAAATTCTAGAAAAATTCCTTGCCCTGCCCCAGGCCATAACATTCAAACTAAGATGAGAATAGATCATAGCATAATATATTGTAACGAACCTAGGCCGGACCTGTCGCCTTACGTGTTGCCATCGACAGCGATGAGATCATCCCCGGAGATATTCGAGAACCATCCAGTCGCTCTGCCGCGAAAATAGACAGCCCTCGAGAATGCTGTATCGGAGATAAATAGACAGCCCTCAAGAGGGAGTACACAGTCTGAACGAGCCCATACGATCGAGCTATTCAGTGGCGTAGTAATATAAATTAAGTTGTAGATTAAGTGTTAAATAAATTAGTTAAACCAAGTTAAGTTTATTTACGTTACAATTGGTGTCGGAAGTGAGATTTTGAAAATAAACAAGTGATCGTGGAGTGGATAGTCAGAAAAATAAATTGATAGACCTTTCTGTACGCCCAAAATAGACAGTGGCCCGGTTTTCGCGAAGTGGACAATTGTGCGTGGGAATATAAACTGATACGCTGTTCGCGTGAAACAGAAAATAGACAGTGGCCCGGTTTTCGCGAAGTGGACAATTGTGCGTGGGAATATAAACTGATACACTCTTCGCGTGAAACAGACAATAGACTGGTGGCCCGTGGAAAAGAATTCGCGAAGTGAATTTTTAACAAACTGATAACTTTTCGTGTAAAACAGACTGATACCTCGTCAAAGACAAAATGTGTTCAAGAAAAGTGCGCCTTGCGGATTTGAAGGTAGCGGAATTGAAACAGGAATTGGAGGAAAGGGAACTGGAAACAACAGGTAAAAGCAAGTACTCCAGGAAAGACTTGCAGAAGGACTTATACAAGAAGGTGAGGACCCGAAACATTTTTATTCGAAGTTCCCGGAGGTGATTTAAGTTTGGTAATGAATAAACTCGAAGAAACTACTAAATCCGTGAAAGAAGAACTGCAACAAAATTCTAGAAATCTGGAAGAGAAACTTCAGGAAAATTCTATAAATCTGGAAGAGAAGCTTCTAGAAAATTCAAGAAGCCTGGAAGAAAATGCTAGAAATCTGGAAGAGAAGCTTCTAGAAAATTCAAGAAGCCTGGAAGAAAATGCTAGAAATCTGGAAGAGAAGCTTGAAGAAAATTCTAGAAATCTGGAAGAGAAGCTTCAAGAAAATTCTAGAAATCTGAAGAGAAGCTTCTAGAAAATTCAAGAAGCCTGGAAGAGAAGTTCCTGGAAAACACAGAAGGCCTAAAAAAAGAATTGTGTGGTGTGGCTAATTTCCTAGAAGAAAGAATGGGAACCGTTGAGACAGAGATAGATAAAATTAGGGAGCAAATGAACACGGAGGTAGATAAAATCAAAGATGGGGTCGAGGCAGAGATGGACAAGATGAAGGAAATAATCAGCGATGGAATCAAAGACGGAATCGAGGCAGAAATGGACAAAATAAAGGAAACGATCAGTAAGCTGGAAAAACGAATTAATAGTGCGCCCTCCACAGAGATGGTTAACGAAAATGCAATGCTGGACTTGAGTTTGAACTTGGATAAAGTTCAAGAGGGTATAAAAGATGTCAAGGTCATTTCAGAAATAGGGAAGCTTTCCATGAAGCCGCCTCAGTTCGACGGAAAAACTCCATGGGCAAATTACCGCCGGCAGTTTGAAGCAGCGGCCAAAGCAAACGGATGGAATGCAGGGGAAAGAGCTGTAGCACTGACACTTGCATTACGTGGAGAAGCGACAAATATTCTACAAACTCTCACCGCCCAAGAACAGGAGGACTATGATCAGCTGATTAAACATCTAGAATTACGATATGGCCACGCTCATTTGGAACACGTATACCACTCCCAGCTGAAAAATCGCTGCCAAAAATCGGGCGAATCCTTACAAGAATTCGAAACTGACATTGCACGCTTGGTTCGTCTCGCATATCCAGCCACACCAGAAAATGTAATGGAGCGACTAGCGGTTCAAGCATTCCTGGATGGACTCCGTGACCAAGAAACCAGACAAGCGTTGACACTAGCCCGTCCAACACATCTCGTAGACGCACTGGCACGCGCTTTGGAATTCGAGGCAGCGAAACAATGCTGCAAAAGCCAAAGTAAAGTTCAAACGATTGAGGAAGACTCACAGGAGCATGCTAACTTGGAAGCTGCCATAAGAAAAGTGATGAAGGAAGTGTTGCCTGAGAAAAGACAGATAAGATGCCGGAATTGTGGAAAATTGGACATGTGCGTAGCAAATGTCCAACATTCATCGACTCCGATGCAGGAAAACTAAAAAAGGTCGACGAGAAGGGGCAATCGTCGGCATGTGTCCAGCAAGCCCCGGTTAACAACGCATATGTTGCTATCCTTCAACGACAGAACAAAGGTGTCTTCGTAGACGGTCTCATCAATAACGAGCCTTGCACCATGCTGCTAGATACAGGTGCGACTAGGACAATTCTCGGGCCTTCCTTTGCCAGAACACCGGAACGGATTGAACCGACAACTTGGAAGCTACGCACAGCAACAGGGGAGCCAGCTACTGTATATGGCGAGCTACCGATTGAAATAATTTTGGGCAGCACTAAAGTGAAACATCAGGCACTTGTAGCGGACATCGAAGACGATGCAATCATCGGAATGGACATCATGAATTCCAGAGGGTTTGAATTGGATTTCAAAGACGGCGTCCTACGTGTCAACGGAGAAGAGCTGGTGCTTCATGGGAGAAGTGAGGGGTTGATCCGTGTGTTGTTGGCTGAAGATGTAAGCGTACCTGAGAGGGCTAAACCATTCTGGAGGCTCGCCTGGACGGGAGTACGAGCAGTGGAAACGTGGTGATGTTCGAGCCCAAACTTCATGATGAGAAAATTGGACGAGGGATTGCACTAGGGAAGACCTTGTTGCGTGCTGACAAATTTGTGCCCGTAAGGGTCATGAATGTCAATTATTTTCCAGTGACCTTGAAGAAAGGAACAATATTGGGGCACTGCTCGTCAGTTTCCTCAGTGATCCGGAGTGTACGAGGTACGATTAGCCAACCCAACAACTTGCCCACAGAACTAGAAAAATTAGTTGCCATCTTCCAAAGATATAAAACCAGCTCAACAGCCCAAACTAAGAGATTTAGTTAAGAAGTACCAAGACATCTTCGATACCGGACAAGGAAAAGGAGGTCGAACTAATGTGGTCCAGCACAAGATTTATACTGGGGTGCCCGACCGATCCGGCAATCAGCAAGAAGACTTCCTCTGCCAAGAAGGAAGAGGCTGACAAAATAGTCAGCGATATGGGAAAAAAAGGAGTTATCGAACCATCTGACAGTCCCTGGTCCTCCAGTCGTACTGGTGAAGAAAAGGATGGATCGACACGCTTTGTGTAGACTATCGCCAACTTAATAATGTCACGAAGAAGGACAGTTACCCTCTCCCAAGAATAGATGACACCCTAGACACGTTGGCTGGTTCCACGATTTTCTCGACCCTTGATCTGAAAAGTGGATATTGGCAAGTAGAACTGGCTCAGGAAGATCGAGAAAGACTGCTTTACCATCGGCTCAGGATTGTGGCAGTTCACCGTTATGCCATTCGGGCTCTGTAATGCTCCCGCCACATTCGAAAGATTGATGGAAACAGTACTGAAGGGACTCTCATGGAACACGTGTCTAGTGTATCTCGACGACATAATTGTGGTCGGCAGATCGTTTGAGGACCACGTGAAAAACTTGGAGGAGTATTCCTGCGACTGAGGAACTCCGGATTGAAGCTGACCCCCTAAGAAATGCCATCTGTTCCAAAAGAAGTACGATACCTCGGCCACGTTGTCTCTGGGAAGGAGTAGCAGTGGATGACCAGAAGATCAAAGCTGTTAAGGATTGGCCCATCCCAAAAGACATTCACCAACTTCGAAGTTTCCTTGGTTTATGCACATACTATCGCCGATATGTGCTGGATTCGCCAACATCGCTAAACCACTGACCAAGCTCACGGAAGGCCAAACAAAGTTCCAGTGGTCCGAAGAATATCAAGACTCATTCAGGAAGCTGAAAGGAGCTTTGATCAACGCACCTATACTGAGCTATCCCCTACCCAAAGGGAAATTCATTTTGGATACGGACGCCAGCAACGTGGGACTTGGAGCTGTCCTATCTCAGATCCAGGAGGGACAGGAGAAGGTCATTGGTTATTTCAGCAAGACGCTTAGCAAACCAGAGCGCAATTACTGTGTCACCAGGCGAGAGCTATTAGCTGTTGTAAAGGGAGTGGAACACGTCTACAAGTACGTGTATGGAAGAAGATTCCTGTTGAGAACTGACCATGCAGCTCTCAAATGGCTCTTACAGTTCAAAAATCCTGAGGGTCAAGTAGCACGTTGGATCGAGAGACTCCAAGAATTCGATTTCGAGATCGAACATCGAGTTGGAACTAGCCATAAGAATGCAGATGCCTTGTCGCGAAGACCATGTCCAGATGATTGCTCACATTGCCGACGAGCAGAAGAGAAAGAAGCAACACTTTGTAGAACCGCGGCAATGGATGACAACTGGAATGACAGCAAGATCCAGAAAGACCAAGAGAGAGACCCCGACCTTGGCTTAGTCGTCAGCTGGAAGAAGGGCAATCGAAGACCATCATGGCAGGAAGTCGCAGGTTACTCGCCGGCTGTTAAGTCCTATTGGGCACAATGGAACTCTCTTATTCTGGACAACGGGATCCTGAAACGTGTGCTGGAGGCCGATATTGGTGGGGAAGACAGACGCCAAATAATTGTTCCCAAAAACAGAAGAGAAGAAGTGCTGCGGGAAATCCATGATGGAGTCGCCGGAGGACATCTGGGAGTGACGAAGACCCTGCAGAAAGTGAGGCAACGGTTTTACTGGGCCAATTGTCAAGCTGACGTCCAGGACTGGTGCAGGAAGTGCGCTGTATGCGCTGCTAGCAATGGACCTCGAATACGACCCAAGGCCCCGATGCGTCAGTACAACGTAGGCAGCCCGTTCGAGAGAATCGCCATTGACATCGCCGGCCCGTTTCCCGTATACGACCACGGGAATGAATACATCCTTGTGGCAATGGACTACTTCAGTAAGTGGGCGGAAGCCTATGCCGCCCAACCAGGAAGCCATCACCGTCGCCGACGTCTTGGTGAAAGAATGGATATGTCGATTCGGTATTCCAATGGAGCTGCACTCGGATCAAGGCAGAAATTTCGAATCCAACTTTTTCCAAGAAATATGTCTACTGCTGAACATCCGCAAGACAAGAACCACGGCCCTACATCCGCAGTCCGATGGAATGGTGGAACGGATGAACAGGACGATCAACCGCCACTTGTCCAAGGTTGTCTCTGACCATCAAAGAGACTAGGACCAGTATCTTCATTTGTTCCTGATGGCCTATCGATCCGCAGCACACGAGTCAACCGGTCAAACTCCTGCTAGTATTATAATGGGCCGAGAACTGCGACTGCCTTGTGACCTGAAGTTTGGGATACCGCCAGGACAAGACACTGCGGGAGAGGACTACGTCAGCAAACTTCGGCAGAGAATGGACGACATCCACGAACGAGTCCGGTTGAACATCCAGAGTGCCAGCGATAAAATGAAGAAGACCTATGACATCAAGGCCGACGCTGGAGGATTTAAGGTTGATGATCTGGTTTGGCTGTACAACCCCAAACGTCGTCGTGGACTATCACCAAAGTTGCGGAACTCGTGGGAAGGCCCGTATAAAATCGTGAAAAGGATAAACGACCTTGTGTACCGAATCCATAAGCCACCCCGAGGGAAACCAAGGGTCGTCCATTTCAACAGGTTTGCCCCTTACGCTGGAAACCATGACCAAGTTCGCACCCTCAAGCCACCGGAGGATGATATGACGTTCGAGAAGTTTATGTCCTTGTATTCAAACGGGCAGAAAGTTCTATATGGGGTTACTAGAGAGGAGTCACGAGACCTTTTCGAGGTGCCTGCTGACTACGCACTAGCGCACTGTGTGGCAGAAGATCTTTGAATGTCCAGGGGCATCGCCGTAGTGTTCTCCAAGAAATTTGGTCAACTCCAAACACTGCGGGAGCAGAATCCAGAAGTTGGTGGGGTGCTACAGTTGAAGAAAGACCAGAGAAACATCTACTACCTAGTTACCAAGAGGCATTCCCAAGATAAACCGTCCTATGAAGATGTCTGGAAGAGTCTCACCAAACTAAGAGATACTATGGTGGACCAGAATCTGGTGGATCTAGCAATTCCAAAATTGTCCTGTGGTATTGATGGGTTGGACTGGAGAGTCATAAGAAGTATGCTGGAGGCGATATTCAGATCCAGCGGCGTCAAGATTTTGGTTTGCTGTAACCCTCTTCCACGACCGATCATGAAGACCGTGGAGTGTTACTTCCATCGAACTTCACGGTGCAGATATGGGGAGTCATGCAGATATCGTCACACTCCAAGGATGAAATTTCGGGACGAAATGTCTTTAAGAAGGGGGCAATGTAACGAACCTAGGCCGGACCTGTCGCCTCACGTGTTGCCATCGACAGCGATGAGATCATCCCCGGAGATATTCGAGAACCATCCAGTCGCTCTGCCGCGAAAAAACAACGGTCAATATTGGAAACAATTGGAATATGCTAGTCGCCAACCATCCGAATTCGAAACATCGAGAATGCTGTATCGGAGATAAATAGACAGCCCTCAAGAGGGAGTACACAGTCTGAACGAGCCCATACGATCGAGCTATTCAGTGGCGTAGTAATATAAATTAAGTTGTAGATTAAGTGTTAAATAAATTAGTTAAACCAAGTTAAGTTTATTTACGTTACAATATGTTGAGTAAGCCAGGTTCATCCAAACTGGATTTCAACTGCTTTATGGCATAGTATGCTTTATTCGAATAGGCACAAATATGATCCACTTGTTTTTCCCAATTTGAATTGTCGTCTAGGTAGGTACCTGGAAATTTTATCTCCTCAGAACCTTGAATATCATAGTTTGGGCATAGACCATTTGGAATATTCCGTATGGAGTGAAAAATAACACTGATCGATTCAGAAGTATTTCCATGAGAAGTGAGACACACTGTATATACATGAAGAAATTGCGAATTTTTGTGCAGATCAAACTAGAAAGCATTCTCTATGAATGCTTTAACCTCATATTCTGACGTGAATTTTTTCATTCCAAAATATGTTCAACTATTCATGTATAAATGCATTACCAATAACACTCCAGCTGTGTGTAAACTGTGCGTCCAACAATATCGCTGAACGCTGAGCTTGCAGCCACACAAAATTATTCACTGTTCAATTGGAAATCTGCAGAGAACCAGATTTTGTATATCTACTGATCTTGAAAATTACAGAATTCTACTCCAATAATTACGGAAAATACGGGGATGTTTCCATGAGAAGTGAGACACACTGTATATAAATGAGGAAATTGCGAATTTTTGTGCAGATCAAACTAGAAATCATTCTCGAAGAATGTCTTGACCTCATATTCTGACGTGAATTTTGTCATTCCAAAATATGTTCAACTATTAATGTATAAATGCATTACCAATAACCCTTCAGCTGTGTGTTGACTGTGCCTCCAACAATATCGCTAAAGGCTGAGCTTACAGCCACCCAAAATTAGTCATTGTTCAATCAGAAATTTGCAGAGAACGAGATTTCGTAGATCTACTGATCTTGAAAATTACAGAATTCTACTCCAATAATTACGGAAGGTACGGGGATGTTTCCATAAGGAGTGAGACACACTGTATATACATGAAGAAATTGCGAATTTTTGTGAAGATCAAACTGAAAATCATTCTCTATGAATGTTTCAACCTCGTATTCTGAAGTGAATTCTGTCATTCCAGAATATGTTCAACTATTCATGTATAAATGCATTTACAATAACACTACAGCTGTGTGTTAACTGTGCCTACAACAATATCGCTGAACGCTGAGCTTGCAGCTACACAAAATTAGTCACTGTTCAATCAGAAATTTGCAGAGAGCCAGATTTCGTTGAAAACGAGCCGTATTTCAGCGGTAAACCCTACGCAATTACACTTGAAGTATGGCCATCCATAAACTGTGCGTTAAACTCTGCCTTCAAAAAATGGTTAATTGAATAATTCTCTATTCACGAATCCACATTCGTACCGGATATTTTTTTCCCCTGAATTGAATTGAATTGAACTCTATCACCAAACAATATATTTGCTTTGATGGGTGAGTACCATCGCTATGGAAAAAATTTGGTGAATGCATTAGATGTTTATATTATATCCTTTTCAGAACTGAAATTGAGTAATTTTTTCAATGCAAACATAAAGCAGATTATCAAGTCGTTTGGATATTGATGAGCCAGATGGGTATTTATCGAACGATCAAATACATTTACCGGAGTGGAATACGATCGTGATTGTACGAGGCACAAATTCCGGAGATATATCAAGTATGTTGATCCGCTCTTTTGCAGCCCACTACGTACAGTCCAAAGCCTAGAAAAAATATTTGTTTCGAAAATGCCAAACCAAGTTCAATCATGGGTTTTTCGTGGCGGAGGGTAGGTTAATATGATATATCTTCGAACTGCGTGCCTCATAGATAGATGGATCAATATATTTATTTGAAGTAGAATGTTCTGAAATTCAATAAAAATAGTAAATGGAAAGACAGTGTATGTAAAGATAACATCGAAAATGTTCTATTGAAATGAAAACAGATACTGAAACTATAACATATCTCGAGGAAATTGCTGGACAATTCAATAATCATTGCACACAAAAAACTTGACAACGATGATTCGCCGGGTACCACCGTAGCTCACAATAATGAAACAATTTTTATAGATCCAGTCATAGAATCTGAATTCTAATAGAATATTTTAATTCAGCTGCAGCCCAAATTCGCAAGTGGGGTGGATTCTATCCCTCCATTCATACTAAGAAAAAAGTAGGAGAATACATTAGTAAACCTCTGGTGGACATCATATATGAGAGTATAGCTTCAGGAATATTCCCAGATAATCTCAAGACAGCTCGAGTAATTCCTATATACAACAAAGGTGCCAAAACAGACATCAATAATTACAGGCCTGTTTCTATCATGCCTCCTTCTTCGAAAATTTCTGAAAGGACTATTCACAAGCGGTTTGTGATATTTTCAAATCGATTTGATTTACTTACTCCACAACAATATGGCTTCAGATGAGGTATGTCATTAGAACTAGCAATATATAATGCATTAACTGAAATTTTCGATGGAATTGATGGAAATGAGGCTGCAAGTGGCTTGTACCTTGAACTTTCAAATGCCTTCGATATGGTAAACCACACTATTTCATTGGGAATACTAGAAGAATATGGAATCAGAGGAAAGTGTAATGATCTCATAAAGTCAGCTCTATCGGGACGATCCCAATTAGTAAGTGTATCACAAAACGATGAATTATTTTTTCTGAAATGAATTAAATCTTACAATCTTTGCCGCAAGGTTCTCTACTAGGCCCAATTATCTTCCTGCTGTATGTAAATGATCTCTCAAGAGCGTTGAGTCCAAGGCTGGTTTATCAGTTTGCAAATGATACATCGGTGATAATGCCCTCTCCTGGGGATTATAAGATATAGCAGAAAAAAATGTCAACATGTACAAAGAATGAAGCTAAATACAGTAAAATCAGGGCTCATATCATTCCCTAGATATCAACTCCAAATCCATTCCACTAATAGAGGAAATCAAATTGTCAGGGGTAACAATTGAAAGCAGTCCCAGTTGGGATACACACAAAAATACTCTAAACTCCAGACTCTGCTCTTTATGTGGAGTTATTCGAGCACTACAGGATCAGGTATCAATAAATAGCCGTTAATTATATTACTATGTCCATTTTCAATCCATCATACACTACGGCATCATCTTCTGGGAAAGTTGAGATCAAATCTTCAGAGTACAAAAAAGAATTATTCGTTCTATGTTGAAATTGCAACATGTGTCATCATGTAAATCCCATTTTGTCATTTTAGACACTTCAACAGTACCGTCTCTATACTTCTTACAATTAGTCACTTTCGCAAAAAAACATTATAATATTTTCATTAGAAACTGTGATTCATATTCAATTCAGATGACAATCAATACAAGATATAGAAATTAACTCAGGATACCACATCACAACTCTTTTTTTGATTTCATTTATTTATCGTATGGCGATCTACAAATTCACTTACAGCTATAGGTGAGGTATGTTCATATATATGTGAGAAGAAAGAAGATTTTGAAAAACGAACCCAGTATAGAGCTTTCGAAGCCAATCACTTTCTTCCTATTGAAATTAGAAATATTGTACACACGAAAAAATTCAAAATTTCAGTCACATACTACTTCACAAAAAAAGCCAATTACAATTCCAACAGCTGGTAAGAGATGAATCTCAATATATATATATATATATTTGTATATATATACTAGCGGACCCGAGGTTGTCCTGTCCAAATTTCTATGTTCCATAAAATGTTTTTCCCGAAAACTCTCGTCCGCGTAGAATTTATTTTTTTCTATGTTTTCTTTTATGTTGTTCCATCTAGATTATGCTTTTGACTCCTTCCGCTTCATGTTGCCCCTTTATCTCGTTTTCCCGCTATCCCGTTATCCCATTTTCCAATTACCCCTTTTCTTCTTTATCCCGTTATCCCGTTTTCCCGTTATCCCCTTATCCTTTCATCGTGTTATCCGTTCTTTCGTTACCCCGTTATTCCCGTTATCCCGTTATCCCATTATCCCGTTATCCCATTATCCCGTTATCCCATTATCCCGTTATCCCGTTATCCCGATTTCCTCTTGTCCCCTTATCATGTCATCCCGTTATCCCGTTATCCCGTTTTCCAGTTTTTCCGTTATCCCTTATTCCCGTTATCCCGTTATCCCATTTTCCTGTCATCCCGTTTTTATCCCGTTATTCTGTTTTCCCTTATTCCTATCCTTATCCCGTTATCCCGTTTTCCGTTTCCCGTTATCCCGTTATCCCGTTATCCCGTTTATCCCGTTATCCCATTATCCAGTTATCCCGTTATTCCGTTTTCCTGTTATCCCATCTCTTCTTCAATCCGTTATCCCGTTTCTCCCTTATCCCCTTATCATGTCATCCCGTTATCCCGTTTTTCCGCTTTCTCGTTATCTCGTTATTTCCGTTATCCCGTTTTCCTGTTATCCCGTTTTTCTATAAAATAGAAAGAAATGAAAATAGGGGTTGATCGTAGAAGGGTGAAAATTGAGAGTAATATGAATTTATCTATTCTGTCATGACAAAATAAAAATAAAAATCTTGCCAAAAAAATAGGGGTTGATCGTAGAAGAGTGAAAATTTTAAGTTGTATGTATTTTTCAATGCTGTATCATAAAAAAATTAGAACAGTTTTTTCTCTGAAAAAAATAAAATAAAATTAGGTGTGGACCACCCTTAACATTTAGGGGGATGATTCGTGAATCTAAACCATCCAGGGCGCCACCCAAACGCATACAATAAAATTCATTCAAATCGGTCCAGCCGTTTATGATACCGACTGCAGCGCCACCTGCCGGGCTGATTTGTGAATCTACACCGTCCAGGGCGCCACCCACACGCATACAAAAAAAAATTCATTCAAATCGGTCCAGTCGTTTGAGAGGAGTTCAGTGCCACACACGTACAGAAGATTTATATATATATATATATATATATATATATATATATATATATATATATATATATATATATATATATATAAGATATACTAGCAGACCCGACAGACGTTGTCCTGTCCACATTTCTATGTTCCCTAAAATGCTTTTCCCGAAAACTCTCGTCTGCGTAGAATTTTTTCCTTTATGTTGTTCCATTCACTCCTTCCGCTTCCTGTTGTCCCGTGATCTCGTTTTCCCATTATCCCGTTATCGCATTTTTCTGCTACCGATTTTTTCTTCATCCCGTTATCCCGTTTTCCCGTTATCCCCTTATCCTGTCATCCCGTTATCCCGTTTTTTGTTCCCGTTTTTCCGTTATCTGTTATCCCTTATCCCGTTATCCCGTTTTCCTTTATCCCTTTTTTTTATCCGTTATCCGTTTTCCTATCCCCTTATCCTGTCATCCCGTATCCCGTTTTCCCGTTTTTCCGTTATCTTGTTATTCCCGTTATCCCGTTATCCCGTTTTCCTGTTATCCCGTTTTTTATTTATCCTGTTAGTCCGTTTTCCTGTTATTCCCTCATCCTGTCATCTTGTTATCCCATTTTCCGGTTTTTTCGTTATATCGTCATTCAGTTATCCAATTATCCTGTCATCCCGTTATCCCGTTTTCCCGTTTTATCATTATCCCGTTATTCCCGTTATCCCGTTTTCCTGTTATCCCGTTTTTTCTATATAATAAAAAAAAATAAAAATAGGGGTTGATCGTAAAAGGGTGAATATTAAGAGTAATATGAATTTTTTTATTCTAAGTCATGACAAAATAAAAATAGAAATCTTGCCAAAAAATAGGGGTTGATCGTAGAAGCGTGAAAATTTGGGGTTATATGTATTTTTGAATGCTGTATCATAAAAAAATAAAAACAGAATAATTTTTCCAAAAAATAAAATGAAAAACTAAGGGGTGGACCACCCTTAACATTAAGGGGAATGATTTGTGAATCTAAACCCTCCAGGGCGCCACCCAAACGCATACAAAAAAATTCATTCAGAATCGGTCCAGCCGTTTATGATACCGACTGCAGCGCCATCCGCCGGGCTGATTTGTGAATCTAAACCATCAAGGGCGCCACCCAAACGCATACAAAAAAAATCAATCAAAACGGTCCAGCCGTTTAGGAGGAGTTCAGTGCCACACACGTACAGTAGAATTATATATATACATATATATATATATATATATATATATATATATATATATATATATATATATATATATATATATATAAAGATATACAAGATAATGGGTGTATATGCAGGTACGTGTGTATGTACAGGATGATTCGAAAGTACTTTGTCAAACTTCAGGAGGTGATTCCTCACAATATTCTGATATGAATTGTCCAAATAAATACATGACCGGAAACGCTTCGTGTTCAAGTTTTAATTTTATTTTCGTTTTTTTCTAATTAACTTTCGAAATACTGACCTTAATTGGTATTGAGAGGTTTTTTGAGGTGAGGTGAGGTTATTATTGCTCTTACTGGTAGGGGCACCACCTACACGTCTTTTTCTTTTTTGAAGATTTATAACTTTTTTGAGCGTAATTTCAGCACATTTTTCAGTGTAAAGATCAAATACTCTATCATATTTACGTAAAAAAGCTACGCTTGTTACAAGTCGTAGTAAGCAACCGTTTTCTAGATATTTGGACAATTTCAAGTCGATTATTTAATACTCGATGCGTGTTGAAGTTATTACCATTATTTTGCATTTTTCACAAGAATGCTCAGGCAATGAATTTGACGTTTAAGTAAGTAGTTTTGGTAATTACATATTATATGACAGTTAAACGTTTTGTTGTTTTATTGAAGAACACTAATTTCGATAAAATGGATTATTACAAAAATGCTCATTTAGCCGATATGCATTTCGTTTATGGCCTTGCGGATGGCAATGCGCGCTAAGCAAGACGTATTTACCAGGAGCGATTTCCTAATCGAGTACTGCCTTCAGCTCCCACATTTTCCAGTCTCCACCGTCGTTTGGCAGAAACAGGTAGCTTTAAGAGGGCAGCTGATATTATTGGAAGACCACGAGCAGTCCGAACTCCAGAATTGAAAGAAGCTGTTTTGAACTCTCTCGAGGAGAATCCAGAAAAAAGTACAAGAATAATTGCTGAAGCTCTCATATCTACTCAGTCCACAGTTTGGAGAATTATCCACGATCAACAATTTTATCTATACCATATTCATAGGGTACAAGCTCTCCTGCCACGAGACTCTCCCCAACGCGTTACTTTGTGTCAGTGGTTTTTGAGAAAATTGGCTGGAAATCCTCAATTTATAAGATATGTACTCTTCACGGACGAGGCAAACTTCTCCCGAAATTCTATTACAAACTTTCATAACAACCATGCTTGGGCTCTGAAAAATCCGCACGCAGTTAGTGAAATACATTATCAGTATCAATTTTATGTAAATGCGTGGGCGGCAATAACTGTTAATTACTTGGGAGTTCCTTTCTTTCTTCCGTTCCGACTGAATGGCGCAACTCACAGAGACTTTTTAGAAAATGAATTGCCAGGACTACTTCAGAATGTACCATTAGAAATTCGTATCCGCATGTGATTTATGCATGATGGGGCTCCGGCCCATTTCAGTGTTGTAGCCAGGGAGTTCCTCAACACTGTCTATCCAAATCGATGGATCGGTAGGGCTGTAGAAGAACCTAACCAGGCGTGGGAACCAAGGTCTCCAGATCTAAATCCGCTAGATTTGGGGATATTTGAAGTCACTAGTTTATAAAACTACAGTAGCGAACGATGAAGATCTAAGAATAGTAGACGCCTGTGAATCAGTAAGAAACACACCAATAATTTTTGAGCGGGTACGAGATTCAATGACTAGAAGACTGAATGCCTGTATCTTTGCTGAAGGTGGACACTCTGAACAATTTATCTGAATACAGTTTAGTTTCCTTCATTTTATTTCATTCCACATATTCAAAATTTCTTGAAATGAAATGTTGATATTTCTTGCAAATTTTTTTAAAACAAATACAGATGTTGCACCTTTGATACGAAAATAACTATTTCAAACGAGTAAAAATAAATAGAATGTATGACGCCCCCTACAAAAAAACGGAAACCACTTACTCAAACGTCAAATTCATTTCCTGAGCATTCTTGTGAAAAATGCAAAATAATCGTAATAACTTTGACACGCATCGATTATAAAATAATCGACTTTAAATTTTCAAGTCCAAATATCTAGAAAACTGTTGCTTACAGCGACTTGTGACGGAAGAAGCTTTTTTGCGTAGATATGATAGAGAAATTGATTTTTCAACTGAAAAATGTGCTAGAAGTACGCTCAAAAAAGTTATGAATCTTCAAAAAAGAAAAAGGCGTGTAGGTGGCACCTTCTACGAGCAAGAGCCATAATCACATCAGGTTCGAATTCGACACCTCAAAAGACCTCTTAATACCAATTTTCGTTTAATTGAGGTCAGTATTTCGAACACCCTGTATCTTGGTAACGAAGCGTTTCCGAACATATATTTATTTGGACAATTCATGTTAGAATATTGTGAGGAATCACCTCCTGAAGTTTGTCAAAGTACTTTTGAATCACTCTGTATATACGTAACCTCCAACAGTATGTGGATAAATGTGTTATGTATTCTAAAATTGTACATTTAATTTATACTCTGTAATCCAAACCTATTTTGACATTGCTATGTCCACTTGTAGATTTTATGGCAATACAGGATATTATCCATATTATTATTCTATCATTATTATTATTATTATTATCGTTTTAAACACTACCAGTCAGGCCCTTACTTCCGAAGCTCCGACCTATTCGGAAGGGCGCGCTGGTTACATAAACCAATGACATCTCCCCACACCCGTGATGTGAGAGATCATTGGGTCCGAGAATCATGTGTTCTGAGCAGACGTAACGATCCAAGAATGACTGCCTTCTGCATGCGGCCGGCTAGAGATTCTGCCGATTTACGGCATGCCGATATAATTTCCAGGTTTGAGAGTAGCGTTGGCATCATTCCACCAAGGGCCCCTATAATCAGAACCACTATCTTTACAGAATGGTCTGGATAGAGTCTGCGGAGCTCGAAGAGTAAATCTCGATACTTCGTCCGTTTCTCGTCCTCTTTTCGCACGATATTCATCTCGCCCGGAGCCGAAAACTCTATGACGTATATCGTTTTCTGCTCGCGGTCGAAGAGGACTACATCAGGCTTGTTGGCTTGTATTTGCCTGAGGGTGGGGAATGAGTAGTTCCAATAAATTCGGCACTTCTCATTCTCCACAACGGACTCGATATCCCCCGGAGCGTAGGGCAGCATAATATTATTATTATTAGTATTATTATTATTATTATCTACCCCGTATTCTAGATAGTTTTGTCATCACACAAGAATAGTGAAGGGACATGTGAACTCTCGGGGTCCCTACGATGGGTGAGCTACCCTACCTAAACCGATACGATTGTAAATAAAAAAAATAATTTTATATTTATTCGTACACACATGTGTACATGGGGTCTGGAGTGAATATTCATTGCGTGACTCCTCTGATCAAATATAAATTCCAAGTGTTAACATTTTTCTCTCACTATTTCTTCGTGAAAACAAGTGGACGTCAGCAAATTTACGCGATTCATGATATTGATCAAAAAGGATCATAGACAATCTGATATAAATATTTTGAATGGAATTAAATACCCTAAGTACCTTTTCATCAAAAGCAAGATCGAAAAAAATAAAAATAACTCGATAAACTCTACAGCAATTTCAATATGAATTTCGTTGGAACAAAATTTAACCCCAAACCTATCTTAATTGGAATCAGTGATATTCACCATGGATTTCCTGTATTATGTTTTCTCGATGAGAGGTTCATTAAAAGTTAGAGAGGGTAGGCAAATATCGCATGCAAATTGGATTCGACTATTTCCTGGGTACAATGTTGACTTATAGTACAGGAAAAAAAGGTATCGAATGAATTAGTGAATATTTCGAGAGTGCTTTCCTGATTCATTAACAATATGAAGGTTCAACTGAGAGGTTCAGACCGTGCAAATATAAATAAACAATGATAAAAATAAACGTATAATTTGTAAGAATTTCATCCTACCCAAATATAAATCATATGAAATGTGTTGTACTCCAAGGCTCTGTGCTGGGCCCTGTCTTCTTTCTTCTGTATTTCGATGCCCTAACTAATCAATTCATCATGGAAATATATATTTCTTCAGACAATACATAACATTATTGTGACATATACAAAAACAGACTGCATAATATACGAATACATGAATGGAGAGAAGAATTGGAGAAAACTCCAGAAGCATCATTCCTGATATCCATTCAGAAGTAAATATTCATAAAGTATCGTATGCCATCAAAATTCTAAAAATAATCTAAGTTCGAAGGGCACCTGAGAGAGAAGACAGCATTGGGCCGTGTACTGATTGGACATCCATCGAGCGAGCCACCTAAGTGCACAGTTCCAAGTTCCTCTTTCCATACTGAAATGTCATCTAGAAAAGAAGATGCAGCATTCTTGCTAGCAAATGTGTATTTTTAGTCGAAAAAAATAATTCATCGATTACGAGTAGAGGCTATTAATTATAGTTGTACTGAAGAACTATCACGTTTTTTAGATCAGTGCTAAAATTAAAATAAGAAACAAAGTTAATAAAAAAACGCATTAAATTTGTTTGCAAAAATCATATAAAATATATATATGTACATATATATATATATATATATATATATATATATATATATATATATATATATATATATATATATATATATGTGTGTGTGTGTGGGAAGTATTTGCTGACTAGTTAGGTACAAAACTAGGGATATAAGGGTAAGCAGCAATGAAAAAGTGCACTCTTTAAGGTTTATCCAAGCTTTCGGGAATGTTTCACTTGTCACACCACATAGGGTACACAGTATTATTTATATAATTTTTAAACAACGCTAGCGTGGTTGTAGTTACTTTGAACTTCGTTTTATTCCTCGATCAACGTTTTTTTTCTTCTGTATCACTATGTTGGATGTATATGTTTAATATCATTGAAACCAATCTCAACAAAGTTTCTCCCTGATGATGGAAATAAACATTTCCGAAAGCTTGGATAAACCTCAAAGAGTTTACTTTTTCATTGCTGCTCACCCCAATATCCATAGTTTTGTATATATATATATATATATATATATATATATATATATATTATATATATATATATATATATATATATATATATATATATATATATATATATATATATATATATATATATATATATATATATATATATATATAAATATTGTTATGATATGAAGTATATGTTGAATATTAAGAGAATGAAAATTTGATATAATGATATTTATACATTACATGAATATCTGCTATGATTTTTCTAACAATTTTCCTGTGTACTTTGCTTCTCTGAGAGCTTTGGCCATCTTATAGTCAAAGTAGATGATCCAAGATTTGGCAGTGAAGCTTTTCTATTATCATCAGAATGTTTCCAACAATCCATTCAATTTGCACAACCTATGAAAGTATGGAAATCAAAATCCACAAATAAAACTTTAGAATTCAAATAGATGAAAGTAATTTACAAGCAAGAACATCCTGTATGCTAATCTCGAGTCACAAAGAACATTACAGGAACATGTCGAGCTATTTTCCATCGGAAATATCAGAAAATGGGTGAATATGAATTTTGAAAACACTTCTGCATAAATGATGTTAGGTGTAGATATAGAAATTGTAAATAAAATTGTTAGAATTAGAAAATGTGAAAAAACATTCAGATCGGAAAAACAAAAAGTGAGGGTTGCCTGGGAAAAAAACAAATAAGGAGTCGAAAAATTATTTTGGAGAGAAGCAGTAACAAAATGTTTCATCATCAGAAATCAACGCGAATAAGCAGACAACGAATGTAACAACAATTTCAACCTTAAATCCAAATAAAACTATATGGCAAATATTCGACCAAAGAGCCACTTACCTCCAATCCAAATCAGATCTATTTCCAAACATAAAACCAGCAACAAGAGGGACAACATCAGCTAACTTCACTCCCAGTAGCCATTGAACACCTACTCCAGGATTTTCGTGAGCGCACGAACTGAATGTACAACAGGTATGTTATCTACAAAAACTAAACACAGTGATACATTTCGCACCATACACTTTTTATGGTTCTTTTCAATAACACCGATTCACAGTGGTGAACTTCCTTCCGTTCTCATGATCATAGTATAAATATAACCTCTGAAAATTTACTAACAATATTCGCTGATTGCGCATGAGCACGCATTTGACGTTCTGAATTTTGATTGTTTCAATTACATTAATCATAAAGTAGATATCGCAGGAATAGGTATTTGAAATATTTGAAAATATATTTGAATGAAAAAAACAATCATTTAACTATTTTCTGGACTCGTTATTTTTCATTTGATCATATCACAAACTATATTTCCATGAAACACTGAATTAATTTCAAGCAAAACAACTAGATGGCGCAACTGCAATGCTCCTGAGATTTTGAGACAATCTGCTGTTGGGTAAAGGTAATAAAAGGACGGTGAATGGTATATTGAAAAAAGGTAACAATGTCCTAGCCGAAGTTCATTGTGATGAGTATTTGAAAAACACATAAAAAAATACATAATAATTATACATAAAAATATTGATACAAATCACCATCACCATAACAATATATATATATATATATATATATATATATATATATATATATATATATATTATATATATATATATATATATATATATATTTATTTATATATATATATATATATATATATATATATATATATAATGGGAATTGTTTTCGGTACGTTGTTCATGGACGTTTCAACTATATTTTCAGAGGAATTCTCAGAGTCCGTTACATTGATCAGGGGAATCGTTTTGAAGTCGGTTATGAGTTGCTCATTTTTCAAATCGACAATCAATGATAGTGTTCCAAGAGATCAGATCCTAGGGGACCATCTAATCTATATCTGAATTGTAAATGAATACTTTATGAGGATTACCTGATATACAAAACGGTATCATTGCTGATTCAGAAATTATGATTTTTTTATGTGTGATACCTTGTATCACCACATTTCCATGGGATCTATTAGAATAATTTTGAACTATTTCTGGCTTGAAGATTGATAGACCAGCACCGTTATCGATGAGTATTTCATAGGTATTGGTTGCGTCCATGATATAATACACGTTTTTGGAATAGAATGTGAGTGGTTGGGTAAAAGGAAAAAAAATTCGTGGAAGTTCAAGTTTGGGTTGAGATTGTCTGATATATTCATGGCTTGCACTTGGGCTTGGAGCTCGGAAGTGGGATCTATCGATTGTTTGATCGGTGGATCGAAAGATATTGGGTCTATTGGAAAATCCTGGAAATTTTCGTATTGATTCGGTTGAGTTTCCGAATATCCAGAATCATACTGATCATCAGTATGATCGGAAGTATTTGATTTGATTGATGGTATCCCTGATAGTTAGCAGTATAACTTTCAGCACCAAAATTTTGGGAATCTTGATAATCATCTGTGTGATTATCGTGAGTGGAATATTGGTATTCAGGTGGTGAGTTTGCTGAGAACTGAATTTGGTAAAATTCGGATTTTGTTGGATGGCTGAAGGCCTTTGTTGAATGAAATTAGGATTTGGCCCAATTATTGGTGGTCTGAATTGGGATTGATTCTAATGGTTTGTTTGATTTGGTTGATTCGATTGATTTGGTTGATTAGGTCTGACGTTTTGAATGAATTTGGGATTATGTTGAAAGTTCGTATTTTGTTGGCGAAAATTTGGCATTTGGAAATTTTGTTGCGGTTGTTGAAATCGTCTTGTACGACATTCATTCGAAACATGGCCTTGACGTTAACAGTAAGAGCAAAATTTCTGTTGATTGGGATTTGAAATCATTTTTCTCGATTGATTAGAATGCGTATTTGGGTTTCCATTCAATGCAGGTTTTTTCCGTTTAAAATAATTCAATTGCATTTCCCTTCGTACCCTCTGTGTTGAAGTTAGTATGTCCATAGGGTTACCTGCTCTCATAAGTTGTCCAATTTGAGGTTCTAAACCAGCCGAAAGGATATTCAATGTCATGGTTTCGATGAGTGCACTTTGAGATGTTTTTTGATCGGGAGTAAGATTTCGTTTCTGAATTGTAGCGTGCATTTTTGCATTATGTGTTTGTAATCTATTTATGAAAGACATATTTGATTCGCCAGGTAGTTGGTGAATTCTTTGGAGATCTTGTATCAATGAGGTTGAATCACGAGTATCACCAAAGTATCGATTCAAAAGTAATCTAATTTCATCCCAGGTTTGGGGATTTCGAGAACATATTAATTCTGCCGCTTTTCCTTCTAATTTATTTTTTATGTGCAAAATCACCGAAGTTCTTTGATCTTGTATGGCCATACGGTGAGCGGTGTTACATGCTTGGATGAAAGTATTCAAAAATATTTGATCGCCGTCATACTCCGGAATTATTGAAAATATTTCATTTATTCTATAGGGTTCAACTTCAGGTGTGGTATTTGTATGCGTTGTAGGCATTGTGGATGAGTTGATTATAGAACTGGTTCAGATTGAAATCAATTGAATATTGAAAATAAACGAGATGATTCTTATATTTTCTTACCGAAAAACGTCCATGCGGAGGATGCAACCCGTTTTCACAAGCGTTGCTGCGAAGGAAGTTAGCGTTCGCGTGTTCTTCTTTCGTTGGAGAGACCGTCCTTCCGTGGTCCTTTGGTGTTGTTTGTTGCTCGAAGTGTCCAATGAGCTTTGGTTAGGTTTTTCGTGTTCCGCAGGAGTTGTAGGATCTTACAGCGACTGCGTCAATTGTTATATCTCACTTTTCACTAAAGACTTTTAAAAAATAATTACAACTTCAAATAGGAGTATAGTAGACTCCGTCGGACTTCAAATGAAAACTATAATGGTACAATTGAAACTACTCTACTGAGTGTCTAAAACAACTGGTAATAAATGATGCATTGCAGGGCCATTTATAATATTAGAAAAATGGCGACGCTGCTTAGACCAGCGAAATATTATCATGTCAGTCAGTCTTTGAGGGAGGACGTGATGACCCTGGGATGATAGCAAGTCAGCAGTTTCCTGGAAGGTAAGCTGATACTCCTGAGATGGCCACTGGTTATCTTGCATATAACATATACAGTGTCACACATAAAGTTCGCAACATATGGAAGTCTTCTTTATTAATAGATATACTGAAAATTTCACTTCGCAGTTAGTTTGTGCTTGAAAAATGAGTGGAAAAAAGCCTCTCTTTTCTTGTCATGTGCTACTCTTGCCTGTCAAATTTGTTTTTTTTTCGAAAATCATCAATAAATCAGATTTTTTTGGAAATTTCGAAAAATGCCAAGGAAAAAAGTTGCTCAGTTTCCAATTTTTCACCTTTGCTCCAAATTTGTACTCCCTACTGCCACTTTGACTTTTTCCCAATTTTTTTCAATTTTTCGAATCTTTCGCTGTAACGATTCGAACGTAACATGATTCAAATTCCATAATTTTGATGAATACGATACTACAATGTCATATTTTGCCCAGAAAATACCCACATTGGCCTGTTACCAGAAAAAAAAATTAATGCACCTTCAGAAATTTGTCTTTGTTGTTGCAAAATTCACCAAGTTTTTTCATTTCATTGTGAAACTGATTCGGATTTTCAATGTATGGACGTTAATATGTCGGTAATCGAATAATGAATTTCTTTTCATTCTTATTACACTCGTATTTCTTATTTTAATAGATTTTTATCCAGTTTGATAATTTTTTTGACCAACAATTCAGTTACAAACAAACCCGAAATATCATACTTTTCTGTAAACTAAACAATGACCTACAGTTTCATAACTATTCAAAAGACTTTCGTTCTAGCGATTTGTACTGAACATGAATTTCGTGATTTTGAACAATACAAGACTGATGCAACATCTCGGGAAGAAAATAGTACAATTGATCGAATCGAAATAAAATTTTTCCTTAGTAGGCTTTTGAAACAAATTTTTAGTTTTGGTAAATGTCAAATTATTGCGTTTAATCAATCGAGTTGTTTTGTGTACAGATTTTTGTGCATTTATAATTCACAAATAAGTTTTATGTTACAATGTCATCCACACAAGACAAAGTGGCAATCGTTTTCTCATGTGGTGAGAATGTGCCAAATCGAGATGTTGCTTGTATTTTCCTTAGTTCCGTGGAAAGGATATTGAAAACTTGAAAAAAAAACTGGCTCTGTGGACAATCGTTTCAAGAAACCACATAATCCAATAAGGTATAATAAAGAAGAATAACTCAATATTTGTTTGAGCGTTGTTGAAAACGGAAAAACTAATCTTAGGAGTATTGGTGAAAATACAGGGGTTGGCAGAGAAACTGTGAGAAGAATTTTGCAGAAAAATAATTTCCATCCCTATGAGCCAAAGTTCATACATACTCTTAAAGGAAGATATTTCGATATTCGAGTAGGATTTTCATTTTGGTTTCAAAGTGGGAGACGAGGCAACTTTCACGTCGAACAGTTCTCAAAATTGTCGCTGGTGGTCCAACAATAATCCAAATTTTGTAATAGAATGCCGTGACCAATATTCATCCAAGACAAATGTGTGGTGTGGTTTATTACATAACCAAATATTTGGACCATATTTCTTCAGAGAAAATTTGAACGCAGACATGTACAGAAATTTTATTATGAATCAGTTGTCTGAAGTTTTGGATAATCTGCCTCCAAGTGTTAGACGAAATTTGTGGTATCAGCTTAACGGGGCACCGATCCACCAAACGGTAGAAGTGAAACAGAGTCTCAGTCATATGTTCAGGGGCAAAGTGATAGGACGAGATTGGGTAGATTATTGGCCACCAAGATCACCGGACTTATCTCCAATGGACTATTTTCCATGGGATTATCTGGAACAAAAAGTGTATGAGCACAGACCATTTGCAATCAAAGAACATTTAGAGAATACCATTTGGGAGTGTTGAGCTAACATAAATCCCCTATTTATTAAAAATACCACAAAGTTTGTGAATGATATTACTTTAATTTGTATAAAACGGGAAGAACGGCATACTGAATGATGAATTTGGGATCTTTATGATATTATTGAGATAAATCAATGAATGTTTTGATGTTTTGTTGTGAATTTGGTTATAGTTATTTTGGTTTGATGTTTCTTACTCATCTAATGGTAAAAATGAAGAATGAGATTTATGAAATTAGTTTCAAAAACTTTGCGAAAAATTATTATTTGCCCGAAAATTACATCTAACAGTTTACATCCTACAGTCACACTGTTGGGTGTAAACTACATCAAAATATTTCGAACTCATCTGAACCTAACGAGTTACAAATCCGTTGAAAAAAAATACGAGTGTAATAAGAATGAAGAGAAATTTTTTAATTCGATTACTGACATATTAACGCCCATACCTTGAAAATCCGAATCAGTTTCACAATAAAATGAAAGAACTAGATGAACTTTGCAACAACAAATACGAATTTCTGGAGGTGCATTTTTTTTTCTGTTAACAGGCCAATGTAGGTATTTTCAAAAAATGACATCGAAGTGACGTTTTCATCAAAATTATGAAAGTTGAATCATGTTTCGTTCGAATCGGTAGAGCGATAGATTCGAAAAATTAAAAAAATTGGAAAAAAGTCGAAGTGACAGTAGGGAGTCGAAATTTGGAGCAAAGGTATAAAATTGGAAACCAAGCAATTTTTTTTTGGCATTTTTCAAAATTTCAAAAAAAAAAAAACTGATTTTCTGAGGATTTTCGAAAAAAATGACAAATTTGACAGGTTTATAGTAGCACATGACAAAAAGGAGAGAGACGGTTTTTTACTCATTTTTCAAGCACAAACTAACTGCAAAGTCAAATTTTCATTATATCTATTAATAAAAAAAACTTCCATATGTTGCGAATTTTATGTTTTATATATATATATATATATATATATATATATATATATATATATATAGTTGAAGGAATTTAATGGACATAGCCCTCAGAGAGAAGTGTTAACCGTAGACACGTGTTTCGGGCTCTCGGCCCTCATCAGTACGGTGGAGAAGTGCAAAGATGAACAACACTTGGTAGAAAACGACAAATAAACGGAGTCAACAAACAGACGCCAACCGCTCATTTGTGGTTTCGGTCAGCAGACCCTGAATTCCAGGGAAACAACAACCCTCACCACGGAGGCAGCTATAGCTACCTGCGTGACATCCCAAGTCCAGGAATATAAATATGAAAAGGAATAGGGGGACTGTTAAAAAAAAAGTTGAAGGAATTTAATGGGCCATAGCCTCGAGAGAAGTGTTAACCGTAGACAGTGTTTCGGGCTCTCGGCCTCATCAGTACGGTGGAAGTGCAAAAATGAACAACACTTGGTAAAACGACAAATAAACGAGTCAACAAACAGACGCCAACCCTCATTTGTGGTTTCGGTCAGCAGACCCTGAATTCCAACACTATTACTCTCTTTTCATATTTATATTCCTGGATCTCGGATGTCACCGGTAGCTCTACCCTGTGGTGACGTTGTTTCCCTGAATTCGGGTCTGGACCAAACCACAAATGAGCGGTTGGCGTCTGTTTGTGACTCCGCTTATTTGTCGTTTTCTAATGTTGTCATCTTGCACTTCCCCCCGTACTGATGAGGCCGAGACAAACTACTGTCTACGAACACTTTTCTGAGGCATGTCATAATCCTTCAACTTTGTTTTTAACAGTCCCCTCACTATTACTCTCTTTTCATATATATATATATATATATATATATATATATATATATATATATATATATATATATATAAATATATATAGATATATATTTTTTTGGGAAGTGTGGCTTTGCCTAGTGACATCGTTGAAAATTGTCATAGCTTCAATGGAGGAAAGTGTGAAAACTACAACAAAGTGTCGCAACTAGATCTTTCGATGTCTGAAATATCTTAAGAAAATTTAAAAGATTATGATTGAAAAGTCGCGAAATCTACTTCAAAATATGTGTTTACTGAATTTGAGATGTTCTGGTAGAAGTCTCACGATATCCTAATCTATCACAGTATGACGATCTTCTCCTCCATCCTCCTGATGATTTGTTTTGGAGCGCTCAAAACAAATCATTTCTCAATTTCGAAGGAAAAAAAAACTGCCTGATCAAGTGCGGGGTTCGAACACACGTTCCCTTCCGAAAACCAGAACTCAAATTACTAACATTTTCAAAACATTCTGTTACTCGATCGGCTTTCTGCAGCCAGCTCTTAACCTGTATCTACCAGGTCGTACCATAAGAAGTGCGTGCTTTTAATATTCAATTGATTCCTTCTCGGCAATTTCCTCATATACCATGCCATAAAATGTAACGTAATGTGTGCAGAAAAATATCTTCTTTCAAATAACACTTCAAATATGAAAGTTGGTATTTACAAAAAAATCGATGATGTCATAGCTGGCACAATTATGACTCAAAAGAGTTGTATGTAGAAACGTTTAAGTTCAAATATTAAAATTAACGTGTACGAGCGATTTTCCTCTCCTGGCCCTGTAAAGACTTCGAGCGAATTTATTCTAACCTTCACGTGCTCACTGTAGGAATTGATAGTGATAGAAAACAGTGCAGCATAAACCCAATTCTTTTTTATTTGAAGTCATATATTTATATGGATGAACAATTCATAATACAAACAACTCAGATTGCTGAGATTTATCAGTTAATAAATTATCATGATGATATAAAATACGATTTCAAAATTCAACTTATTCATACCACAATTTGTATAGGGGATTTAAATATGAATATACTCAATATGAACTGCAAAACGTTCATCGCAGCTACTATTTTTATGTGAAACTTTCAACTTAAAACAAATCATTGACAGCCCAACTGGGATAATGGAAAACTCAATATCATTGATAGATCTGATATTTGTCAGTAACAATATTACAATAACAGAATCAGGAATAAATAATTGGGCGATTTCCAGACATATGGAGTAATAAATAATGCACGTCAATTCATCACCGATAACTTTTTTCTTTCAAAGATTTATAAAGTATAAATCAAGAACAAGTCTTCAAAGATTCTCAGGGTATACCAAAGCAAACAAATTTTGATTTTGAAAATATTGATGACAAAGTAAGATTTCTTAGAGAATATATTTTAGTCTCATTCGATATATATGCACCTATTGGGAAAATACTGCATCGAAATTTTTATAAATGATCTTCCTGGATAACAGTCACCATAAAACATATGCACCAACTGAGAGACAAAGCACTGAAAAAATTCAAACTCTCCAGACAACCTCGTCAGTGGGAATACTATAATCAATTGAGAAACTACAGTGTGTCTCACTTTTCATGGAAACACCCCAATTATTGAAGTAGAATTCTGCAATTCTCTCGATCGGAGATATACTGGGAGTGAGTCTAATTTTTTCCATGGGGTTCACCTGAGTGACATACACTGCTCGCCAGGAGCGATGGATATACCAATTTTCCCGAAAAATATGATTAGAGGGCAAGATAGGCTCAAAGTTCCAACGGATTCGTGATCAGGACATCAACATATTTTCGCTGAGAAGTTCTGGGGTTCTGAAGAATCCGAATTTGTCCCACTTCTCATGGAAACACCCCCGTATCTTCCGTAATGATTGGAGTAGAATTCTGATATTTCCACGATCATGAGTTTCACCAGAGATGATGCTGAATAGTTTCTGGTGTTGACCAGAGTGATATATAATGCGTGCCAGGGGCGGGACTAGTGAGATTTTACGGATTTGTGATCAGAACATGAAATTTATAAGCGATAGGCATCTTTACCAAAAAATATTTCAGTTGAGAAAAATTCGAATTTTACCACTTCTCACGGGAACACCTCAAAAAAAAACAAGTCAGACTATGTTATTGAAACAAATCACGAATAATCCCTTTCTTCTTCTGTTCATTGATATTCATTAATGGAGCAATGGCTAGATGAACCCGATGTAGAAATTTTTCCCAATATTACTGCATTATCAGTGATAATTATCACTCGATATCACGTTCTACAGTTATTAACTCTGCCAAAATGGTTATATCCATTGCTCCTGGCGCGCAGTGTATGTCACAGGAAGTTTAGACTCAAACTCATTATGTCTTACGATCGTGAGCATTATAGAAAACTCCTCCAATAATTACGGAAGTTACACCCAAGTAGCATTTCAAGTGGTCGGAACGTAGCGGCCACGATTCTGGAAAAACTTTGGAGTGTTTGGCCACAACCACTGCCACGTAATATACACGGATCTATCACGCGGCGGCTACCAAAATGGAAAACACTTTTTTGGTGGCTGCTACGTTCCGATTCGTTCCTGGATCTCAGATAGCCACATTCCAGCCACGTTGTGGTCACCTGGCAAAAAAGTGGATATGTAGTGAGCCGACACTAGACACGTTAAACAACTGACTGCGTTCGTGTTAATGATATGTAGCTCGATCTCTGTTCAGCAACATATTTTTTGTGATACATGTTCCTCATTCTTCTATTTTGCCTGATTCATTTCTAACACCCGATCAACTCTAAAAATATATAACATATAAACATACGAACGCTGAGTGAGTATATTAATTTGTATACTTCTGATCGGGATAAAATTGAAACGATTGAAAATTTTATGTGAAATATCTGTGTTGTAGCTTGATTATGAGCACGCGCCATCTGAATACACTTCATTCAGGAAAACATTATAATTTTAGGAATAACTCGTCTCTGAAATTATGTACTAAAATCCCTCAAACATTGTTTCATCAATCTTGATTAGTTGAAGCAAATACTTACGTAACATATCACTACGTTTGATGCAGTACATTATGGAATATTTCGATCATCTCTATAATAATGGTGCCCCAGCATATTCCTGTGAATATGGCGGCTTCTGGAGAATATAACTTCAAAGTGACAGGAAGTGTGAATATACCACTCTCAAGCTCCTCCCATTATAAAGTGCCCGGTGGAACTAAATTATTAACTTTTCCACCACTGGAAAGTGGCACCCACGTCGCAGGCCCATGACTCGCCACTTGAAAGTTATGACTTCGAAATAACAATAGGTCTTTTACCCTTGAAAGGGGCGAACACGTCGGGCTACCACATCGAAGTTTTAACCTCGAAATTGCGGGTACATGTTCATTAATTGTTAAAAAAGGACATGTAGCAAGTATGAGTGGTTTATGCAGCTCAATCAACAATTATCAAGT